>CM069911.1:16819356-16844523 GCA_036172215.1 Camellia granthamiana
TCACATGTATGAAATTGACATCAAAATTACTAATTTTATATTCTTATAAATTTTCCGACTAATTTCAATAATCTTAAACTTAACTTAATTGTAGCCTCAACTAAATTCATAATCATAGATTGTTCCAAAATATGTTTAATTTAAATAAAATCTTAAATTACATTACATGCATGGATTAAAAATTTAATTATAAAATCAAAACTTTAACTAACATTAGGATTAATTCCAAATTTCCATAAACTTGATGTTCATAAAACATTTCCTTTTTCGCTTCAAAATGTGAACTTAAATAGCTCAATTTCTTCAAAATCCATGATGCATGTAAATATAAATTCAAATACTCATAGAATTCCCTCATGCATGTAACAATGGAACTTAATCTCATGCAAGATTACAAAAATTAAACTCAAAATAATTAATTTAACATGAGCCTAGCTTAATTTTCTTCATCTTCTTGCTAATTTCTTCCAAATGATATGAAATTGAACCTAATTATCCTTCAATTTCAGCTTTTAAATGATTTATCTACAAAACTTGAACTTTAATTTCTTACCTAAAACCTTCAATTTGTTGAGTCACTTGATCAAGTTGTGAGTTGCTTCCTTTATCTTCAATTTCTTGAGTTTCCTTCAAACCCATCAATACAAAGCGCTCTCTCTCTCTCTCTCTCTCTGTCTCTCTCTCTCTCTCTCGTTCCAGCCAAAAATAAAGACAAGATAGATGTATAGCTTCAATGTACTCATTTTCTTTATTCCACTTTCCTTTCTCCCTTCTTTTTTTTTTTTTTTTTTTTTTTTGGTTGTTGTTGTTGTTGTTGATTAAGCCCACGGTTTTGCTCCAGCAGAGGGTGACTACATTGCATATATAGGTAATTGAGCTCTCTTGCTCATTTCTCATATTTCTAGAATACTCCACTTCTTTCATCTTATTTAATTGACTTAATTAGATTATTACACTGATTATCCATTAGCTTAATTAATCACCACATCAATTGAAATAATCTTGATCATAATTTAAATAATCATATCTAATCACAAGTTCCACATAATTTAATTAGTCTAATTAGCTTCAATTAAGACTCAATTAATTATATTTAAGTTTTATCATTTTGAATCAGATTTTTAATCAATCCCCAAAAGGCTCCAAATATTAATTAAACTTATTGTCATTATCAATTTTGATTCCTCAAATCATTTAGGCCTTCAATTTCTGATCAGATTCCAAATTTCCGTTAATTAAATTACATATTCAAATTGGACACCCCATAAATAAATTTCATTTGTAATAATCACAATTCTCAGTCTTCATAATTTAATTAACTTCATTAACTCCAATTAGGACTTAATTAATCGAATCTCAATTTTACTAAATTGAATCAAATATTTAATTAAACTCCCAAATGGGTCCATAATTAAACTTAAATTGACTCAACTTCTCAATATTACTTCCTTAAGCCATTTAGACCCTAAATTTCTAATTTCAAAATAAATCTTCAGTAGAATCATATATGAATCAATCCCAATAATTTTCATGAATCCCAGATTAAATTATAATAATTGGCAATTAAATTCCAAATCTCCTTAATTAATTAAGTGCTAATCGTTATACGTAATGGGATCGTTACAACGATCCACTCAATCTCATAGTCCTAATAAATATGACACCACATAAATAATTATGAAAGGATTACACTCCAGTGTATTTATAAATAAATAAATAAATTATAAATACATGAAAAATCTATAATTTTAATTATTAATATTCATAAACTTTGACTACTAATCTGTAATTATTTTTCTAAATTTACACTGATATATAATTTCCCCAATAATTATCAAAGAAAACATTGCCTAATGAGTGTTCATGCAAAGTCTAGGATTGTTCATTGTCCACAGCAGTAATCTATTCTATCTACTTCAGGTCTTGCAAATGTCCTTAACCCATACCCACTTATAATAATCCAATCACCTTTGCTGATTAATATTAATGCCCATACAAACACCAGTTTGGTTAAGCAATTTTGTTCATAAGTTCCTTTTTCTTTTTTTCTTTCTTTCTTTTTTTTTTTTTTCAACTATGGTTTCTATGATATCCAACCAGCCATATATACATGCAAGTGATATGAATCCCACACAACACACCTTGGCTCCTTGCTTCTTGCACCGACCCAAGCAAGGTACAAATGTTGCCATGCTCTGCTACCTCAGGCACTTCTCACGGGTTAATCGCCAAAAACTACCCAAACGTCATACATAATCTGTGGGTTCTAGCCAAACCCTAAAGTAATTTAGCCCCAAATTGAAATACAATAACTAATAGAAAGGAGAGGTTGTACTAGAGTTATTAGCATAAAGAATAAATAGATTGACCTAGTACCAAGAATTGATTCTTCAACCTCTTTTGTTGGAACCCTCAAGAGATCCCCTTCTTTGGATTTTTTGAGAATAACTGTAAAACCTAATGAGGTTATTAACCTAATTTTTTTTAAATTACAAAGTTACCCTCTTCATATATTAGTTATATGCATGTCTTGGGTATTACATTAGGTTTTAAGTCTACCATTTCTTTTGAGGTCACAAATTAACACTCAAGAGAAAGCTGGTTATGATACTTTTAAGATGGTGTATAATTTTTGAAGAGGCTTCAGCTTAAATATTTTTCTATTTCAAGCATGTATACTCTGAATTTAAGTTAAGATGATCACAATTTATTATTAAACTTTACTGAAAACCATAAATAAATAAATAAAAGAAAAGAAACGAAAATTCATATTAGTGAACGTCACAACATGAGCTAAAAATGTGTTGATGCTCAACTTCTAATTGCACTTCAGCTTATTTGCTCTGGGTTCTAGGTAGGTTTTCTTTCTATTTACCACCATTTTAATGGAGGTACTAATTAATTGCTCAACTTCGACATATTTGAAGAATAATTAATATTATTTTTGTACGCTCATTTCAATAATATAATACACACTGTATACTATACTTTGAATCACAACCATATTGAATGGAATAACGTCATATATTTCATAAATGAAAATTAAATATGTTCAAAAGTATATACAAAGGAATTAAATAAAAAGTTTTAAACTGTGCTTACATATATTAAAAAATGAAAACACTTGAAAAATTAAGTTCTTGAATTCTTTGACCATATTTTGCATCTCTCCAAGAAATTTCTAACCTGAAAAATAAAAACATAAATTAATTCAGAAACCACTAAAAACATATGAATAAACTAACTATGAAGTAAGCAAAAAAATCTAATATCCATACATCAAACAACCTGCATATTAACTTTCATCCTCAACTTCTATCATATCAAGCTGATAACAACCTCAAACATACAAACCAAAAAAAATATCCAAATCATAAAATTCACTAATCTCTAAAATACGACTTTAAACATCCAAAAAGTATAACTACAAATCGCAAATCAATTAGTCTAATATTTAGTCCAAAAGAATGAATTAACTAGCCCACGCAACTGTACTTCCTATTGCATCTTGAAGATCATATATTTCTTGAAGATCATGAATTGACTAGGTCATGGAACTGTATGATTCATATTAACACATGTATTATTACAATAAGCCATATTACGCAAAATATGACATGAATGAGGAGCTGGTAACCTATGTTTGTACGCCAGCAAAAAGAAAAGAAAGTGATACATCATCAGGCTATTCAAATCCCTATCATCCATGAATAGCACTCACAGGCCACAACTCTATTTTTATTGACTTAATCTCAAGCACATAAAATGTGCAATATATCAGTACTTCAAGCATGTGCCAGATAGTTCTGTTAACTATGAAATGAACTTGCAATACTTGTACAAGTTAGTTTAAACCTCATTAACTAGCACCACTACTCCACTCACATTGACTTATTCCCAAGCACAAAAAAATGTGTAATATATCAATCAGTACTTTGAGCATGCTATCATATGCTACTGCACAAATTAAAGGAAAAACCTATAATGTGTTTGAGATTTTGCATAAACCTGAGTGTTTCTAATCCTAGGCTACTGCACAAATTAAGGGAAAAAAGGAATTCCACAAGTAATGTTTCAGAGGCTAAAATAGAAAAAGGTTACACAAAAAATACACCAAGAGTCTACAACATTAGATGTCACAGACCCAAAACAAAGCTAGCTGGGCATTAAGAGAGCTAAAACACAACCAAAATGACCAAGAGATGTTCAGAGAGACCACAGTGCAGCCATGCAGAGCACAAAATGCTAGAAAAGGCAGAGCAAAACTCTCTCTTACGCGCGGACACACGCAAAAAGACCCAAAAAGAAAAACAAATAAATAAAGTATACAGCAAGACTACTACTTTCAGACAGAAATGGCAGAAGAATTTCCAGAAACAAATCCAAGTGAACACATCAATTTTGAATTCTCTTCTAAGCTGTCTTTCCTATGTTAATTTTCTTTTAGTTGACTGGATGCTTCTTAATGAAATAATCTACATTGATAGTGCTTTTTAAATAATCTTTATAAGCCAAACAATAGAAATGAAAAGGATAACAGAATCCAACAAGTGTTGAATATCCAAAGGAGTTGTATATGTGACAAAACACATGCCTACTAGTAGGGGAAAGTAAAACCTGGATGTTATTTGATACAAGAAAAATGATTTAGACCTCTAAAAAAAGAGCTCTAATTTGTCTTTTTCCTCTTCCTTTTTTGTCTTTTACTTCACTGTTTTTTTTTTTTTTTATATTCATGGACAGCTCATTAGAGCTGTACTGCAGCAGCTCTAATTAGAGCTCTGCAGCAGCTCCGTTTGATACAATATTTCTGACAAGTCTAGTTTCTGCTCAAAACTCTGTTACATTGTGGCAAATCCAATAAGAAGAGGTTCGAGATGCCCAACAAGACAGCTCTTCATCTAAACCCCCTTTTCTGTTTCAGATTTATCTTTGTTAGGTTTGTGAGCAACAATCGATCATTCAATGCACCAAACAGCATTGTACAGAAGTTCATCTTGATGGCTCAGAAAAGCAGTGGTATAGTACAAAGTTGCAATTGTTGATATATAGATCAAACAAGAGTAGAGAAAATAACATGATGCTGAGGAACCGCAAATATGAAAGTAAAAATTTTAACTAACTGAAACAACGTATGATACCTGCATTGTGCATACTAATGGAAAGAATTGTCCTCACTTTTCCATCCCACCCAAGCACGCTGATTGCAGTGGCAGTTGAAAATAGAAGTGCAGGTCCAACCCAGAGAAGGGATCTAAAGTAATCATAAGTTAAGGACCCAACCAATTTTAATAACTATTAATCATGTCATATAACAAAAAGTGTACCTATTAGAAAAGTAGCCAATATGCAATAAGTTTTCCATCTAAGGATATTAAAGGAAGTTCCTTATCAAATTTTGTAGAACTGCTAGCCTAGGAAGCACGGATACGGATACGGGATACGGATACGATACGATACGGATACGGCGATACGACAAAATTTGAAAAACTAGGATACGGGTACGGCGGGGATACGTTCGTAAAAAATATTATTTTAACAATTTTTAGTAATACAGTATGCATAAAAATAAAACCTAAAGCAAAAGATAACTTGATAAAGAAGAAAGATTCCTATAAAACTAAGACTCTTCAAGGTCAATAGCTTCAACTTCTTCCCCTTCATCAGTGAATATTACAAGACCTTAACTAAAGCCAAAAAACCATTCTTAAATAAAAATTTCAGCAAATATACTTTTTTAAGTCATCAACGATAGCCTAGGAAGCACGGATACGGATATGGTGATATGGGAATGTGGATATGGCGATATGTCAAAATTTGAAAAAGTATGATACGGGTACAGCGGGGATACATTCGTAAAAAAAAATTTTATAATTTTAATAATGTAATATGCATGAAAATAAAACTTAAAGTAAATTAATAAATAAAGAGAGGGATTCCTATTAACCTAAAAGTGCTCAAACATTCATAAAACATTCAAAACTAAAAGCAAAAGTAAATGCAAATTAAACATCATCCTTACATGCCAACACCAAAAAAAGAATGAGAGCAGAGAGAAAAAACGTGAGAGAGCGAGAAAGCGAGAGAGAAGTGAGAGAGACAACAAGGATACATCAGTTTGACAAATTCTATTACTTTAATTCTCACTATATTCCTCTTATCAAAGAACTAAACAAAATATTATAAATAATATGTAACTTTAAGTATCCGATACTTCAAAATTAAGTATCCGATACGTCAAAATTAATAAAAAATTAATTAAGAAGTATCCGATACTTTTAAGAAGTATCTGATACGTATCCGCGAGTATCCGAGGAGTATCGGTATCCGATACGTATCCGATACGGATACGTCACCCTTTTTGAAGTATCCGTGCTTCATAGCTGCTAGCCAATATATCTAGATCTGCTGAAACAATTAGAACCCATGAGTTGTTAATACTCCTGCGACATAGCCTCATAGAGTTTCTTGCCAGTGAACCTGGAAAAGAGAGTTAGAAGAAACAAGAAACAGTTTTCTAATTATTTGTACATTCAATTCCAAGGGAAAAATTAATAGAGAGAGAGAGAGAGAGAGAGAGAGAGAGCAACTGATCAGAGTAGATCCACATGGATGGTCAATTAATTGAAAGCTCACTTTCTGGTCAGTGGTAACTAATTCATGGTATTTGGAAAGCTATATGACCAGCCATAGTAGCTATTTTATATTAATAAGAAAAAAATTATAAGAAAAAATTCTGAGTACCCGATGCTAAAGTTACCGATATTCTGCAGCACAATGGTGCAGTTAGCAGTGTTAAAATTCGATATAGGTACAAGAATTAGATTTGGAATAGCAAAGCCCAAAAGGCCAACTCTGATCTGAGCTACATGGGACATATTTGATCTTCATTTTCCATGAGAGGGGAACATTATACTCAACAAATCCACTCTATACAAAATTTCTTTAAAACTAGAACTTACGATTGAAGCAAAGAACACAAATTATCTGACAGAAGACAGTGTCTACTAAAAGAAAGCAGACAGAACAGAAATGTAAAAACAGAAGAGCAATTATGAAAGAAAAAGTGATTACATCTAAATAATCTCTGCAACTTTTTTCTAATTCTAAGCCCTAGACAATGGACAACCCCACAATTATGGAATCTTTCAAGCCTCATCCTATCCAACATGATAAAGATCATAAGCAACTTTACTTTTTCTTTTTTACAAAAACCAATAGAATTTTTGGGAATATATTATTTCGCAATAATCATTAAAAAAACTCTTAATGTCAAAGACATCATACTTATGTAGGAAGGTGTATGTGTAAGCATCCATGTTAGAAAACTGTTTAGATGTTTCTAAGCCATAGCTGACCCTATTTCCGCAAGAATGCAAACAATGATTTGGAAGTTTGCATGTGTGACCCATCTTCAACCTCACCGTGAAAGACAAGCAAATAATCTTCATAAGCAAACAATGATTTGGAAGTTCGAATTTTTGAAGAAACACTCACTGTCTTCAATATCACCTGAGAAGTAACTCTCAGATCAATATCACCTGAGAAGTAAGACTTTTTTTGTGGGTTTGATGATTATGACAATTGATCCAATTACATGAAAATGCCCTGCATCACTATACCACCAACATGGAATTTTCTATTTCTTCCAAGTTTGAATGGAAAATCCATAACAGCAAAATGGGAAACACCAATTTATAAAATACTTATACAAATCTCAATCACATCCAATCTTTATGGTTTTTAAAATTTTACTAAATTTGAACAAAATATAATTCTTAAAATTTAATGATTTGATTCATTCTTAATTTCATAAAAAAATTATTTTTTAATTTACCATAAGTTTCAAGAAAAGATGTTTTTTTTAATTTATTTTTTTAACTACAAATTTGAATTCAAAGAAAAAAGTTGTGAAGGATTGCTCTTACAAATCAACATGAGAGGAAGGTCATATGCAAATTCTATGATGGTTCAATCAAAGATGATGCAAACTAGCTTATAATGATAAAACATAGATCAAATCCCCAGTCACCAATTCTCTCATCTTATCATGTTTGGAGAAACTCATGATGTAGTTAAAATAATTTGAGACATCAGGATAATGGATAATTGGGGATAATCCGATAGAGCATTATGTGTGAACATAGCAAACCCACTTTGCAATATGCCGCTGTAATTTGCTAAAAATAGATTAATAATACGAAAAGAATAAATAATAAAGTACTATGTTAAGTGGCGTTTGGCAAATGCTTTTTCAATGGCCAAACAGGGGCAGCTTAAAGAGATCCATGTATGTGTGTTATCATTGCTACCACGATTCTCACAATAAAGCAGAGACAGTTGGTAGTTGATTAAGAGGGAGTTAAAGCTTCAAGTCAATTATTGGAATCTCTATATACAAGTCTTAAAGTCAAGCAACTTACTAAGAGCATCTATGGTAACTTCTGTTTAAAAAAGAAAACAGGTAACAGCTGTAGGACAGATACGTCTATGTAAATATATAGAAAAGATGAGTTGCTAAGATTGCCGGTGAAGGTGAAGTCTGATGATGATCTAGCAGCAGCTGCTGCTGGAGCTGCTGATGGAAGGCCAGGCTACTGCAGAGATAGGTTTTATCGTGCATTAGCAGGAGGCCAATTCTGAATATAAAGAGTTATGAAACACTTTTCCTAGTTTGAAGAATTATATACGAATAAATTGATCGTTTCTTATCTTCTTCTTTTTTTTTTGTTTTTAGCTTCACCTTTTGGCCCCGTTTGTTTTCAGAGGTAGAATGGAGGGGATTCATAGTGAGGGGATTAATAGTGAGGGAATTGTTAGTGAGGGGATTGATAGTGAGGGATTAAGTAAAATTGTGTTTGTGTTTTGATGATAGTTGTTAGTGTAGGAATTGTTAAATTATTTTTATATAAAATAATAAAACAAATAAAAAAATATAAAAAATTAAACATTAATATCTTTAAAAAAATTCCCAATATATAAAAATAAAAAATAAATAAAAAAAATTTCTAATCCCCTCACTATTTTTCTAATACCATCTCAACCTTCTCACTATGAATCCCCCTTCCAAGGCCTTTACTAATACCAAGGGATTAGTAGTCCCCTCCCCATCTCTCAAACAAACACCCTATATAGTAGTCCCACCTCACTATCAATCCCAATCCCCTCCCTATAATCCCAAACAAACGGGGCCTTTTTGTTGCAAGAGTAGACTGTGTTGCCCAACAGAATTTGCATCGATTTAGAATAGGTTAGATGTGAAAATTAGCATCTTTAACAACCAGAAGCATTCTGATTAGGTTAGTGTGTCCTTTCTAGCTACTCCCTATTGAGATTCGATGTAATTGAGGGATTTGATGCTCCCCCAACCAAAAACCTTAGTGATCCAATGTAATGGTTGAGTATAAATTATAATTGTTAGATACTTCATGATTTAAGATTATTTTATTTATTGATTTTAAGATTATTTTATTTATTTATTTCTATTTTTTACAAGTTAAAGGCTTAAATTATCCAGAAAGATACATTCTTACTTTAGGGAAGGGATAAAGAATCTCTGGTAAATTCCATGTCCTAAGATGAATGCAAAAGTTCAGATTTGGCTTTCATAATATGTAAAACAATTAGAAAGAAATGGCATGATTAAATTGAAAATGCAAAACAATAAGTTGCTTTTCCATGTCACTTTTTTGATTGTTCAACTTAACACATTCTTTTTATCTTACATTTATTCTTGGATTGTTTTAAAAAATGCACTTTCCACTTGATTGAAGGTGGTTTTGTTTTGGAAAAACAAATGCTAGATGATAGAAGATTCCCAAAAATGCATCTCGACTTACAGCAAAAGGTCCACATAAAGGTAATGTAAGATTTTTTTTTTTTTTCCCCTGACAGATTATTAAAAGCAGTAATCAATTGAAAACATTTACACCATTGCAATAAACCATTAGCCCAAATACTTTTTCTTTGATAAATAACCATTAACTCAAATACAATACTTCCCCACCCCCGTTAACCCCAAATCTAGCCACCAAATAGGCCTTATTCCAGCCTTCCTAAAAAAGTAGATCCTGCAATCCATCAACAAACTCCAAGGCTGAATCATATCATCAAGAATAATAGCCACACTCTGGTCCATTTCCCTATTCACATTAAACATATTCACCACACCCTGCAAATCAACTTCTACGATAATAGAAGGAAACCTCAACTCCCCAGCTATCCTTATCTCGTCCCTACTAGCCAACACTTACATTGAATAAAACTTAAAACAAATGAGGTATAATGTATATTAATTAATTTAACATGTTTATGATTTAAATGTAAAAAATACTGCCACAAATGGTTCTCCAAAGACAGAAATATACATGATAGATGAAAATGTATGAAAATTTTATTTTATTTTATCTATCTATCTATCTCTTCTTCTTTTTTTAACGTTTCTTAAATATGAGCACGAACAAAAGTGATTCTCTAAAAATTGAAAATGCACATGAATAAATTAATGTTCATGGAGGTAATTTTTTCCTCACCTAAACGCACCACATAAAATGGAGAGAAAAATTAGGGCAAAGATGAACTGTCCATCCTCCAATTTTGTTTCTGAGGCATTAATGTGCCCCGCCGCCTGATCTTCGCATCGTAATCAGCCCGTTCGAGATCGCCATTCTGACGAGTCCGGTGGTAGTCCTTTGTAGACAAAGGTTCTGAAACAGTTGAGGGGAGTGTAGGGTCTGGATTTGAACATATGGCTTGTAGAGGAATTGGAGAAGATCGAATGTAGGGTTAGGGTTTTGGAACCGATGACGAGAGTGGAGAAGACGAAATAGACGACAGTGAAGATCGGTGAAGATAATAGGAGAAGAGAGAGAGGACGGTGAGGAGAGGAGGTGGTGACGGCAGCAGTGGTGTCGCCGGTTCCGCCACCAGAGGCGACGACGTAGGAGGCGGAAGAGATAAAGAGAGAGGGGAGGTGAGAGGAGTGTCTAGGAGCATCTCCAACGCAGTAGGCATTTTGTTTTGGGATTTTCTAATAGAGATGTGTATTTTTTGATTTATTGGTTTATATGAGTTGGGTTTGGTGTGATGTATTAGAGAGGTAATATGATTTAAATGAGATAATGTGATTTAAATGGGATAGTGATTTTTTGACTTTTTATATTATTTAGTAGATGTCAAACTTGGATATTTTATTTTACCTATCAATTATTTTATATTTTTATTCCAATTATACTCTTTATATTTTAATTATTTATTCAAATATTATTAATTTTATAGAATGTTACGTCAATAATAAAGATGGAGAGAAATGATCCTAATGATTGAATACATTTTGCCTAGCGTTGAAGGCTTGCTAGTGAATATGAGTTGAGCCAAAATGCCTAATCATATGCCTAGTGTATTAGAATTAAAAAAAATGAATCACACTAACCATTTTAACTAATAACTATTATATGTCTAGTGCATTAGAAATACTCTACCCTCTGTATAATATATATATATAAGGATAGGGTGGCTAGGTTAGAGTTTAGGCACTTGTGATTAAAAAAAATATATTATCTCACTCATTAAATAGTAAATGAACAATTTAATTGAATATTTAAAGTTAATGCATCTAATATGTGTGGATCTCTAAGACTGAGCGTGAAATCAAGAAAACAATTAAAATGAATAAGTGAAGACCAGTTTCCACCATTTTTTTAATCACACTTTTAATAAAAATGAGATATTTTAAATTTTTTTCGTGTGATCTTTAATCACATGTTAATTAGAAGGTGTGATTAAAAAATATATATATAATCACACTTAATTGAAAAGTGAGATGAAAAATAAATATTATCACACTTAATCAAATCAAGTGTGATTAAAATATTAATTTAATTTTTTTTTATCACACTTTCAATTAAAGTGAGATATTTTGTCAAAGCGAGATCTTTAATTATTTTTGTAGTAGTGACAATTCGATTAACACTACAATTCATATGATTCGTGAACTGTCGAGTTGGATAGATTTTGTACCCCTTTTTCCTTCTTTTTGTGAAAATTTCAAAATATAAATTCTAAAAATATTTAGTGTGAAAATAACCAATATTCGTGCATGATTTGTTGTTCTTTTAGTGATTAAAAGATTTAACAGGATAAATTAATCTTGACCTTTTGGATCTTCATTTTAACACAATAAATTTGTATATAAAACTTTGTATCTATCTGACATGGATAGGCCCACAAGGGCCACAGCCCACCATGAGTAAACCCAGACCCACCATTTAAACCCCATTGCATAACCCGGTTAGTGAAACCCAGCATCACTGAAAGCCAACTGGGCAGGGAAGGCCAATGATATTCGGACACACGGCAGATGCAGGACAGGCCACGTCAGCAGATAAAGATCTGCAAAGTTATTGCCACAGCACATCACCATTAATGCAGCCATCACAGCATTTATTGCGACAATACCTCTCAACTGGGATGGCGCCCCCCCCACCCGAACAAGGCGAACCACAGCATAAGCTTTTCGGGGGGAGGTCAGAACGACAGAGACAGCGAAATGATTACCAAGGGATATAAGCAAAGTTTGAAGACAAGAGAAAGTTAAGTTTTTCTATCTCCCTCTCCCTCTCTCTACATTTTGTCTATCACCTTTTCTAACTCACACACCGGAGGGTTCGCTGGGGGACTACCCCGTTCCCCGTTGAACTTGCTTGCAGGTTATCCAGTGGGCTTGAGGAGCTTGGATCGGTCTAGCCCATTCACCAGGAAGAACTACATCATCAGTTGGCGCCGTCTGTGGGAACCGGTTTGTCCGTGCGCCAGTTGTGTTCATTGCCGCCGGAGACCCTGTTCCAGTAACCTTTTCACCTCATCCGTCAAGTGTATGGTCACGACTAGATCCATGGCTTCCCACCATAATGCTACCGATCACCAAACCGACCCTCCCAATCCAAACAACCCACCACAGTACTTCATCGAGCTCACCAACAGCATCAACTGTATGGCCGAACAAAACCAGGCCTTAATCAATGCTCTGCTCCAACGGAACCTCCCTATTCCTCCACCACCTCCAGATATTCCACCCCATCCGGAACAAATTCCGGGCCATACTGTCCCACAACCCAATCCTCCCAACTCGGGGGGCTTGCAACCCCTTCACCCACATATACATCCACATCCTCCACCCCCACGTCCATCAGTCATAGCTCCAACTCCCGAGGGAGAAGCCAGCAGCGTCCAACATCTGTCTCCCTCTGGCGGTGACAACATTCCCCTTTGGGACGCTGAACTCCGAGCCATGAAACTCCAACTCCAAGGGGTTATGCAGAATATCCAACATAAGCCCTCCACCACAGCAAACTCCCCATTTGTCGCCTCCATCCGAGACAAACCCCTACCCGCCAAGTTTAAAATGCCTACCATCGACCCCTTTGACGGAACGACCGACCCCGTCGACCACCTGGAGACCTACCGTACCCTCATGATCCTCCATGCCTTCCCTGACGAAATCATGTGCCGAGCCTTTCCCGTGACACTGAAGGGGTCGGCTCGGCTATGGTTCAGCCAGTTGCCACCAGATTCGGTCTCCACATTTCAGCATCTCAATGACTCCTTCCTGAGCCACTTCATCGGGGCCCAACGCCAGCGACGCCCGGCGACCCAACTCCTCAACATCCGTCAGACCGAGGGGGAATCACTGCGCAGCTTTGTCACTCGCTTCAACACCGAAGCCTTGCAAGTTGCTGAAAATGACGATAAAGTCATCCTTACAGCCTTCATGCCCGATCTGCGGTCATCCGATTTCCTCTTCTCCCTCTCTAAGAACCCCCCGACATCCATGGCAGCCTTGCTCTCCAAAGCCCAAAAGTACATGAACGCCGAGGATTCTCTAGCTGCTCGGCAGGACTCAACAACTAAATATCCGACCCCCAGAGAAAAGAGAAAAGACCAAGAACCCAGTAACACCCGGCATCATAATCAAACATCCCGCTATGCCGACCGATCCCCTCGCGCCGACCGGTCAGCACCAGTAAGACCGCCCGGTCGGTTCGAGCGATATACACCCCTCAATTCTCCCATGGAACAAGTCCTTAACCAGATCCAACGGGACTACCCCCTCAAGTGGCCTCTTCCTCTACGGAACCCTTCCAACCGTAAAAACCAGTCCAAATATTGCCGTTTCCACCAGGACCACGGCCATAACACCGACGATTGCATCAGCCTCAAGGATCAAGTGGAGATCCTCATTCGCCAGGGGCGTCTAAGCCGGTTCACAGACACCCGCCCTCAACAGAGGCACAGAGCCGAGCCCCACAGGGACAATCGCAGGCACACCCCCCCACGGCGACCAGTTCAACCAGACCAGGGCCGCGATCGACCTCCCCAACAACCTCTTGCCACAAGGTAATCCACCCCCGCCTGTCGGTGAAATCAGAGTCATCTCGGGCGGTCTTGCTTGCGGGGGACCGTCGCGCTCGGCTCAGAGAGCAGAACTGAGAAAAATACGACAGGGCTCGGATAAGGCAGTCATCACGGTAGACCGACCCCCCAAGCAGCCCAAGCAGTGGACTGAGCCCATTACCTTCACAGATGCCGACTGTACAGGCATCCGTTATCCACATGATGATCCTCTCGTCATCTCTGCCGTCCTCTCCAACTACAAGGTCAGGCGAGTCCTCATCGACAATGGAAGCTCTTCAGACATCATATTCCTCGAATGCTTCCGCCAGCTCGAGATCGGAGAGGAAAGTCTGTCTCCACTCCAAACCCCCTTGGTCGGTTTCACTGGCGACCGGGTGACCTCTATCGGCTCCATTGATCTCCCCATCACCATTGGGGAATACCCACGGCAGACCACAAAGCTGCTCACTTTCCTTGTAGTCGACTGCCCCTCTGCCTACAACATCATTCTCGGCCGCACTGCCCTCAACGCCTTCCAAGCCATCACATCCACCTACCACCTTGCCCTCAAGTTCCCTACTGATCTCGGGGTCGGAACAGTCAGAGGAGAACAGACCGTCGCTAGAGAATGTTATGTGGCCTCACTTAAAGAAGTCAAACTGAAGGAGGCAATGATCATTGAAGGACTTGACGTTCGAGATGAGGACGAACTGATCAGAGGCGAACCTGTGGAGGAACTCGTCGAAGTTAACATCGATCCCACCAACCCACTCAAAACTGCCAAAATCGGCAGTCAACTGCCTTCCAAGCAAAGGCCGACCTCACCGCCCTCCTGACCGAGCACAGAGACGTCTTTGCCTGGGCCCATGCAGACATGCCGGGCATTAACCCCTCTTTCATAACTCACCGCCTCAGTATCGAGCCTCATTTCCGACCTTACCGACAGAAGCAACGTATCTTCCACCCAGAGCGCAATAACCTCATAGCCACAGAAGTCGACAAACTCCTTGAAGCTCAGTTCATCCGAAACGTAGACTATCCCCAAGTGGCTGTCCAATGTGGTTCTAGTCCGTAAGAACAATGGCAAGTGCGTCTCTGCGTCGATTACTCTGACCTGAACCGAGCTTGCCCCAAAGATAGCTATCCACTCCCCCGCATAGATCTGCTGGTTGACGCCACGGCCGGTCACCAAATGCTCAGCTTCATGGATGCTTTCTCCGGGTACAACCAAATCATGATGCACTCGTCCGATCGGGAACACACGTCCTTCATCACCGATCGAGGGACCTACCACTATTGTGTAATGCCATTCGGACTAAAGAATGCTGGGGCCACCTACCAACGGTTAGTCAATGCAGTCTTCCACCATCAGATCGGACGGAACATGGAAGTGTATGTAGATGACATGCTAGTCAAGAGCAAACTCTCCACTAACCACCTCACCGACCTACGAGAGACTTTTGCCACCCTTCGCAAATATCAGATGAAGCTCAACCCAGAGAAGTGTGCCTTTGGTGTAGGATCTGGAAAGTTCTTGGGTTTTATGGTCAGTCAACGCAGGCATCGAGGCCAACCCTGAGAAGATTAAGGCCTTGATTGAGATGCAGTCACCCAAAACGGTTAAAGAGGTTCAAAGACTCACTGGCAGAGTGGCAGCCCTCAACCGTTTCATCTCCCGTGCAACGGACAAGTGCCTACCATTTTTTAAAGTTCTTCGGCAGACTTTTGAATGGACGACTGAATCCGAAGAAGCCTTTCAACAGTTAAAGCAGTGCATGGCCAATCCTCCCATTCTCTCACAGGCAATCACGGGTGAGCCCCTCTTCCTCTACTTAGCAGTATCAAGCACCGCAGTCAGTTGCAGCTCTCATCAGAGAGGACGGTTCCATCCAACGGCCGGTCTACTACATCAGTCGGGCTCTCAGGGGAGCGGAGCAGAACTACCCCCTACTAGAAAAGCTGTCCCTGGCCTTGGTCATCGCCTCCAGACGACTCCGCCCCTACTTCCAAGCCCACTCCATAGTGGTCCTCACCGACCAGCCCCTGAGGAAGGTCATGCAGCAACCAGAGCTCTCAGGAAGACTAATGCAGTGGTCAGTAGAGCTAAGCCAGTTCGACATCTCTTATCGCCCCCAGACAGCAATCAAAGGGCAAGCTGTTGCTGACTTCATCTCGGAATTCACCAATCCAGCCCCAACCGCTAACCCTCCACCCCCACCAGCTCCACCAGAGCCCGAAGATCCTCATTCTTGGACACTCAATGTTGACGGCTCGTCCCGCAGGGAAGGAAGCGGGGCTGGGCTCATCCTCACCTCCCCTGAGGGTGGTTATTTCAAATGTGCTCTCCGTCTCTTGTTTGCGGCCAGCAACAATGAGGCTGAATATGAAGCATTAATAGCAGGACTTCGTCTGGCCAAAGACATTGGTGTCAGCCACATCCGTGTGTTCAGTGACTCCCAACTTATCGTCGGACAGATCACAGGGGAATTCGACGCCAAAGATGGCACAATGCGGGCTTACAAGGACATGGCACTCCCCCTTGTTCGCCTCTTCAATACTTTCCAGATCAGACACATACCTCGGGCGGAAAACTCCAAAGCAGATGAGATGGCCCAGCTCGCCTCTGCCGACCATTCCGACCTCAGCCATGGAGTTCGCCTCGAATACTTAGCCCACCCGGCCATCTCGCCAGACCTACCAGAAGTGCAATTCCTCCAGACGGAACCCATCCCTTGGGCATCCGACATCCTCCTCTTCTTGACCACTGGAGAACTCCCAGATGACCGACAGCAGGCTGTCAAGGTCAGAGCTCGGTCGGCTAACTACACCCTGGTCAACGGCGTCCTTTACAAGCGCGGTTTTTCACGCCCGTACCTACGATGCCTCAACCCCGCCTAAGCAACCTATGTGATGCAAGAAATCCATGAAGGGATCTGTGGCAATCATTCGGGTGGCAGGTCTCTCGCTCACAAAATACTCCGTACAGGTTACTTCTGGCCAACTCTCAACCAAGATGCCACTGATTTTGTGCTCAAATGTGACAAGTGTCAGCGCTTCGCCAACATCCCCCATGCTCCTCCCACTGAGCTGATCACCCTCTGCAACCCTTACCCGTTCGCCAAATGGGGGATCGACTTGATTGGTCCACTCCCCACTGGCCGAGGCCAGACCAAATTCGCGATTGTTGCCATTGATTACTTCACCAAGTGGGTCGAAGCAGAACCCCTCGCCACTATCACCGAGCGGAACACCACCAAGTTTATCTGGCAATCAATCGTTTGTCGATTTGGCATTCTCAGGCCATCGTCTCCGACAACGGTAAACAGTTCGATAATGCCAAATACAGGAAATTTTGTACAGATCTCCAGATTCAACCATGCTTCTCCTCCCCCGGTCATCCCCAGGCAAATGGCCAAGTTGAGGTCACCAACCGTTCTCTCCTGAAGATCATCAAAACTAAGCTCGAAGCTGCTTAAAGGCCTCTGGGCTGAGGAGCTACCAAATGTACTCTAGGCTTACCGGACCACTGCCGGACCCCTACTAGGGAAACCCCTTTTCGCTTAACATATGGCGCTGAGGCGGTCATCCCGGTAGAAGTCGGTCTGCCCACCCCGAGGGTCTTACATCCGGATCTCGCCTCAACCGAAGAACTTCGTCGAGCAGACCTGGACCTCATCGAAGAGCTCAGAGAGACTGCCGCTGTCAGATTGGCTGCGTACCAGCAGAAAATGAGAACACACTACAACCGCAGGGTCCGACCACAGGAGTTCTCTATAGGGGACCTTGTCTTGAGAGAAACAACTCTTGCCACAAGGAATCCGACCGAGGGCAAACTAGCAGCCAGATGGGAGGGACCCTACGTTGTGAAGGCCCGCCCACGGCCAGGCACTTACCGACTTCAAGACATGGATGGCCGAGACCCTTCCCCATCCCTGGAATGCTGAACATCCTGAAGCGTTACTATCAATGAATCCTTACTTTTGTATTGTCAAACTTGTTGTATTTTCCTTTTTTCAATACATAATACAAATATCGACTGGAGTTCCAACCTTCTACAATTCAACTGTCTGAATGTCGCTTCCATGAAACTTTCATTTGCAGCACTCGAAGCCTCAGTCCAACCTGAGCAATTACAAAAGCCTCGGCCAGATCAAGCACTTTCAAAAGCCTCAGTCCGACTTGAGCACTTTCAAAAGCCTCAGTCCAACCTGAGCATTTACAAAAGCCTCGGCCAGACCGAGCACTTTCAAAAGCCTCAGTCCAACCTGAGCACTTACAAAAGCCTCAGTCCAGCCTGAGCACTTACAAAAGCCTCAGTCCGACCTGAGCATTTTCAAAGCCTCAGTCCAACCTGAGCACTTACAAAAGCCTCGGCCAGACCGAGCACTTTCAAAAGCCTCAGTCCAACCTGAGCACTTTCAAAAGCCTCAGTCCAACCTGAGCACTTACAAAAGCCTCGGCCAGACCGAGCACTTTCAAAAACCTCAGTCCGACCTGAGCACTTTCAAAAGCCTCAGTCCGACCTAAGCACTTTCAAAAGCCTCAGTCCGACCTGAGCACTTACAAAAGCCTCGGCCAGACCGAGCACTTTCAAAAGCCTCAGTCCGACCTGAGCACTTTCAAAAGCCTCAGTCCCACCTGAGTACTTACAAAAGCCTCAGTCCAGCCTGAGCACTTACAAAAGCCTCAGTCCGACCTGAGCACTTTCAAAAGCCTCAGTCCAACCTGAGCACTTATAAAAGCCTCGGCCAGACCGAGCACTTTCAAAAGCCTCAGTCCAACCTGAGCACTTTCAAAAGCCTCGGCCAGACCGAGCACTTTCAAAAGCCTCAGTCCAACCTGAGCACTTTCAAAAGCCTCAGTCCGACCGAGCACTTTCAAACATCAGAAGACCCAGCGAAACAAGTACCAGCATAGCCTTGGGAGAACACTTAGTCACCAGTTGAGGTCACAAAATTTTAAAACATCTCTACTTAGTCAAATTCCAACGGTGTTCCCCAATTTCTCCCCTACAGGTTTACTATTGACCCCTTTAGTTACAATTTAAAACCTACTTTCCTGCCCTCATTCATTGAATTTTTACACAAGTCCAATCTCACTCTGCATGAAGGAATTTTATCAGTTCACTCTTACTCTGCGTGATGGAATTTTTAATTTAACAAGTTCGAATTCACAAGTTCAAATTCAAATTCAAATTCACAAGTTCATCCTCTTCAATTTATCAGTCAATTTTATCAGTCCAATCTCACAAGTTCAAATTCACTTGGCTCACTTAGCTCAAGTTTACTCTGTCATAAAGTTGAATTTTTTCATAAGTTCTTTACTCGTTTTTATTACAAGCATTTCTCCATTTCCAACCACCCAACAAATAAACACAGTTAATTACAAGACATAAATGGAGTTTTATTCATTCGCAAAATGTGTACATCAGTTTATTACAATACTTCAAAAACAAAACAAAACAAAAATGTGTATACAAGGACGACACAAAAATTCTTCAAGTACATTTATTTCCAGATCACTCCCCCTCCTCACTGGAGACGAGATCTGCCTCCTCTATACCCTCATCCAGGGGGGTCTGGGCCACATCATCCTCTTCAATCGCCACCCTGCTAAAGTCAAGCTCTGGGAACAGCTCTTCAGCCTTGCGTTTGAACATTTTCCACCCGCTGTCCCAGTACTCTGACATTTCATGCTTGTAGAAGTCCGACTGCTGGAAGTTTGCAATCACCTCAGACTCAGTTCTCCCAGCAGTCGTCTTTGATGGGCCAGCCCCCCCAGTCTCCTCCCTTGCTAAGCTACTGGCAACTGTAGCATCAATCGCCATCTAGAACTCAGGAGACCCTTTGAATTGAGTAACAGCTGCAACATAAAGATCGGGGTAGGCTGCCCTTTTCGAGGCCGCCTTCGCCTTCTCTTCGTTCAGCTCTTTTTGTAGGGCCTCCTTTTCAGCTGCAGCCTTGGCCCTCTCAGCCTCCAGCTCCCTCTTCCAGGCATCCCCCTCAGCAATCAACTTCCCCCTCTTTGCTTCAAACTGCTTCTGCAGGATCTCCCTCTCCACAGCCACCCTACTTCGCTCTACCTCCAACTCCTTGCGCAGGCTCTCCCTCTGCTCCACCGCTCTGGCGCGCTCATCCTCCACCTCTTTTTGCAGAGCCTCAACCTTAGCATCTACATCATCTCTCTGCCTGACGAGCTCTTCGTTATTGGTCATGGCCTCCTCATGCCGCTCGACCGCGATGGCACAGGCCTCTTTGGGACTCCTCCAACTTTTTCTGCTCACCAGTCAACTGGAACTCGAGCGACACAACCCTGCGGCACGTGTCCTCCAACTCCAACTTGACTGATGACAGCTCGGTATGGGCAGTCTTCCATGCAGCACTCTCCTTCTTCAGTTTGGTCAGATCTGCCTTGGCCGCCGCAGCTTTCCCCTTCCCTAGCAGGGCCCCTGCCAGGGTAGTTACCTCCATTTGGGAGGAGCATAACCCCCTGAACAGGTCGGCCTCATTAAATCCAGAAGCCGAGCGCAGACCTGACTCCTCCACCATCCTCACTAGGCGGTCTGCCTCGCCCTAGCTGGGCCTCCATCTCCCTCCAGTCTCCCAGCCACAGCACGCGCGTGGTAAATCGTGGCACCCAGGCCAACTCCTCTTTCCTGAGGCACAGGGCCCCTTTGGGTCTACTCCCTCCCGCTTGGCTCAGCCCCAACCAACCCAGCTTCCACTTGCACCGCTGGGGTCTTCTCTAACCTCTCACTTGGCTCACCCCCAGCCAGCCCAGCTTCCACTTGTCCTGCTGGGGTCTTCTCCACAACGTCCACCGTTGGACTGGCTATCACCACTTCTAAGGTGTCTTTTGTCACAAGGACCTCTGCCCCAGCTGAGACGCCCACCCCTTCTGGGGTCTGCTCCACCTCTTCCCCCTCTACTCGCTTGGCCAGACTGGCCTCTTCCATCCTCACCTCCTTTCTTCTTTTTTGGGCTGGCTCTTCTTCCCTCCGCCTCAACCTCTTCTTTTTCTTCCCCACGCCCAGCGCCTCCATCTCCTTCAACGACCTCTCCTTCAGAGGGTCTTTTGGAAGCAATCGTGGAACGAACTCGACCAAATTCTTCTCTCCCAAGGGTTTGGGACGAGGTCGGATCCTCTCCCTCGCCACTGGCTGAGGCGGTCGGTCGACTTGGGACTCCTTGAATTTCTGGGCTTTCACCAGGATGGCTTGATCCTCTGCCTCTTGCGCCCTTCTTCTTGCCTCCAGCTCTGATCGGTCGAGGTCTCCACCGCTCGGTTGTGGACCCAACCCAGCTTCAAACAGCGCCGACGGCTGAACCAGCTCGTCCCACTTGACTTTTTCCCTCTCCTTCCACTCCTTCACCTTCTTTATCCTCTCCTCCGCCACCGCCCCCAACTTTAGCTCCACAGACTTGGTTGGCACCTTCCACACGGTGCGCACACCGGCCCCTCCAGAGGTGGACACATAGAACCACCGCGGCCTCCAACCTTTGACGGACGTTGGTAAACCAGCCACCAAACCCTTCCCTGCCGCCGCCTGAAGGGTGATCCAGGTCTCCTGCTGCCCTGAAGCCTTGTAGCAGCCAAAGAACTCCTCCACCGTCATGGCCACCCCTCCGTTCGCCTTCGGCCAAGCACTTGCGCAAGCCAACAGGATTTTCCATGCATTGGGCATCAGTTGCCCTGGTGCTACCTCCAGGTGGTTGAGCACATCTACCACGATTTGCGGCAGAGGCAACCTCAGTCCACCTTTTAGAGCTTCCTCGTAGAGGGAAAACTCTCCTGCCCTGACGTCAAACGGTCTCTCCGTCGATTTTGGCACCAGTAATTCCACCTCCACCGGAATCTGGTACTTCTCGCGGATAGCCTCCAACTCCGCCGCTGTAATAATGGATCTGTCAGCCCTCGAATGCCAGTGGTCTGGTTCCACCTGGCTGATTGGCTGTGCCGTTTCCATCACGGTGGAAGCATGGAATCGCGCCACCGTTTCCCCGCCCTGTTGGACCTGTACTGGACCGCTAGTTCCTCTGCATCATCTTCCCCCAGTGGATCTACCCTGACAATTGCAGTCTCTTCCTGGGCCATTTCTAAGCTGTGTTTGCGAATAGCTTCTGATGCAGGTGCTAAAAAATCGAAGAAATGTTTCAACGGGGTATCGTGAGCAACAAAGGAACTGATACTTCGAATGTTTTGAGTTTTTGTAAAGAAGTAGGTGAATCGTATGATACCAAAAGCCCACGGTTTGCCCGTATTCCAAGGATCCAAATTAATGTTCGCCAGTTTGAAAACTTTTCAAATCATCCGCCAAAACTGTATCATCAATGCCCATAATAATGCCCTGACGTTTCACTCTTGATCTAACGCTTGACCTTTCCCCTCCCCCGAAATTCTGCCACGTGTATGGTCCCGATGCACTGACTTCTGCCCTTATCTTGTCTTTTCCACTTCAAACCATCAAGTGACACGCCGCCTCTTGAGCCCCGTGCCCTTCCACTCGGCCACCCCCATGGTCGGTCTTCCCGCGCGGACACCTTCAACGGTCGGCCTCACCCGCTCGGTCGCCTTCACGGTCGGCCTCGCCCCTTCGGCCGCCCTTGCGATCGGCCTCTCCGCTCGGTCACCCTCGCGGTCTGCCTCGCCCCCTCCGTCGTCCTCAGCGGTCGGCCTCTCCCGCTCAGTCACCCTCACGGTCGGCCTCGCCCCCTCCGTCGTCCTCGCGGTCGGCCTCTCTCGCTCGGTCACCCTCACGGTCGGCCTCGCCCCCTCCGTCGTCCTCGCGGTCGGCTTCTCCCGCTCGGTCGGCCCTCACACTCGGCCTTGCCCGCTCGGTCGCCCTCACGCTCGGCCTCATCCGCTCGGCCTCCCTCACGCTCGGCCTCTCCCGCTCGGTCACCCTCACGGTCGGTCTCCCCCTACCGGTCGGATTCATCTTCCTTATTATTATTCCCTTCGTTGGACTAAAGCTGCACTCGGGAATGGGGGACTACTGACATGGATAGGCCCACAAGGGCCACAGCCCACCATGAGTAAACCCAGGCCCACCATTTAAACCCCATTGCATAACCCGGTTAGTGAAACCCAGCATCACTGGAAGCCAACTGGGCAGGGAAGGCCAATGATATTCGGACACACGGCAGATGCAGGACAGGCCACGTCAGCAGACAAAGATCTGCAAAGTTATTGCCACAGCACATCACCATTATGCAGCCATCACAGCATTTATTGCGACAACACCTCTCAGCTGGGATGGCGCCCCCCCCACCCCGAACAAGGCGAACCACAGCATAAGCTTTTCGGGGGAGGTCAGAACGACAGAGACAGCGAAATGATTACCAAGGGATATAAGCAAAGTTTGAAGACAAGAGAAAGTTAAGTTTTTCTATCTCCCTCTCCCTCTCTCTACATTTTGTCTATCACCTTTTCTAACTCACACACCAGAGGGTTCGCCGGGGGACTACCCCGTTCCCCGTTGAACTTGCTTGCAGGTTATCCAGTGGGCTTGAGGAGCTTGGATCAGTCTAGCCCATTCACCAGGAAGAACTGCATCATCACTATCTATATAAGATGGGATTGATTGCTAATATAGCTCTTCTTTTGGTTGAAAAAAGGAAAGCAATATGGGGTTGGGATGATTCATATCTCTTCATTGGTAATATGAAAAGAGGAGTAGATGTTATCTCCACGGCTAGGAGAGTATGTGTTGACTTTACAGAGCCCAAATTTGTCTGCAATTCCATGCCACTTTGATACACACCCTTACCAGATTGGGATGCTTGCAGGAGCCACAAGTGGAGGCCAGGTTTACACATGGACAACAACAACTTGAGCTTCTCTCTTTCAACCACCATGGTTGTACTTTTAACTTAAAATTAACTTGATGAACAATCAATTCAGTTTATATGTATGCTACTTCATTTGGTAAGTTTTAAATATATTTATGGTTTTGCCTCCAACTCTTTCTTGCTTAGCCATTTCTGCAAAAACTGTATGTGAACCAGTTTACATTGTTGCTTTGGCACTTATTCATTTCTAACTGAAAAACATTAATGAGATGACCCTGTGTATTGCCATTCAAATATACCACATTAGCTAAATTACTCTATTTTTTTAAATTTATTACTTATAATCATTATGGGTTTTATATCATCACTTAAGGTGAGGCTTACTATTATTGTTAGTGTCTCTAAAGTTAGTTAACTCCATAAATTTGGAGTAATTTGCAATGAAATTAGAGTGATTGTGCTGGGGGGGTAGTAATTTTGAAATTCCTAGATCTATTGCCACGGAAAAAAATTGACAGAAGAAAGAAGAAAAAATTGGTAGATCCATACCGAATATTTCGTGTCCAACTTGAAATTTTTTAGAAGTTTAAGCAATATAAATTTTATTTTGGTCAAGGTATGAACAGTGATTTGAACAACCCAAATTCTGTTATTAATAAATATAAAATACATGATAAACATGAATTTAAGTCATTGTTGAATTTAATATACATATATATATATATATATTTGGAACTAGATTTTTTGAATTTAATATAATACTGCTTATTTTCTCACTGTTAAATTTAAGTCATTGTAGTGTAATTAATTCTATTATTTGATACGTATAATTCAAATTATTTTTTTTTCTTGCATTTCATGTTTCAAATTTTATAGGTAATTTTTATTTTTATGAGTGTAATGTAGTGACCCAATTTTTTTTTTTAAATAGCCAGTGCATAATTTAATTGAGCAAAATTTCGAATTTGAGTGTTGTGTAAATTCT
>CM069911.1:16844723-16866473 GCA_036172215.1 Camellia granthamiana
GACACGTGGCCTTAGGCAACGAGTCAGGGTCTCCTAAATTCCCCCAAAATAAAATATTTAGGTGGGGACTCTGTATCTGGAAAAGCAGTCCATGTTTGGTACTTCTTTCCTTAAAAATCAGTTTTCCCAAACGATTTGCCGGATTTGGGACTCTTTGGTGATTTATCAGTCTTGCATTGCACTTTGCAAGATCAGATTAATAACCGTGACATATTGAGTCCGAACTGTGGTCCGCATAAGGCCCCCCAGGGCGCGTCCACACAAGCCAAGTACGAAGCACGAATTGGAATGAATCAGGATATTCCACTCTCTCATCTGGACAGGTCTGATCACATCCAAACTGGCCAAGGGGGTCATCAACCAATGTCAGCTGCGGATCTACTGCACATCCTATCGTAACCCCTCTGTGGAAAGCTCACTGTTGTGAGCGGAAGAAAGAGAATCTTCCAGAATGCTAGGGGTAAGAGCCTGCAACTTCTTGTTTATCCATCAACCTCCCAGGGGAGGGATAAAAAAATGGGAGATTGAAGAATAGAGAGATGTGCGTCGAGAGAAAAAGTGAGAAAAGGGCTTTTTCAGAGAAAAAGAGATTGAGTGCCAAGTGATGTGAGAATCACAAATAAGAAAGGGTGGGAAACAAATACCTGAAGAAATAGGGTCCTCGCGAACTAAGAGGTCTCTTGCCATTGGAACACATCTGAGTGTTGTGTGTGTGTTGTTTGGTTTGTTTTTGATTCTTGTCTTGAGTCGTTTTGAGTGTCAATAGATGAGTTTAGGTTGTGTACCTTTGTTTTTTCCTTTAATTGAGTCGTTTTGACTGTGGTCAGTCATAGGCTTAATACCTAGTTGAAAACTTATTCTCACTCTCAATTCGAAAATAAATCGTTTTGTGCTCAGAGTGCTGTGCCATTCTCCACATTTGTGCAAAACAGGTTCTTTCTTTAATAAATTGCAGGGTTTAACCCAGGTTATGTGAGAATAATAGAATCAGGGCCTACCTGAAGATATATAAGTTCCAGACTACAAAGCAAAAGAAAAGAGGGAAAACGTCGGGCATCTGAGTTTGTTTCGACTTCAAAAAATTTTGAGATTGTATTCTGGATGTACCTCTTCAGATCTGGTCAATGCTCCGAAGTGTGAGTATGCCTCTACTCCAAGCTCAAGCCTGTTTCAAAGCCAGAATGGCAATCAGAAGTGCTCTCCCGAATACAAGTCCTTGCCAGGGGCATGTTGGTCGTGTTTGCAATGAGTTCCTAGGAGACCAATTGCGACGGTGGAAACTAGATTTCGAATGGCTGTTGCCTAGAACGCAAAGGTTCGGGATTTTCGAGACTAAAGTCTGGTTTAAATACCTAGGGGTGTATCCTCGGCTTGAAATCTGTATGGAAGCCCTATAGGTTGAGATAGCGTGTGCGCGCCTCAATTCTGGATACTGAACTAACCTAGTCTGTCACCCCGTTGGAGAATAGGGAAAGTTATGAATATGGTCGAGAAGAAAAGCGGCATTTGTGCTTTCTATATACAGTGGTTACCCCTTGTCTGGATATCAGAACCTTTATACTGTGAGTTGAAGGCAAGAGTTCGAGGAACACAAGGGGAGATCCCCATTAGAGTAGAGTGGTTCATCGCCACTCACCCTGTGAGGTGCTTTCTAAAGCGCCGCTTTGTTTGTTTATTGCATTCCCTAGACATCATGCTCTACATTGCTTGTAACATGTATCATGTCATCTCACATACTGCATAAATGCATCTTGTACTATATTTATTCTTGTTGTCGCATAGAATATACACGTTACATTGGATGTACGTCGTTAATCCTCTGGCATAGAGTATGTACATTGCATGGAGCACATTTTAACCTTGCATGCATAGAATGTGCACTTCCCACCCTGGCATGAAATATGCATCTTAATGTTGCATGGAGCATACATTCACTCCACCTGCATTGCCATGCACTCTTCACATGCGTTGTCATGCACGTTTTGCCCATATTGTTATGCGCACACTTAGGTTGCATTGTCATGCACCCCTTCCACCCGCATTGTCATGCACTCTTCACATGCGTTGTCATGCACGTTCCACCCGCATTGTTATGCGCGCACTTAGGTTGCATTGTCATGTACCCCTTCCACCCCTATTGTCATGCACTCTTCATATGTGTTGCCGCACACGTTCTATCCGCATTGTTAAGGGCACACTTAGGTTGCTTGTCATGCACCCCTTCCACCCGCATTGTCATGCACTCTTCACATGCGTTGTCGCACACGTTCCACCCCCATTGTTATGCACACACTCAGGTTGCATTGTCATGCACCCCTTCCACCCGCATTGTGATGCACTCTTCACATGCGTTGTCGCGCACGTTCCACTTGCATTGTTATGCGCACACTTAGGTTGCATTGTCATGCACCCCTTCCACCCGCATTGTCATGCACTCTTCACATGCGTTGTCGAGCACGTTCCACCCATATTGTTATGCGCACACTTAGGTTGCATTGTCATGCACCCTTTCCACCCGCATTGTCATGCAGTCTTCACATACGTTGTCGTGCACGTTCCACTCACATTGTTATGTGCACACTTAGGTTGCATTGTTATGCACCCCTTCCACCCACATTGTCATGCACTCTTCACATGTGTTGTCGTGCACGTTCCACCCGTATTGTTATGTGCACACTTAGGTTGCACTGTCATGCACCCCTTCCACCCGCATTGTCATGCACTCTTTACATGCGTCGTGTGGCATTGTTCTGCGCACACTTAGGTTGCATTGTCATGCACATCTTCCACCAGCATTGTCATGCACTCTTCACATGTGTTGTCGCGCATGTTCCACCCGCATTGTTATGCGGACACTTAGGTTGTAGTGTCAAGCACCCCCTTCCACCCGCATTGTCATGTACTCTTCACATGCGTTGTCGCGCATGTTCCACCCGCATTGTTATGCGCACACTTAGGTTGCAGTGTCAAGCACCCCTTCCACCCGCATTGTCATGCACTCTTCACATGCGTTGTCACGCACGTTCCACCTGCATTGTTATGTGCACACTTAGGTTGCACTGTCATGCACCCCTTTCACCCGCATTGTCATGCACTCTTCACATGCGTTGTCGCGCACGTTCCACTCGCATTGTTATGCGCACACTTAGGTTGCATTATCATGCACCCCTTCCACCATCATTGTCATGCACTCTTCACACGCGTTGTCGCGTATGTTCCACCTGCATTGTTATGCGCACACTTAGGTTGCATTGTCATGCACCCCTTTTACCCGCATTGTCATGCACTCTTCACATGCGTTGTCGCGCACGTTCCACTTGCATTGTTATGCGCACACTTTGGTTGCATTGTCGTGCATCCCTTCTAACTGCATTGTCATGCACTCTTCACATGCGTTGTCGCGCACGTTCCACCGGCATTGTTATGCGCACACTTAGGTTGCATTGTCATGCACCCCTTCCACCCATATTGCCATGCACTCTTCACATGCGTTGTCGCGCACGTTCCACTCGCATTGTTATGCGCACACTTAGGTTGCATTGTCGTGCACCCCTTCCACCCGCATTGTCATGCACTCTTCACATGCGTTGTCGCGCACGTTCCACCAGCATTGTTATGCGCACACTTAGGTTGCACTGTTATGCATCCCTTTCACCCGCATTGTCATGCACTCTTCACGTTCATTGTCGCACACGTTCCACTCGCATTGTTACGCGCGCACTTAGGTTGCATTGTCATGCACCCCTTCTACCCACATTGTCATGCACTCTTCACATGCATTGTCACGCACGTTCCACCTGCGTTGTTATGCACCCCTTGCCACCCGCATTGTCATGCACTCTTCGCATGCGTTGTCGCGCACGTTCCACCCGCATTGTTATGCACCCCTTCCACCCGCATTGTCATGCACTCTTCACATGCGTTGTCGCGCACGTTCCACTCGCATTGTTATGCACCCTTCCACTTGCATTGTCATGCACTCTTCACGTGCATTGTTACGCACGTTCCACCCGCATTGTTATGCACCCTTCCACCTGCATTGTCATGCACTCTTCACATGCGTTGTTACGCACATTCCACCCGCATTGTTATGCACACTCTTTGCTTGCGTTGTCACGCACGTTCTACGTGCATTGTTATGCACCTTTTCACTTGCATAATTATACACGTCTCCCTTGCATTGTTATGCATTTTTTCATTTGCATCGGATATCGTACCTGTCAAAGTTTCTTTTTTTGTCGGCACGATATTATATGTCCGGTTCATTTGAAGCTGGCACAACCAGACGATGTTGTATGTGTTTCAGTCAGAAGAACTCCGGGTGAGATCATTCCTGTTCCCTCGAACTCGTTTGGATACCTTTCTCCTCTCGCATGAGACGCGCTTGGACGTATTCGCATCCGTCTCTGGTCTAGGAGACCTTAAATGCTCTGAAGGTGCAATTCCTTTAGTGTTTGTCATGCCCGAACAACTTTCGGTGGTCTGGTAAAGCCACCTGCCTGTGTTTGTTGTGAGTTCTTAAGAGATCAACTGAGACGGTGGAAACTAGAGTTCGAATGGCTGATGCCTAGAACGCAAAGGTTCGGGATTTCTGAAACTAAAGTTTGGTTTAAATACCCAGAGGTGTATCCTTGGCTTGAAATCTATATGGCAACCCCATAGGTTGAGGTAGCGGGTATGCGCCTCAATTCTGGATACTGAACCAACCTAGTCTGTCACCCTGTTGGAGAATAGGGAAAGCTGCGACCATAGTCAGGGAGAAAAGTAGTTCCTGTGGTTCGACCAAGAAGAAGTGAAAGATCCCCGACAACGTGAGGTGAGTCA
This sequence comes from Camellia granthamiana, assembly GCA_036172215.1. Lineage (NCBI taxonomy): Eukaryota > Viridiplantae > Streptophyta > Magnoliopsida > Ericales > Theaceae > Camellia > Camellia granthamiana. Next base: position 16,849,548 of record CM069911.1, read on the forward strand.
TCGCCAATTGCCCCAGCAAGGTACTTTCACTTCCCAGCTACATTGCATTTTGTTATCTATTACATCTGTTGCATTGTATATAGCATCTACCGCATGCATCTACTGTATTATCCATTTATCGTCTGCATCCTTTCCATGTTAAGCTTAGTCTGGCATGTGCTCATACTTTTCACGTTATAGCATGGTTCTGTGTTTATGTGTACGCGCCTATTCCACTAAGAGAATTGTGGTCTGAGGGTGTCGGCACCTTTTCTGTGTTAGACGTGGTCTATTTTGTGTCTATGCCTTTTCTAGGTAGAAATGTGGTTTTGCCGCGCGCCCTATTTACTTCATCCATTGCATCTATTGCATTGTAGTTTGCTTTGTTACATTCAACATTTAGGATCACGATCTTTCCTCAGCAGATCATTCCTCATTTATATCATCCCACCCAATTATTCGTATTTTGTGGTCTCTCTGTGAAACACATAGTTCTGCCTGTGCACATACCCATCCCACTAAAGAAAATTGTGGTTTGAGGTTCCCGGCACCTTTTCTGTGTTAAACATAGTTTGATGTTGCATCTCCATCCCTTTATGATATTTGTGTGGTTTTGCACAGCTTGTGGTTTGGTTATTTCATTGCATTGTATATCATTACATTGTTTTGTAATATTGCATATCACTTTGCATCCTGTCCTTGAACTACGCTGGTTTGATTCCTTGCAAAGGGATACGTAGGCAGCCTGCGGGCGCAACCATTTGTTTCTGTATCTGTATTTTGTTTGTTTGTCCAAGTCTTCGGCCTTGTCAAAAATGGGTCGTCTCTGGGCTTTGACATTCACTCACATCATTTCATGACTTTCGAGCTCTGTCAAAGAGGGGCAACTGTAGACACCCCATTTTTGACCGCCCTTAAGACTTGGGCGCCGCTACTGATGGTTTACTTGGTGTTGAAAGTTGTGCAGTGCAAAGGTTCGATTCCTTCGGCAAAAGGAGAGTCAAATCCTAACCTCACACCCCATTTTGGGCCAAAGCTATTTTTTAATGGTTTTTAGACCTTAAAACCCTCTCTTTCAAAACATTTTTGAAACAATGTTCCTACGATATTCCGAGGCTCGCATTTCGTTAAATGTTGCGCTTTTCGGTAAACCGAGCAAGGACAAAGTGGAAATGAATGAAAGAGAGATGAAATCTTTGAAAAATATTTCAAAACACCTTGCTTATGGGTTTGGAGTTGAAGAAAATGAGAGAGGAGAGAAGAAAACTAGTTGAGGAGAAGTTCGGCATGAATCTAGGTAGGATCGAAACTGAGCGGCTTCACCAAAATAGGCATGACTTTTTGCACAGTTGGAATTTTGATGCAAGGATTCCACCATTGGAAATCTTACTTCCGGGGCTTCAATTTGGACACAAGAATGACCTGAAAAGGAGTCCAGATGAAGGAGTTATGCCCATTTGCAGTTGGACCTGGAAAGCAGAATTTTCCTGCCGACCAGAAAAAGTAGCTTGCCGACCGGAAAAGTGGTCTACAGGTCCCAAACTCAGATTTTTTGAAGATATTTTCTCTCCACCTGTCTTCCACAACCTCCAGCTGTTCCAAAAACAGATATTTTGAACCAACTCTTGCCTTTTGCTATATATGAGCAATATCTCCCATTTTTGCAAGGGAAGAAGATTGAAGCTATTTTGGGAGCCTCTCTCTCTAAAAAAGTTCTCTCTCTCTAGAAATTTCAAAGATAAATCTCAGTTTTTCTCTCTAGTTGGCCCTCCCTCTTGACCTTGTGTGCATGCAAGAGATATACTTGAAGATATACCTCTCCTTTGCCTAGGCACCCTTAACCAAACTTAACCACCATTGGGCTAAGGCTCTTTGAGGATCATTTGGAGCTCCAAAAGGCTGATTTTGGCTGGTTTTGTTACTGTCCTTCAAGGGTAAGAACTTGTCCCTTTAAACTTTTGCTTTGCATGCTTGTTTTACCACCTTTGTAAACTATTTTTGGGGTGGTGTTGAACTACAAAAACTATTTTGCACACTCCTACACTTGAGATTCAACTATTCGAATAAAAAATATATGAATTTTAAATTTTTATAACATATGACATGAATTTATTAGAAGAACTATCTGATTATGTGTAAATTTTGAAATAAAAATACTTTTATCAATAAGGTTATACCAAACAAATTGAGAACATATCATGTCAATTTTTTTTTTAAATTTATTTATGAGTAACTATCAAAGATTTATAAATCCATTAACAAATAAAAAATAAATCTATATTCAAATAGTATGCAAATAATTTTTTATTTAAAGTATAAATTTTTCTTATTGTAGGCCATGGAACCATTTTGGCTCAAATTATCAAAAACTACAAATATTGAGGGTTAGGTCTTGCCATTAGAATGGTCTGACATTTTTGATAAACCAAGGCATATGGGCTGTCCAAATTACATTATTTTATATAGAAATTTAGTTTATTTTATTTATTTGATATAGTAGTGTATTAGTATTTAAGTTGTTAATATTTTGAACATTTAAAAATATTAAATACTAAAAACTAAAAACAATCAACAACGTCATGATCAAATTAAGACAATGGCTTTAAGATTAATCAAATGTTAAATTGGCCCACCTCTGAAAAAAAGTTTTAATGTGGTTAGCCGATATGGTCAATCCAAGAGTGTAAGAACATGTAGAGGTTTACTTAAGGGCTAATTTGAATATTAGATTTTTCTTTCTTTCTTTCTTTCTTTCTTCTTCTTCTTCTTCTTTTTTTTTTTTTTTTTTTTGTATGTGTGTTTTTTTATATTTCACTATTCAATATAACTTTCGATTTAAACTAATTTTGATTGATTGGATTTTACAAAATAGACAATGCAATTGAATTTTATAAAATGAATAATGAGATAATTAGTACACAGCATAAAGTGTAGATCTATGGGTTGACGCAGTTCATTTTTCATATAAAAATTCAACATAATTTATTTATTTAATATGTTAGTTTCTTAATTTTTTTGATGTAGAACATTTAAAAAATATGGCGAATTACACTTACGGTCCTTGTAGTTTAGGATTTTTATCACTTTGGTTCCTAATATTTTAATTGTGATACATTTGATCCTGAATTTTGAATATCGTTTCAAATAAAGGCAATTGAAGATACCATTACTCAATTTTAAGGACAAAGTCATCATTTGATAAAATATAACCTAATTTGACAAAAATAAATGTCAAAAAATTATTTTTAAATTTTTAAAAATTATTTATATCCACCAAAGATAAAATTATATAACAATGATAAATCTTTTAGATATTTATTCATTAAATTAATTTTTAGTATGTGTTCAGATGATGATTATGTAACATGGGGTTGTTTTTGTTAATATTTTTGGATGGTTATCATGTAACGAATGGTTATTAGGCTTTTAATGTGTAATCGATATGTTTAATATATGCAATTTTTTAGTTTTGGATTTTTTTTTGATTTAATGGATTGGTTTAATAATGATATCAAAGTTGTCGCCATGTTTAACTTTTGAAAAAATAGAAACTAATTTAACGAAAATAAATGTCAAAAAAAAATTTATTTAAAAAATTATTTATACCTTTTCAAAAGATAAAATTATATAAAAATGATGCATTTTTAATTTTTTTCACCAAATTTAATTTTTAGTTTCTTAGAAATTTTTTATAAAATAGATTCTAAAAGCTAAATTAAACAAAACTTTATGATTAAAAAAGTTTCAGCATTATTAATTAAAAAAATGCATTACATTTCAAACAACATACAAGTTAACAACTTTTCCCTTGAAACATATTTTTATTGTCCTTATTTAGAACAAGATTTAAAATTTATGGTCAAATGTATCACAATTAAAAAGTCAGAGGCCAAAGTGACACAAATCTCAAACTATAGAACTTTTAGTGTAATTCACCCTTAAAAATATTAAAAACTTACATTGAAAAATAGTGTATAGTGTTTCAAATAAAAAATTTTACTTCACCGTGAATCAAATGTTGAATTTATATTTTCAATTATATTTCTTACAGATTGTTATGGCACGGAAGAGGAAGCTTAATCATCCCCCTCACACTATGGCTGATGTATTGCGTATGGAAACACAATCACCACCATCACAGCCACCAACACAGCCACTACCACCATCACAGCCACCGAGACAGTCACCACCACCATCACAACCACCGAGACAGCCACCACCACCATCACAGCCACTGATACAGCCACCGCCACCATCACAACCACCGTGATAGCCACCACCACCATCACAACCACCGAGACAGCCACCACCACCATTGTAACGCCCTAAAAAAAAAAAAAAAAATATGATACCAATAAGCCATTCTCAAGATCTATGAACATAATGAAAATGTTCTACTATCATTCATTAGAGTATATATTACAAAAGGTATTACATGCATTACGCTTTCATAAATATCCATCCAGAATCTATAGTAATATTAGGTAAATAACAACAAAATAAATGCCCTACGGGCTTACATCTTTCCAAGTTATCACCTGGTTACAACAAAAGAAGAGTCCTAGCTCTATACATGTAAAGCCCTCAGATTGAATAAACATTTAACACAAAACAAAACAACAAAATAGAGCCTTCAGCCCCTAAACCTCCCAAGCTATGTACTTGGAGGCGGCATGTCACCTGTACCTGAAAATGGTTTCCCAAGTAGGGTGAGCCAAAGCTCAGTAGAGATATGCTAAAACAATATATGAGAATTAACTAAGATATCAGCATTAGATAAATGTTCAATACTTGCAAACCAACTTACACCCTTTCCATGACCAATCATTATCGACATCTATATTTCAGTCCATTTCTATTCATTTATCCAAATCAATCCATTGACATAGTTCATTGTTATCTAAATAATTCAAAACGAGATACAATTCATTAATTAACACTTCAATAACAACCATTATTCAAACACTTCCATTTTCTTACTATTTTACAGAATCACATCCGAGGGAATTGGCACCCATGTATATATAAGATTTTTGGACTTTCACCCTGGACACTCCGGCCAACTTAATTATCAATGGGGTCTATCCCCTATCTCCTCCCAAACAATGGAGTACATCCTCTGTCTCCTCCCAAAGGATGATACATATACAATGTATTTAAAAGCGTGTCATATACAGTGACTGCCAAAATTCGCACATTCAACAACTTAATCAAGCCGTCATATTCAATGACATAATTCATATGACTAGTTTTGATTTCTACAACAATCATAGCTATCCTCCACCGATAGCCCAAAACAGATATTTCTAAACAAATAAACAAATCTATCAAACAGATAATTTGCCAAACTTTCCATAGGTGAGTGATTTATCAAATCCAACTACACCATTCATTTATACGCCCTTCCAATTTCATATTGCCACATCAATTGCATTATTTATACAAAATAATTTATTTGATTCAAATTAGGGCAGTTCCCCCATTTTCCAAATATTAACCCCAAGACCCAATCTCACTGATTATACTCAAATAACATCATATTCAAGACCTCACATAGACATATGGAGCCAAACATAGAAAACCCCTCTTTCAAAACTCAAACCCAAACCCTAACTTCACCCAAATCTTCCCAAATCCCACCATTATACAAAATGACAAATACCTAGGTAAAAACCCATATTAAAGAGTAGAGCATCCCTACCTCAAGTGTAAAAGCTCAAAGAAGAGAAGGAGAAACATTGAAGATGCCCAAAACTCAAACTTTCTTGGATCAAATGGAAGCTCACAAGTTGCTCTACCTTTTTCTCAAAGGGAATAGAGTAGAAACCCTTGGATTCTAGGGGATTTGTATGGAGAAGTAGACTTTTGGAGAGAGAGATAGCCGATCTAGGGTTTTGAGTAAAAAGAGATGCAAAAAGTGATACAAAAATGGTCTACTGCGAACTGATATACGTAGTCCTCGCTCGAGCGAAGGAGTTGTCACTCGAGCGACCAGACACAACAGTGACCTCGCTCGAGCGTAGAATGCAAAGCTTCAGGTCTTCCACAGACGCCCATGCACGCTCGAGTGCAAGAAGTTTCGCTCGAGCGAAGAAGCAATTTCACCAGGCTCGCTCGAACACAATAAGCTTCGCTCGAGCGAAGAACTTCCCCCTTCCTAGAAAAGTTGCGTCTGGGAGAGAAACCTGAAGACCCTTAAACCTTGCTCGAGCGCAAGAAAACTCGCTCGAGCGCAAGAAGCAAATTACACATGGTTCGCTCGAGCGCAAGAAGCCTCGCTCGAGCGAAGAGGCCAAAATCTGGGCAACAACAATTTAAACCAATCAACAACCAACCTATTCCAAACACGGCCAACTAGGTCCAAAACTCAAAACAAGATATGGATGCAATATTCAACCACGGAACCCAAGTCTGGGACACAATGAAGGTCGGGGCAAAACCGGGATCGCTATAACCATCATAGCCATAGAGACAGCGACCACTACCATCACAGCCACCGAGACAGTCACCACCACCATCGCAACCACCGAGACAGCCACAACTACCATCACAGCCACCGATACATCCACCACCATCATCACAATTGTCTCGACCAACGTCGTCTTCATAGGTTACCACATGTATACAAATTTGTTATGTATTTAAATTATATTAATTAAATTATTTCATTTTCACTATACATAATTTGGATAATTTCATATACTAGGGCCGACGACTTCTTCACATCCAACCTCAGGTACAATAATATGTTATGTATTTAATTTATGCTTTAATTTATATGATCTTGTTGATTATATTCTTATATAATTTTTTTATTCTTATAATGTGTTCCAAATCCAGCGATTAATTCACAAGCTACCTCAGGTATAACAAATGGTTATGTATTTAATTACAATAATTCAACTACAAGTTATTTATTATCAATTTTTATAATTTGTGTTTTTTCTTTTTTCATTGTTTCTCACATGCCCTACAGTTTCTTTATCTTCCACCCGAGGTCGAGGATTTGCGAAAGGCATTAAAGATTAGGGTACGGGCAAGAAGTTGCCCATTGATTTTGATGTCGATTTCAATCCTATGGGAGATAATTTGTCTAAATTAACTAGCCAACTTGGGTTCATGGTATGTAATGGGAACATTGTTTCTCTTACGTACGTTGATTGGACACAAGTGCCTATTGATGTTCTTGAGTCAATATGGGCAGACGTTAAGGTAAAAGCATATTTAGTAAATTGTTTAATATATTATTAATTGAACTAATGATTCAAATTATACTGTACGATAATTTAGAAATTTGTCTGGAGGGATACAAACCATGTTGCTTGAAAAAGTGCAATGACTTGTGGAAGGATCACAAAAGCAAGATCAAGAATAAGTATTATAAGCCTTTTCAATCTCATCCTAATATCAAAGACATGGTGCCTCTGCAAATTGTTCCAAAATAGTGGTATGATCTTGTTGATTATTGGAAGACTAAGAAAGTAGGGGTATATAAAATAAGTTAATTACAAAGCATGTAGCTTTAGAAAAATTAATAACTTTGTATATGCTGACTTACATTTATAGAAACTTTAAAGGACATTACAGTCCACAATGTTAGAAGTCGTTCCTTTCATTATATTAATCATATGATAGGACGTACTTCATTCACTTAGATTCGAAGGAAGGTATATGTTATTTAGGTAAATATCAATATGCATGTAAATTACTTGGATAATAATTAATTTTTAAATTTTCAGATGATTGCCAAAGGGTTGTTCACGGATAAAATGAGTGTTTGGAAATATACACGCCATCAAACTAACCCATAATGTTAGGCAGACCATGGAATTTTCAAATCCTTAAAATTGTATTTATATTTGATTTTGTTTGAACTATCTAATTATGTACATATATACTTGTTATTTTAATTTACAGGATGAGTTTGAGCACCAACTCTCCATGTTGCCTGAAGATTACCGCACTGCTGAAGATGCTCAAGACAGTGTTTTCCACGACATGGTCGGTGAAGACGGGCATGGATATTGTCGTACTTACGGCAAGGATGTGCCTTGGAGCACGATGTATGAAGGTGCATCTAAGTCATCACAGTCAGGATCTCAGTCATCGATTGTTGTTGAGATCACCAAGCAGGTTCGTACGGAGTTGAGACAAGAGCTGAGGGATGAGATTAGAGATGAATTGAAGGAGGAGATGCGAGCAGATCTTTTGACACATATATGACAAATGAAAGATAAAATGTTGGCTATTGTGTCCCAAGAAGGGAGTACAAATCACAGCAAACAGATTTGGTATGAATTATGTTTTATAAATATCTAATTTCAGCATAATTCTATTATTGAATAAAAATACGATTAACAAAGAATACCAGCAACATCATAGGTACCGGATGCATTAAGTGGCCACCGTGAACCTACGGATTATGAGGCCGATGAGAACCCCCATACACCACTACTAGATGATGAGGTAAAACTTTCAAACACATTTAAAATTGTCATTTGTGAAAGCTTGTCATTTAGAAACTTTTTTTTGGAATCGGTTGACTCACTAAAATGGTCAAATGGTGTTGGATGTCAACGAAACTTGACACACACAATGGACTAGGCACAAATGACTTGTAGGAGAAGACGAAACTCAAAACTGATTCTCGATTTGAATCTAGAGCCTAATTTTCATTTATGAAAATTATTCTTTAGAAACTTTTTCCCGAACCGGTTGACTCACTAAAATGGGCAACCGATGCTGAATGTCAATGAAATTTGACACACACGACTAACTAGGCACAAATCACTTGTAGGAGAAGACGGAACTCGAAACCGATTCCCGATTTTGAATGAAGGGCCTAATTTATGTTTATGAAAACTTGTTCTTTAAAATCTCTTTTTCGAACCGGTTGACTCACCAAAATGCTCAACCGGCGGCAGATGTCAATGAAACTTGACATACGTGACTAAATAGGCACAAATGACTTGTAGAAGAAGACGAAACTCTGAACCGATTCCCGATTTTGAATCTAGAGCCGAATTTTCGTTTAAGAAAACTTGCTCCTTAGAATTTCAAACTGGTTGGCACACTAAAATGCTCAAATAGCATCAGATGTCAACGAAACTTGACAAACACGACTAACTAGACACAAATGACTTGTAGGAGAAGATAGAACTCAAAACCGATTCCCAATTTTGAATCTAGAGCCTAATTTCTGTTTATGAAAACTTATTCTTTAGAAACTCATTTTCGAACCGGTTGACACACCAAAATGCTCAAACGGTGTAGGATGTCAACGAAATTTGACACACACAACTAACTAGGCACCAATGACTTATATGAGAAGACGGACTCAAAATCGATTCCCGGTTTTGAATCTAGAGCCTAATTTATGTTTATGAAAACTTGTTCTTTCAAAACTTTTTTTTGAACCGCTTGACTCACCAAAATGCTCAACCAGCGTCGGATGGCAACGAAACTTGACATACTTGACTGACTAAAATTCTTTTTCAAATCGGTTGACTCACCAAAATGTTCAATCAGCATCGAATGTCAACGAAACTTGACACACACGACTAACTAGGCACAAATGACTTGTAAGAGAAGACAGAACTTGAAACCGATTCTTGGTTCTGAATCTAGAGCCTAGTTTCTGTTTATGAAAACTTGTTCTTAGAAACTTTATTCTGAACCGATTGACACACTAAAATGCTCAAACAACATCGGATGTCAATGAAACCTGACACACACAACTAACTAGGAACAAATGACTTGTAGAAAAAGATGGGACTCAAAACTGCATTCTAGTTTTGAATTTGAAGCGTAAATTCCATTTGTGAAAACTTGTCCTTTACAAACTCTTTTTCGAACGGGTTGACACACTAAAATGCTCAAACGGCGTTCGATGTCAACAAAACTTGACACACATGACTAATTAGGAACAAATGACTTGTAGGAGAAGACGGAACTTGAAACTACTTCCCAGTTTTGAATCTAGAGCTTAATTTCTGCTTGTGAAAACTTGTTCTTTAGAAACTCTTTTTCTAACCGGTTGACACACCAAAATGCTTAAATGGCGTCGGATGTCAACAACACATATCAGACACGACTAACTATGCACAAATGACTTGTAGGAGAAGATGGAACTCGAAACCGATTCCTGGTTTCGAATCTAGAGCCTAGTTTCCATTTATGAAAACTTGTTCTTTAGAAACTCTTTTTCGAAACGGTTGACACACTAAAATGCTCAAACGGCATCGGATTTCAACGAAACTTGACATAGACGACTAACTAGGCACAAATGACTTGTTGAAAAAGAGAGGACTCGAAACCACTTTCCAGTTTTGAATCTGGAGCCTAAATTCCGTTTGTGAAAACTTGTCCTTTACAAACTTTTTTTCGAACGAGTTGACACACTAAAATGCTCAAACGGCGTCAGATGTCAACGAAACTTGACACACACGACTAACTAAGCAAAAATTACTTGTAGGAGAAGATGAAACTCGAAACCGATTTTTGGTTTTGAATCTAAAGCCTTATTTCCATTTATGAAAACTTGTTATTTACAAAAAAATTTTCCGAATCGGTTGACTCACTCACTAAAATGCTCAAACAACGTCGGATGTCAATGAAGCTTGAGACACACAACTAACTAGGTACAAATGACTTGTAGGAAATGACGGCACACGAAACAGATTCTCTGTTTTGAATCTGGAGCCAAATTTCCATTTGTGAAAACTTGTCCTTTACAAACTCTTTTCATCTTTTGTGCTTATTCGATTATTATTAGATTATAGCACAATGTGTTCAATCACTATCTGATTTTAATAGTATTTTCATCATTTTAGGATGTAATTAAAGTTTCTTTGGATAGTTCACGTATGCCAATAGTCCAATTGGCGGAGGGACTTCTTATTAGTAACGATTCATTGTGTGAAATTGATGGAGTTCCAATTGGCGTTGAATATTGCAAAGTCTTTATCTTAAAAGTGAAAAAGCCGAACGCTCTTTTGGAAACAACATCTCGAGGTCTAAGGACAGTTGGAAGATACATTGTGTGGCGCTCGATTCATGTATATGTTACAATCGTATTTATGTATTTATTTATTTATTGAAATAAATATCAAATGTTTTACATTTCTGTAAGCTTGAAATTAATTATATTGTAAATGATTTTCTTTTATTTTTATTTTCTTTTTAGAGATGCAACCCTTTTCAGTACGTGGTGATATCTTCGTATATCGATATTGGAGCTTACAATCTTATTTATTTATTGAAATAAATATCAAATGTTTTACATTTTCTGTAAGTTTGAAATTAATTATGTTGTAAATGATTTTTTTTTATTTTCTTTACAAATGCAACTATTTTGAGTACGTGATAATATCTTCGCATATCGATATTAAAGCTTCCAATCTTGTTTATGTATTTATTTATTTATTGAAATAAATATCTAGTGTTTTACATTTTTTGCAAGCTTGAAATTAATTATATTGTAAATAATTTATTTATTTTTTGTTTCTTTTTGTAGATGCAACCCTTTTGAGTACGTGATGATATCTTCGCATATTGATATTGTAGCTTACAATCTTATTTATTCATTTATTTATTTTGAAATAAATATAAAATATTTTACATTTTCTGTAAGCATGAAATTAATTATATTGTAAATGATGATTTTTTTTTTTGGGCTTCTTTTTGTAGATGCAACCCCTCCGGAGTATGTGATGATATCTTCGCATATCGATATTAGAGCTTACTATTAATATATATGTTTTTTTTCATTTGTATTGTCGATACTTTTGTTTTGCTTTAGATACAAAAATTTAAGTTCTTGAATATAAGAAATTATTAGCATTATTAGAGGATGTTTATATATTTTTGTAAAGAATATTTGGTTGACAATTGTTAGTGGATATACATATATATATATATGTATATACGTATGATTTTGTGGATGTGAATGTGAATGTGGATGTGTTTGAATGTGGATGTGGATGTATTTTATTTTAGAAATGTGACAATCTAGTATGCCATCCATCTTTTCCTTCGTTTAACCTCGGTTTTTGCCACACTAGTGTGTCAGGTTTCACTTAGAGTCTTGTTAATCCTTTCGGTTTGTGGTGATTCGGAAACTCTTCTCGAAACTCCTATCCTTGTTTGTTCCGGTGATGGGTTTCACTTGTGTCGAAGGGTGTGAAGTCGGTCCAGTGTGTCGAGAGTCGAACAAAGATAAATTTCTAGGCTGGTTGGCTAGCTGCACGTGCAGGGGCCTTAGGCCGCACGTATGGGAGAGGGGCTGCATGTGCAGGAGGCTAGGCTGCACATGTGGAATTCAGGGGAGGTTGGAGGCTGAACACTACAATATATGCAATATGCAGGTGCTGGAGAAGGTGCGACAATGGAGGGATGCACGTGCGGGGCTGAGGGCTGCACGTATGGGAGAGAGGCTCCGCACGTGCGGGGCACGTGCCGCACGTGCGAGATGTCTGGCGGTCCGAAATCTCTATTTTTATTTCTCTATTTTGGCTGAATGTATCACTTTAGTAACAACTCTCTTTCTCTCTCTCTCTAAAAATACATCTCTCTCACTTCTCTCTACATTTCTATCTCAAAAACAAGATCAAAACCCTTGATCCACTTCCATCCATTGAGATTCAACCTTAGCTCCTTCATCAAAGATTGAAAACCCCTCAAGAACTACATTGTGTATGGTAGAGATCAACTTCTACAACCTTTGGTTTCTAGGGTTTTCTCCTTTTATCATCTCCATTTCTTCGTCAAACTTTGAGGTAGGGTTTCCTTTGAGTTAGATATGTGTTTATGCAAGTTTTGATTGATTTTATGAGCTCACTTTTGTTTATTCCAAAAAATGGGTTTAATTGCTCAAGAAATTGTTATTTTTGTAGATGAAATTTGTCCTTGTTTCCTCTCAAAGATTTTTCTTAAATCATTGAGCCATATGGGTTGAGATTGAGGTGTGTAATTAGGTTTTACAAAAAGAGATGGATAATGTTAGGGTTTTTGTGAAAACCTAGAAATTGGGGGTTTCTTGAATGAAATAGGGGGAGAGCTCATGTTGATGTCATATATATGCATATAAATATATATATTTATAGATGCATTGTTGTGTGACATGGTGGACAAGAGGATAAGAAATGTTACTGTATACAAATGTTTATACACACATATATATATATATTCACTAATGAAGAATTTCTTACCATATGAAATATTTTGGGACATGAGGATGACATTTACATATTGTTATGTTTTGGAATGATTAAATGTTGAAAGAAACACAAAGTGTGGTTTTATTGTTGCACATGGGTAATTGATGACAAACTCTTGGCTTGATGGAATGGCATGGAAAGGACAAAATGGAGGTTTTGAACCTCTATGGAAGGTTAACTATGGTTTTGATTAATGTAGAGAAACATGAAGTAGTATGGTTGATTATTGCAATGACATTACGAATATCTTGCATATCATGAAAATTGGTTTTGAAAATTGGAACTTCCATTGAGAATGTAATATTGTGATTGAAACCTTGGAAATGTTTTGGGGTAAATACGTTGGTAAGTCCGGTTAGGGAGTGTAGATGAGTTTGATAAGTTGGCTTGAGTGTCCGGGGTAAAAGACCGAAAATACGCGCGGAGGAGGTATCACTTCCCTTCTGGTTAGCAACCGGTAAAGTGGGGTTATTGGTAGTGCTTGTTGAGCCTACTTGCAGACACCAACCTAGAGATTACCTGAGTCGTATTTACCACCCCTTGTGATAAAAATTGGAAGTTTGAAATTAATAAGATTGCAAAATTTTATTGAAGACATGGTGATTTTTAAGAAAAGCATGGCATGGGGTTATCTTTGAAATGGCATTCACATTTACATTAAATGTTGGGAATCTTGCATAAATGTATATACTTTGTTAAGGATTTCTCCATTGGGCTTTATGCTCACCCCTATGGTTTTTGGTGCAGGTAAGGATGTGGTGAACCCGCCAAATTAGGGCGTGGGAAATGTGTTTTAAGAGGACAATGCTCTTGTGAGATTGTACATTTTTGTAAAGCCAAGAGCTATTTTTGTATGGGTCTAAGAGACCACTTTTGTGTAACCGGGCTTAAGCCTTGTGTAGACCCGACTTTCTTCGCGCCCCCTTTCGGAGAGCATCGAATTGGTCCTACAGTTCAGACTCATGTCACGGTTCTGAATCTAATCTCACAAAGTGCAATGTGAGCCTAATAAACACCAAAGAGTCCAATCCGGCAAATCATTTTGGAAAATCCAATTTTGAATCAAATAATGCCAAAACTAGACTACTTTGCCAGATTATAGAGTCGCCACCTAAATATTTTGTTTTTGGGAAATTTAGGAAAACCTGACTCGTGCCAAAGGCCACGTGTCCGTCATCACCAAAGTTGCCTCGGCTCGGGAACTAGGGTACGAGAGAGGAAGGTCCTGAAATAAGCACCCCCGCTCGCCCAATCAAAGATCAGCCTCTACTAAACATGATAGGTTGTTTTTATAAACACGTGTGTTCTTATTCTGATTATTATTCTAGCTTTCTATGTGATGCTTGCAAGCAAGTATAGACTAAGTCGCAAGACTTGGAACAAATCAACTCATGTTTGCTTTCGAAAATAGTTTGAAAATGCCACCCTCAAGTGGGCTAAAGCGCGGATTTTCCATCAAACATGATGGGCTTGAAACATGATTTGCCACTTCGCAAAGTGGGCTTAAAACATCCATTCAGTAAATTGTTCCAATTCAAGCAATGAAGCCTTTATCCATAGGCATTCATGTAGTTTGGCATATAAGCACATAGCCTCATGACAAGCATGCGAAACATGGTAATATGGCAATTGCACTCATGTAAGTATACTAAAGCACAAAACTTACCGAGTACTCCAAGCCAAAACAAAAACTAGTTAGCAATATGCATGATCCTAACTATGTTAAGATGCCTAATGCAACACATGCAATAATGCAATTTAAATAGGCTCGGCTATCTAATCATGGCATACGAAGCAACTTGATAACATGCTTTGAAACATGTATTCAAAGAAGTATTGAAATACAATGCACTTTGAATGATGCGCCGAGCCCGGTGCATACAATACAAATGTATGAATGATGTACGCATGTAAGCATAAGGTATGCTAATCAAAATATGCCCTAATCTAACCATCGAAAGCAGTTAAATAAAATGAAGAAAGACGTGGGGTTAGAAGACATGCACACATACACGCACACTTATTAGAACATTGCGCCCTCGCGAAGGAGGGTCCAAATAAATAAGCTAAGCTAAGCTAATTATTACCAACAAACTAATTAACTAACTTAGCTAATTAATTACAAACTGAATTGAAATTGAATAACTAGTTACACAAACTAATTATGATATTACAAAACGAATTCATTAACTAGTTATGCAAACTAATCATAAACGATGAAATGGCCTCATGGGCGAGGGAGACATGCATGCTCGGTTGGCGTCCTCCCTGAAATCCATCGCTTTGCCATCAATTGCCTCTGTTTACACTTGCCCTGGTTGCTGAACATTGAACCAGCCTCCACAATGTTTCTACTCCAAAACAGGATCATTTCTGCGCAAAAATGGACTGGTGGCCGGTCAGCCACCTTAACTAGCTGGTCGGCTAGTACAAGTGGCTGGCCGGCTATTGCAAGTGGCCGGTCGGTCACCTGCTTCTCCAAACTTCTAGTTTTGCTGCAGCAGAGAACAACAGAGGCACAACAATATATTTCTCAAGGAATGTGTGTACTGCCACTCTCCTTATCATTTCTCAAGCTCAAAGGAGTGCGGCACTTGGCTCTCAAGCCACCAATCAAGCATTTTCATGCATGATGGCCAAAGACCAAGGTTGTACAAAGTCAATGAATGCAAAAATAAACTCAAATGGCCGCCACCCTATCATGCATCATCAAGGGTGACAACGACCAAGAAACGTGATACGTTTCATCACTTTGAATATGAAACGTCTCACATTTCTTGTGCTTGGATTAACATCCGATCCAAAAACATGCAATGCAACACAAGTATGCTTATCTTATACAAGTTTTACTTCGCTTATTTTATTTACACATTTTAAATTACTGATTAGTCCTTTAACCGGTTAAGTCCAATGTGAAAGTCCTCTAATGCGAGAGGGATCAACCAAAGAATGATTCAAGACATGAGAGAGATCATGCCTTTGGTTAGTAGAAACCCTCAAAAGAAGGTTAAAACCATTGAGCATAAGTCTCAATCTCAAGCTTGAACACAACCTTAAGCTTAACCAACCCTTAGAACAAATGGAAAAATGAAGAAATGAGGGAGGTTGCAGACTTTTAGTGCTGAAATGGCATGACAAATAATGCTAAAACATGCAAGCAACACATGCACAACATGTTAAGGGCCAAAAGCATTGAAACTAGTGAAGAGCACTACACTAGAGGCATGCATTATCAAGCTTAAATGACCAAACCAACTCTAGACAGAGCTTAAACATGCCAAATCAGAGGCTAAAATATGCTGAGATGGAAGCATAGATGGCAAGAAAAACATGCACACATGTTAACTCACAAACAAGGCTCAAAGCACAATTCTCAAAAGAAATGAAAGAGTGATATAAGTGAGAGCGTGGCAGAGATATATGCTCTGAAATCACATGTAAAATGATGTTATAACATGCAACCATCTCATGCAAAGCATGTTGGAGGCCTTAAAACACAAAGCTAGTAAAAGGCATTTGCACTATAGCTATACAATACAAGGCCCCAAAGGCACAAACACTTTAAAACAGTCCTAAAATCGTTTAAAAGAAGTTCTAAAACATACCTGAAGTAAGCTAAAAAAGGCTGGAATGAAAGGCTAACACATAGCACAAACTAGACCCTTGAGTACAATTGCACTACAATCATACAAAGCAAGACTCAAAGGACCAAACCAGCCCAAAACAGTCC
>CM069911.1:16866673-16896150 GCA_036172215.1 Camellia granthamiana
CTTCCCCCAAAGAATACTTCTCCACGCCCATGAACAACCAAATTTAGGTAGAGCATCCAAAAATGCCCCTTTCGAACAGTATTTTGCCATGAACATTGCTCTGTTTTCCGCACGTGCGGGGCCCCAGGCCGCACGTGCAGAACTGGGTAAAAATCTGTCCGAAAATGGCTCCCTGATTTGGAACTCAACCTTTTCAAAATCCAACTTCAATTTCATGCATTTCAAGGCCCAAAATCCATAAAAACAACTTGAACTTCACAACACTAACTTCAAACAAAAATCATACTTCAAAACAAAACTCATATTTCCATTTAAAGATCAAAACCTTGAATTTAAGAGCAAAAATCAAGAACTATGCATATGTTGAGTTCCAATTCCAAAATTCATGGAGATTCACAAAACTCATGCAAGAAAACAAGTGTACATGGCAAGATCTTGAGCTATTCCCTACAATTTTTCTCTTTTAGGAACATCTATGTTCTCAACCCTAAACTTGTCTTTAAAACCCCTAAATAACCATGAATCCTTCAATTTAAGCTTCAATCTTTCAAGATGATAAGTGTAGAAGTCCTAAATTCAAGAGATTGGAGGGAAGTTCTTACCTTAGTTGGTTGATCTATTTGAAATTTGGCTTGATCTCCCTTCTTCTTCTTTCCCCTTTCTTGAGCTCTCTCTCTCTCTAGAACTCTCTCTCAAGATGTATATCTCTCTCTCCAAAGTCCACTATATCTCTCTCAACTCTATTCTTACCTTTGGTTAAGTTGATGACTGATGACTAGCTTAGGAGAATTATAAAGTTAGCTTAATAAGTTGTATTGGCTTTAACTACAAGGGTCAATTAAAAGAGAGTAAATTCACTCAAGTTAAATTAATATAATCTAGTTTAATCTAAACTGAACTAAACTTAATTATACCAATGTGGATTAGGCACTAATTCCTTATCCAAATAATTGATTCTCACTTGTATAAATTACTGATTAGATAGATTCATTACACATTCTATCCTATCTGTTAATCATAACACAATTCAAATCACTTATGGTACATAAATAACATATAAACACATAATCAATGCAAAACACATGATTAACTTAATTAATTAAGGAGGTGGTTGTTACATTTACCATATCCGTTTGAAGCACTTGTTCTTGCAAAGCAGCATACTGGAGTCTGATATCCTAATTGCATTCCCATACCGAGATAAAGTCATTTGAACTATTCCACACCTCTTGCACAGGGACGCCTAGCAAAACCACTTCTCTCTCTTCTGCCGTAAGACCTTCCATAGGTTCTGGCCCTGTCTGTCCAATCAATGATACCTCCACAGCCACCACCAATGAGTTTCTCCGGTCAGTTCTGTGAACAAAAGCTCAAAGACTAGTCGAATATAATGGTTGGTGTTCTTGTGTAAGTATCACTGAATTCGATGCGGCTAATCTATTCAAGTTGGCTATCAATCTCCTCCTAGGCCACTTCAAACGATACTTCACACTGATTAAACGTATGACCAATCTTACCACAATTACGACAAATTTTGAAGATTCGTTCATAACGACACTCTATCCATCGATCATGGCCATCTTGACATTGAAGAAAAAATCCACTAATGAAGGGATGATCTGTAGGTGTCCTCCGTAAGGAACGAATATTTTGTGGAGTTCATCATAGTCCATCCGAAGCACCTCCCCAATGGCTTGACCTAACTGGAAACCTGCCTCCACCGAAAGACACTCCAAAGGCAATCCATGTAACCTAACCCATACCGCAAAACGAACCACCCTCATTCTGTCAAGTATGAGGTTTGGTTGCCAATAATCAACAATCAGGAGAGTACCTTGCACTGCATATGGTCCTTGCGCAACCACACGATGCATGGCTTCTTCAGAAGCTAATCGGAAAATATCCTAGTTTCCATTTCTTCCTACCACATCTACTCCTCCAGGCACCTGCCACTGCTCGTCAATATAGTGTTGCATCAAGTACGTAACAATTTGGCGGCGATCAAGCAAAAGACCCACCAGGCAATACTGAAATCGATGGTTACCCATTACCCAAATGGATGGAGACAAAGTCATGCTGATCCCACGTCGTTGTTGTTGTTGTCGTTGCCTTAAATGGTTAAAGAAACGTGGGTGGGGCAGTCCACGTTGTTCATCTGAATATTCACTGCCAAATTCCGTATCACTACTATCAATCCAACCACCTTCTAGGATATTACCCGGCATAGCGTAACTTCAGGAAAAGCCAAACAAACACTTCTGCAACAAACAGACCAACACCACTGCAACTACCCGAATACCTACCAACTCCAAACTGCCGACCACCCCACAATCGAACACCGAAACGTACCCTCAAAATCCAAGGGAATGCGAAGAAAAACAGAAATACACAGCCTCTCAAGGAAGACACCAGCCCTTAGCTTAGAGAGAGTCCTTGTAGGTGTGCAGAAATTACTTGGCGTTTGCTACTCCCGCATTTTTCAACCCCATCTATGAAAGCCAAAGCATGACAGAAACAAAGTTGCCGTTTAGCAATAGACGTTTTTTTAGTTGGCTTTTTAGCTATGGCTTGTTTTGGAAAGTAGGTTAAAAGTTAATTTTTTAATTTTTTTTAAAATATTTTTTTTTAAAAAAAGAGTGTAAAAAAGTAAAGAGAAGATGTAATAAAAAAACCACAAAAAAGTCAAAAAAGCTGCGTGGGACTAAAAAAGTTTGTTTGATTTGATTTTTATTTTTTATTTTTATTTTTTTTTGACTTGTGTTAAAAAAGTAAAATTGATTATAATTTCAATGTGACATTTTTGTCTTATTAATTTTTTAACTTATTTTTATTTTTTTAAAACTAATTTTAGTCAAAAAATTCATTGCCAAGAGTCTTCGTTTTGGCATTAGCTTTTTTTAGCTAGCTTTTTTTGGGCTCTTTTTGGGAAGCCTTGAAAAAACGCCACGTTTGCGTTTTTGATGAAAAACGCAAAAAATTTGGGGACGGCCCCATTTGGGAAGCACAAACAGGAGGCTGGAAAAATTACCTAATTATCCTCAATGCTTATATTTTTGTATAAATGGATAAAAATGTAATTTTTTTAGTTGGATAAGTGTATTTTTAGTCATTTTAGTATGATGTGACACCATAAATAAATATTAATCAAAAAAAAAAAAGTAACTTTTTACCAACTTCCCAAACCATTCTAAAAAATCTTGGTTAAGAAAGCAAAAAAGTTGATTTTTTACCACCTTCCCAAAATAGGCCTTTGTGTTGGGATTTTTTTAGTCTTGTTTAGTTTGGGTTTTTTTGATTTTTTTGACTTTTGTAAGAAAAAAAAATGTAATGATTATGGTTTGGATGTGACATTTTATATTATTAGCTTATATAATCAATTTTATCTTTTTGTGTTTTTATAGCCAAAAATCAAATGTCAAATAGGCCAAGTTTGTCTAACCAATATAAGTATACTTATTTCATCTTTTTATCTTTTTTGGGTCACATCAATCAACATCTCCTCTCTACTTTTTCTACACATAATACAAGAAAAGTCAAAAAGTGCACTTATTCTAAAGCTTTGTTTTGACAATAGACTAGAATAATTGAAAAGTTAAAAAATCATTACAAAATAATTAATTATTCTTTTTATTTTTTACACATTTTTTTTTATAAAAATTAAAAAATTTAACTAAAATAATCAATTCTCAAAATAACCTGCAAGTTTAGCAAAAATAACATCAGAAAGAACCACAAATAGGAGGTCGAAGAGATCTGGCCAAACCTTGTACCATCGTGGTGATCTGGTTGAGTGGATGTGGTTGTGGGCATCGATCTGAGAGATGTGATTGTGAGGTTTGATCGTGAAAGATCTGGTTAAAACTTGACAGTGATAGAGATCATAGTTGCAAAACCCACTTCAATTCTAAATGAATTCACTGAAGTGAGAGCTGGGTAAATTGGTAGTGGAGATATTCATGTGAAACTGTGGTCCACGGATCCAGGATTTGAACTTTTGAAAAGTTATTATAAAATTTTAAATTTTGACTTATACTAATACAAAAAAGTGAATAATATTATTATTAATGAGATATTCTTTATCAACATAATTGAGAATAAAAATATATTTGGACATTTTTTTTTGTTTTCATTAACTTAATAAAAATAGTAATTATTTTTATGTTTTTGTCTATTAAAATTAACTATCTGAAAATGTTATAATTGTCATTTTTTATAATATATATAAAAACATCTATGATAGATTCAAAATCAAAACTTTAAATAATATTTTTTTCAATAAATATGATAAAGTAACTTATTATAAAATTATATTTCATTCTATTATGTTGTTTATTTTAAAAAAATTTCAGAGTTGAAAATGTATATTTTTATAAGTAGAATGATAATCCGTTTCACTAATATGAACTTATTTTTAAGAATGTCATGTTGAACATAAACAATATTTTCATTTCTAGATAATATTTTTATTTTTAGAGAATGAACAAATAAGAATGAATGCAAAGTAAGGTGCATGAGCAAATTAGTAAGGTACCCCGCCCCCCTATCCCTTGCCTAGCAGAATTTTTCCCACCTCAATGAGAAAATGGGGCGGGAGCAAGATTTGCTTCCCTGTACCATTCTAATCCACACCCAACCCATTTATATTTACTATATATATTTGTATGTATATAATATATACATTATTTATTTATTTTTAATATGATAAAATTAAAACTTAAAATATTAAATTTAAAAATTGTTTTCACTAATTTCTTTTTTATCTTATATTTTTTTAAATTTCATTAATTATAACCACTATCCATAATATACTATATTATTTATAATTTTTATCAATATTTCTATTTTTTGAGTTATAAAATTAACCACTCCCGCCACCAACTAGGGCTGAGTAAGGAATCCGTGAAATCCGTAATCCGATCCAGTCCAGTCCAATCCGATAGGTTTGGATTGATTTTTTGAATCCGTGGTTCGGTTCCGGATTGAAGAATTAAAAATCCGTAGTCCATGGATTGGTTCCGGATTGAACCCCACGGTTCCGGATTGGAACCGATCCGGACCGTATACAAATAATCTATATTTTTATTATACATCCTCCTCCATAGTATATTCTCCTATTCTATATAAAACCTAAACTCAAACCTAAACCCGTATAATATCTTCTTTTATTACTTTTGTTTGTTAGTTTTTAGTTTTAATTTATAATAGCCTAAATACTTATGGTGAAACTAGTTTTCTTATAGTTGTTTAAATTTTTAGAACAGTATGTCGCTATTATAGAAAAACATGTTGCTATTGTGGAACTAATATAGCTCTATATTTATGTTTTTATGAAATTAAAGTGGTATATATATATATTTGTTATTTAATTATGTGAATCCGTGGTCCTAAACCGATCCAATCCGTGTTTAAATGGATTGGTTCGGATTGGTTCCATAATTTAAACGGATTGGATTGATTCCAATTTTTCAAGAACCTTAGATAACGGATTGGCCCTGGTTTTACCCCAATTCAGTCCAATCCGGATCATGCTCACCCCTACCACCAACCTGATTTGCCTGCACTCAAATGATACGAGACTAGAGCAGGGGATGACAAAATTATCCCGTTGTCATTTGTACCCTAAATAATATAAAAATATAATAAATAATACAAATAACAAAAATATAATAAATCAATATTTGATAAAATTCCATTTAAAAATTATTTTTAAAATTTTATAACGTAAATAATTTAAGAATGCAAATCTTTATAATTTTAACAATAAGAACTATTGAAATTTTAAAATTTTAAAATATTTTGAATTAAAATTATATTATTAATTACTAATATAATATACATAATTTTTTAAAATTTTAGGGTGTGCTCCTACCCACCCACGATCATAGGCATGGTAAATTACGGAAATGTCCAAATTGGTCTAACTAAAAATGGATATGATGCAATGAGAACACAACATTTAAAAAAGGACAAACAAATTGACATGAATTTACAAAATAGTCCAAAGTCTCATCACCTCCAAAACATAACGACAAAAAAAAAAAAGAAACGGAAAAAAGATAGCCATGGTTGGTGTACATACCAATTACCAACTCTCTCTTATAAAAAAATAAAATAAATAAGTGTGTAGAATGGTTACTGTTAGCATATATTTTAATATTATAATGTGTTATTGGTTTGATTTGTTTTTTTTTTCTTCTAAGTTAATCCTTTCTTGGTGTACAAGAATCCTTCAAGTCTTCCAAGTCTTTGCCTAGTCAAGTCTTCTTCTATGTCTTCCAAGAGTCAAGTCTTATCCTTCAAGCTACTTTCAAGAATCCTCCTCTAAGAAACTTGTCCACCAAGCTTTCATCTCCTATAAATTGATTTAACTTCTTATCTTGGTAGAGAGAATAAGTTTTTGTTGCTTTATTATGTTTTGTGTAAGATTATCAGATAAATAAAAAAGGGTGTATATGATAAAAGTTTGGATTTAACCAATTGTGCAGTATTGGTGAACCATACCACTTAGTTGGGCTGTTGTATCCTGGGGGGAATAAGTCAAGATTTTTTATGCTGCACCGGTGTGAGGCTTTGCCTAACCGCAGAGGGTTTGAATCTCCTTAAAGAGAGCAAATTTCTCGCGCCTCAACCCTTTCAATAGTTATTGTAATTTTTATTATTTATATTTTCCAGTGTTTTATTTGTAATTACCACCAACAGTTACTTACTGACCTACTCTATTATTATATAATTTTATTGCACCTTCCAGGAAGGTGGTTTCGGCATTTCATTTGTTGCCAGTTTCCCTTTTCTCTTCTGTATTCTGAGAAAGATTTGCAAGAGAAAAAACTTTTGTTGTGTATCTGGTTTTTTCATAGATTTACTTCTAAGCCATCCATTGCAATCTATTTTGATCTTTCAGTAGTGTCTCAGATTTCGATTAGGTAACTAAACTACCACCAAAACATCTCTTGAGATTTTCCTTTTTCTTTTTGTGTGGGAGATTTTCTGGTCACACTGCCCGCTTAGTGATCAGCTGGTGAGCACCGGCAGAATAGATGGCTTCTAGCTAACCTGTAACAGAAAAAGAAGTCTCCGGCGGTGGTTCGTCCACCCGGGGGTACTCCGACGATCAAATCAGTATATCTCTCAGATATAATCAAGTGCTTAACTCATTGTTCAAAGCATAAATTGCGTACCTTAGACCCGCCGGGGGTGCCTTTCTTTTATAGTTGACTCCATCCTAGTCCTCGTAGAAGCCTGACTTTTATGGACTCCAATTTAGCACTTACTTTGGACTCCTCAAGAGATAATGATAGACTCCCTAAGAGAGCTATCTTTATCCATCTCGAAGTCTTTCTTCATTCTAGGACTCTTGTCCCTTATCCCTTATCCGCTTATCTCGGATTCCGATATCTTCGGAGATAACCTCGGCCTAACCGAGATGACCTCGGCATAACGACCAGGACACGTGGCACCTCGGCTGACACGTCGGCGTCACTTTGCCACATGTTGGTACTCAGAAAATATATCCCTATAACTGCCCCCTAAGTTCTATTACCTCGGCATCCTGAGGTGATGGAACTTATATCGGGATTTTTTTCTAAAACATCGATTTAAAGTATCTCAGTCGAGATCATTCATTTTTAGGCCGACATGTCTTCTCAAAGAAACAAGAACCTCAATGAATTCTTTCACGCGTATGAGCTGTTATACATAATCACTCAATTGTTTCATCTACGTGTCTTTCTCTTACTGGATCGTTTCTTCCACGCGTTTGCAAATCAAGTCACTTTTACGTGCGCCGTCTGACACATACGTTCTTCCAAACGCATTAATTGCTCTCTTCTTTTTGCCGCCGTTTCCAAGTTTTAACAAAACTTGTTTCTCTTTCTTTGTCTCTTCACTTTTCATTCGATTCTCTTGCTCTTTCTCTCTCCAAACCTTTCTTCTCGAGCCTGCCATTGTTCCAGATTTCAAGCTCTGCAACTGCCTTCATTCTTCTCTTCCGGTGAAGTTTCCGCTGTTCTGTTACTTTTGTAACCGTCGCCTGACTTCGGCGATCTCCATACTGGCTTCATTTTTCCTGGTAAGTCACCGTTCCTCCTGGTTCAGTCCCAAGCGATTTCACTTCATTCATCTGTTGCCGTTTGTTGCTCTTGTTCGATTTATGTCTTAAATCATATACTGTTTATACATTCATTGATCGTTGCCACTGTGTTTGGCCTTTTACACTTGTTTTATGTTTCTTGTGGACCTTTCACTGCTCTTGATTTCTGAATCGTACTACCTGTTTCTGTTTTCTTGTGATTTTCTCAGATTTGTGTCTTCAATCTTTATCTCCGCAGTTTTAGGTTTGGGGATTTGTTTGTAGAACCTTTGAATTTTAGGAAAAACTGAAACAATTCTTCACTGATTTTGTACATCTTTAGGGTTTGGCCGAGGTTTACAAAACCTTCTTAAAACATCTCTCTTCTGAAACCCAGCTCTTCTAACTTAGGCCGACGTCATGGGTATGTGGAGACACAGGGTAGACACCCCGACCAAACTTGAATACTTTAGGCAAGAGTTCTCCATTCCTGCCGATGTCCATCTAAGGCTGGCTGGGGATGATGACTCCATCATGCCCACAGACGATTCGATGCCTTTTCCTATTGTAGCTTTTACTGAGTGCGGACTTTGGCTTCCACTCAACATCTTTTTTCGTGAGATCCTCCACTACTATAAGTTGAACCCCATGCAACTTGCCATCAATTCTTATCGAGTGATCAATGGTATCATAGCCTTGGCTAAACAGAAAAACGCTAGGATCACCCTAGCCGATATCCAATACTGTTATACCATGTGCGGCCTTAACTTGAAAGAAAAAGGCTATATTTATTACCTTAAGCTGCGGTCCACAGAGTTTAAAATCGTAGCCGACCTCCCAGACTCCAACAAGGGGGCTGGAGACGATTACTTCATTATCTCGGGAAACTAGGAGTTTGCTCCGGACGAGGACCTCCATCTCTACCCTCTTCCTCGATCAGTTTTAGAGGGCAAGGGTAAGAGCCCAGCGTTAATACCTGATTGCTTCTCTCAAATCTTCTATATTTTGCTTGTTTCTAATGTCTGTTTTGCTTGCAGCTGTTCCTAAGCCACCAAAAAACTTTCGCCAATCTTTCATTCCCAGCAAGGACTTGAGAAAACTTTTGGACTTGCCAGTCCATAAACGGAAGGCACCTCTGCTTCTCAATTTTATCCCGACGTACAAGTCAACTCTTCCCGACGTCCCTAAGAAAAAGAAGAAGAAAAGCCCTTCTCCACCTTCTGCCACAACTCCACAAGCTGCGTCCATATCTCAGACAAATCAAGGATCAACATCTGATCCAGCTGATCAGCTATCAACCTGGGCCACTTACCTGATCCCAATATCTCAACGAAAGCGTTGGTGACGACTTGTGCTTACAGCCGAGATGGGCCATCCAAAACCAGTTGCCAAGGATCTTCTGGCCAACCTCCCTTCTGACGTTGATGCTCAGCCAACACAGACCCAGCTTCCACCCAAGACAAAACGAGTCAAAAAGGCTCAGCCAAAGGCAAAAGTGACTCAGGTCGAGACTGAGGATACTCTGCCAATTTCAAAATTGGCTCTAAGTGAGAAGACCACCTCTGTCCCCGAGAAGAGGTCTGCTGAAACACAACCAGCTGGATCATCCAGATCAAAGAGGACAAGGCCATCTTCTGCAACGACCTCGGGATCTAAAAAACCTGATGCCTCCTGGGCCCCCAAAATTACTTTGGAAAATAAGCCTGTTATGATTAATGATAATGCTGACGATATCAACGTCAGCGTCGCCCTTAGTACGGCTCTGCTTCTTCCCGGCGATCTCGACTGGAACGCCGAGATGAGTGAATATGAGAACTACGCTTTGATGCTCCAGCGCTCTGTGCAAGTAAGTGTCTTTGCTTGGTGATTTTTTCCTTTATACTTACAATTTTTCTAATAACTTCTGTTCATTTTCAGGCCATTCAGCATGCCCACTCTTTTTCTATACAATCTTTTGAGAATCGTGAGAAGCTGGCTGAAAAGACTAGGGAGGTGTCCAGCCTTCAGAGATCAAACAAAAACTTGCAATCAAAGATGAAGACCCTGGAAGATTAGGCCGAGGTCGCTATCAAGGCTAAGGATGATGTCGAAAAAAAAGTTGGTGTTGCTGAAGCGATAAACAAAGTCCTTCAGGCCCAGTTGAAGGAAGCCGAGGAAAAAGTGGCCCAGGCCCAAAAAGAGCTTCAAGACGCCTTATTTACCAAAGACGCCAAAATAAAAGATGTCGACGAGAAGGCGTATGCTCAGGGCATGGCCGATGTGACGGAGGCCTACGAAGAGCAAGTTAAGCAGGCATGCAACAGGGGCTTCTCCCTTGGTTGGATGTCTCTCTTGAAAAAGCTTGAAGTCCCCGAGGACTCGCCTCTGCAGAACGCCGACGCCATTCCTCTTCCATTCCCTCCACCTCTCCCTCCAAGTCAATCTAATGGTGAATCTGAGTCTGAGGATGAGGATGAGGCCTTGGTGAGGAAGTCCAAGGAGGCTGCTGAGACCAAGTCCCTTCCTCTGAATAAGCAAGTCCTGGACTTGACTCAAGATGAAGAAGATAAGGAGGTTGCCAAGGAAGCTACCCCTGAGCAGGCATCATCCGACATTCCTCTAGCTGACAAAAGTGTTGATGAAACCCTTGCGGAAATCGATGCCGAGCTTGCGGTAGAAAAGGCGGTCGAGGTATCTTCTCAACAGTCTACCGAGGTCCAGACCCAGGCTATTGCCGATGCTGAGGAGTCTTAACTTTCATGTCTTTTCTTTTGTTTCTTTTGCACTTTGTACCTCTTTGTTTTAGAAACAATGTAAGCTCTTCATATGGCCAATGTGCCCTCTTCTTCTTTGAATGCCAACTCAACTTCCCTTCTCTAAATGCTTGTACCTTTGTCTTCTTTTTATTGCTTCTGCATGATTCTATACTTAGAATATTCTGTATGTATATATTCTTCCTTCTTTGTGCAACCGTCTTGGGGTGATACACCTCGGTTATACAAACCGATGATTTACCTCGACGTAACGACCAAATTGATTCATCTTACCATAACCTTGGTTTTAACTCGTAAATTTTTCTCAAAATTTCAACAAGTGTTTAACCGTAGTTTTCGACTTGTAAACTTTTATCAGGTTTCAACAGGTAAACATCGTCTTGGTTTAACTTCAACTTGTAAATTGCTACAAATTTCAACAAGTGTTAAACAAAACGATGATCTCGGTTTAACTTCAACTTGTAAATTGTTACAAATTTTAACAACTGTTAAACAATGATCTCGGTTTAATTTCAACTTGTAAATTGTTACAAATTTCAACAAGTGTTAAACAATGATCTCAGTTTAACTTCAACTTGTAAATTGCTACAAATTTCAACAAGTGTTAAACAAAACAATGATCTCGGTTTAACTTCAACTTGTAAATTGCTACAACTTTCAACAAGTGTTAAACAATGATTTCGGTTTAACTTCAACTTGTAAATTGCTACAAATTTCAACAAGTGTTAAACAAAACGATGATCTCGGTTTAACTTCAACTTGTAAATTGCTACAAATTTCAACAAATGTTAAACAATGATCTCGGTTTAACTTCAACTTGTAAATTGCTACAAATTTCAACAAGTGTTAAACAATGATCTCGGTTTAACTTCAACTTGTAAATTGCTACAAATTTCAACAAGTGTTAAACAAAACAATGATCTCGGTTTAACTTCAACTTGTAAATTGCTACAAATTTCAACAAGTGTTAAACAATGATCTCGATTTAACTTCAACTTGTAAATTGCTACAAATTTCAACAAGTGTTAAACAAAACAATGATCTCGGTTTAATTTCAACTTGTAAATTGTTACAAATTTCAACAAGTGTTAAACAATGATCTCGGTTTAACTTCAACTTTTAAATTGCTACAAATTTCAACAAGTGTTAAACATCTTTGTCTTCTCTCTGCCCCCTAATGTGAACCCGAGTTCCACTTGGGTTCTCATTATTCATGCACTTTAGAAACAATCGTCAAGTATTTTAATAGGTTACGAATGTACAAACAGATAACTCAAGCCGAAACTTTATTTATTTACTTCGGTAAATAACAAAAGAAAAGAAAAACTCTAAAAAAATAGAAAAAATTGCAAACTGCAAGTATTCCAAGTCCTCGGCAATTCTTCGCCGTCATTTCTTCAAGCCGATGTCCTCTAGGATCTCCATGTCCTTGTCTTCAATCTCTGCCCTTTCTGGCTCTCATATGTTACAGGTGAATTTCATTGCTGCCATGGAGCAGTTTTTTGCTTGCAGCTGGTCTCCTCTGATCTCTTCAATCCCCTGTTTTGCTGGGAACCGCAATAGTTGATGCAATGTTGGGGGGGACTGTCCCTATTGCATGCAACCATGGCTTCCCCAAGATGATGTTGTAAGGAGATGGTGTGTCGATGATGGTGAATTCCGTTGTGATCTTTCTGGTGCCAGCTTGCACCTCCAATCTTACTGCCCCCAGTGGCCATGTCGGCTTTCCATTGAACCCAACCATTGGGCCATTGGATTGCTCCATGTCATCTGGACGTAGGCCGAGCTCCTTGTAGTATCTGACGTACATGATGTCACAAGAGCTTCCTTGATCAATCAGGATGCGCTTCACTTGGCACTCTCCAACCTGGAGGGATACCACCAAGGTATCATTATGTGGATGTTGTAGCATCTCAAGGTCGGCCTCAGAAAAGGATACTACTGGTCCTTGGCACTCCTCTTCCCGATGTCTCTTCTCCCCGACTTGGTAGACATGCTGCAAGTGCCTTACCTTCTGGGTCTCCCCTCTGATTTTGTTCTCGTTGACCTTTGAGTGAATTACGTTAATTACTCGAGGTCCTCCTGCCTGAGGTTGCTGTGCTGGGGGAGGCGGGGCCGCTTGTGCCTAAGGCAATCTTGCCTGTTCTTCTCTTGTTCTGGCCTCGTCGACCAGATCTCTCAGATGGCCTTGCCTTACCAAGTCCTCCAAGTGTGCTTTCAGGGCTCTGCAGCCCTGAGTCGTGTGCCCCTCTTCATTGTGGTAAGCACAACGCCTGCCAACGTTCCTTTCCATAAATTCCCCTGGTGCCCTTGCTGGTGCTCTGAAATAGGGTTGGTTCCGTATTTGATCCAGGACTTTGGGGATCGGGACTCGGAACACAGTTGTCACTGCCTGTGCAGCCCTCAGTTCGACTTCTTGTTTGCTGGGTCCATTGTTACCTCGGCCTCGCTTCGGCGAGCCGTTTCCTTTTTCTTGCTTTGTCTTTTTGTTTCCCGATGTATTTTCCTCGGCTCTGGCATATTTCTCTATTCTGGCCATGAGCTTTTCCATACTTTTTGGCAATGTCTTTGCCAAAGACTTCCGTAGTGGACAGTCGTCTTTCAGGCCGTTCTTGAAAGACACGACCGCCACCTCTTGGTTGCATTCGGGTATTCGGTTGAACACCTCATAGTACCTTTTTGCATAGGCCCTAAGGCCTTCGTCCTTACTGATCTTCAAAGCCATTAATGCGTCCACCCTTAATGGCTGCAGCTTGTTTGTTACGAACCTGGCCACAAACATCTCGACCAGGCTTTCCCAAGTCTTTACGCTTCCCTTCGGTAGCTTGTGGAACCAATCTGATGCAATCTCTCCGAAGGATGAGGGGAACACTTTGCAGAGCAACGGCTCGTTCCCACTATATAATGCCATTGAGTTCAAGTATAATCCAACGTGGAAGTTGGGGTCTGACTTACCATCATAGATCTGGAACCTCGGCATACTGAATCTCTTTGGTGCTTCAAACTTGTCCAATTCCACCGAAAATGGTGTCCTCGGCTTAATAGGTGAAGTTACCTCGGCTTTGGCATTCTGCTGCTTCCTCTTGAGGTAATCTCTCAAGTCCTCTTTACTCCTCCCTATAGCTCAGCTATCTTTTGACTTCAGTCTTTTCGGCATACTACTCCCGGCCTCGTGGTGGGCCCGTTTTGATCTTTTTCTGTGGGTTGTGTCAAAACACAGTGCCTGCCCTTGAACATGCCGATGTTCTTTGGGTTTTGCGTCCCTTGTGTGATATGTCCTTCAGGACTCTTCTCTTCTTGGTTCCCCTCGCCCGACTTCCCTGGAAGGTCGGTGAGAGTGCTTTTCGCTCCTGGTATGCTAGGGGGCTTCTGGGATTGCTTTCTGCCCTTTCTTCTGGGTGTTGGCCGCTGGCATCGGCGTGTCCTGCAATGGGTATGGTGGCTGCATGATGTTATTTTGCATCATAAAATTGACGACCAATTGCAGGTCCGCCAATTTATTCGCCATCTCTTTCACCTCTCCGTCCCTCCGAAGGCATCTGTCCTTCCATACCTAGAGGTTTTCTTCGTTATAGTACCCGTTTTGGTCTAGCTTATTTGGTACTTCGCCAGTCTGGCCGACGTCTTTTTCTCCGTGATTTTGGTCGCGAGTTTCTGCGTTGCACTCGTCTCTTTCGATATCAAGATCAATAGGTCTCCCACTTCCAGCAGGAGCGTTGTCTCCAATCTTTTCTTACTGTCCGTTACTGGCCATTTATCCTTCTTTTCGTTCCCACAGACGGCGCCAAATTGTGTGGGAGATTTTCTGGTCACACTGCCCGCTTAGTGATCAGCTGGTGAGCACCGGCAGAATAGATGGCTTCTAGCTAACCTGCAACAGAAAGAGAAGTCTCCGGCGGTGGTTCGTCCACCCGGGGGCACTCCGACGATCAAATCAGTATATCTCTCAGATATAATCAAGTGCTTAACTCATTGTTCAAAGCATAAATTGCGTACCTTAGACCCGCCGGGGGTGCATTTCTTTTATAGTTGACTCCATCCTAGTCCTCGTAGAAGCCTGACTTCTATGGACTCTAATTTAGCACTTACTTTGGACTCCTCAAGAGATAATGATAGACTCCCTAAGAGAGCTATCTTTATCCATCTCGAAGTCTTTCTTCATTCTAGGACTCTTGTCCCTTATCCCTTATCCGCTTATCTCGGATTCCGATATCTTCGGAGATAACCTCGGCTTAACCGAGATGACCTCGGCATAACGACCAGGACACGTGGCACCTCGGCTGACACGTCGGCATCACCTTACCACATGTTGGTACTCAGAAAATATATCCCCACACTTTTTATTTTTTATTTGTTATTTTATTATTTTAGACTGTCTTGCACATGTTTGATTTTTCGCTTCACGGGAAGCTTAAGCCTACTCTGCTTAGGCCAGACCGTGTGCTTTTAATTTTTGGGTTCTTTCGTAAAAGATGCTTAATAGGATGATTGATGATATCTTCCCAACTGTGCCTATATGTTAATGTGCAATATTGTATGCTGGTTTGTTTCCTTCTTGCACAACTATCAACATGTATGAGTTGTGATTATTTCATGTTAACATCTCAATATGATAGTATTTAAGGCTTTATAGGATTCATCACGAGTATTGTTTCAATAATCTAAATTGTTTTATAGAATTTTCAATATGTATCATTCATAATAAAATAAAGTCGATTAAAAAATTGTAATCTTTTCATTTTATCACATTTTTTTGTCCCTAAAAAAATTGATGGTCTATTTTTAAAAATATATTTATTGTCTATTTTTTCAAAAACCAATATGATAAAATGAAAAAAATATGATTATTAGATTGAACTATTTTCTTTTTTATGAATGATATATATTGAAAACCTTACAAAATGAACAGTTTACACATTGAAATGAGACCTGTGATGGCGTCACAGACCACTAAATTCTCTTATATTGAAATATAAACATGAAATAAACTCAAACAATTGTGTTTTTTTTCACATTTTAATAACTAAATTTTAATTTTTTATGCTTCAATTCTTGTATAAGAAATTAGAGCATGCTTTTAAGCTGGAAAATGCACTACTTCACTTTGAACCGATAATGTAATGATTAAGTTTTTTCCAACTCAACCATGCAAATCATTATTTTTAATTTTAAAATATTTATTTTGTATTTAATATAGAATAATTGCAAATAAAGGTTATTTTCGTAAAATATTTATAAATTTATACAAAAATTATAATTTTAATTATTAAAACTGGAAAAGTTCACCACTGATTTTCAATTTCTTTTGAAAAGTTACAATGAAGTGCAATTTATCCTTTAAGGAAAATGAGTTGAACCCCCAGCACCCCCACTGTCTCTGTCTTGTGATTGGCTCAAATTTTATTTTATTTTTTTTGCCTGCAAGTCACAGCCCCCCACGTGGAAGTGGGGGGTGCTAGGGGTCTTCTCCTGCTGGGGACTCCCAGCAGGACTGCTCCTTTAACATACAGGTTTGTTGGGTAAATTTTAGATTTTTTAATATTATTTTGAATTGGACTTAAAATGAAATTTTAACCTAAAATCAGACTAGGCCAGACTTCAAACTAACAATTTTTACAAACTCATGTGGCATGTTATAGGTTGTTAAATTGAGTTCCATATTATATTTGACCAAAAAAAAAAAAAAATGTTTGTATACATGGACCCACGTAAAAAACAACATGAGAGGATTCTCAAGTGATATTAATCATCACTTGCTTACCTTTGTGATACATATATAAGCCTCGTTTGGAGACTTGAGTTTATAATAAAAAAAAATCATTATAAATTTTTATATTATTATTATTATTTTGTATAATTTTTTATAAAATTTAAAAAATCAATTAAAATAGTTAATTCCTAAACTGGCCATAATATGAGGTGGAAACATCATTTATAGGACCATCTTCTCTAGGAAAGTTGATAAACGTTTTAAAGACGGTCATTTGCAAACTATACGAAGAGGAGCCTTTGCCTCTCTTTTATCATGCTTATTCTTTATTTATTTTATTTTATTAGCTGGGCAACATCATTGTCAAAAAATAAACACTAAAATTTTTTCTTCCACCAAAAGTTGGTCCTCTCACTTACTTGCACAATCTTTTGCTCACTAAAGCACAGTTCTGGTTTTTTGGGTATCAGGCAGTGCTATTGAAATGGAGCTGTTGAGGAAATTAAGCGGCCAGGATGAAAAGATGCAAACACTCAGAAACAACTTTGAAGCGTTGGACAGCCGAGCAACTGACGTAAAAACAGAAGTAGAAGATGCAGAATCGCGAACAGGAAAGAAACGGAAACACGAAGTTGAAAATTGGCTGAGAAATGTAGAAAGGATGAAAAATGGAGTCCAAAACTTAGAACAAGAAGTACGAGAAAGAAAATTTCTTTGCTCTTTGAAACAATAGTTTGGTAGAGAGAGAGAGAGAGAGAGAGAGAGAAGAAATAACTCTATATTGATATGTTATGTTTGTTATGTGTAGATTTACAAAGAGAAGTTCACTCTCTTTATAGAGAGGAGAGGACATAGGATGCCAAATGTAGGCACCGAAAGCAGAAATGAAACAAGCTTTATTTTACTTTACATTAATAAATATAAAGCTATACACTAATGCTATAACAGCTATACACTAACATACCCCCGCAAACTCAAGGAGGGAAAGCATCAACCAAGTTGAGTTTGGAAACAAGATCACTGAAGCGCCCAGGAGGATGAGCCTTGGTGAAAATATCAGCAGGTTGATCGGCAGAAGCAATAGGGAGAAGATGAACAGTACCACAGATAACATGCTGGCGAATGAAATGACAATCAATCTCAATATGTTTGGTGTAATCATGAAAAACATCATTGTGAGCAATCTGAATGGCACTCTGATTGTCACAATAGAGAGAGGTAGGGCCAGAAGAAGAAACACCCATATCAGCAAGGAGCCAGCGAAGCCAGAGAAGTTCCTGAGTAGTATCAGGAAGAGCTCGGTATTCAGCTTCAGTACTAGAGCGGGCAGTGAGGGATTGTTTTTTGCTACACCAAGTAAGAAGAGAATTGTCACGCCCCAAACCCGCCCCTAAAAGTTTGGCAACGAGACCGGCCAGTAATCCTAGATTACCACAGGCCTTACTGTACAAAACGTAAATAAACGGGGCTCGCAGAAGCGAAAATAGAAAACTAATAGTCCAAGAGCTGTGCATTTATATGAACATACATTTACATGACAAAATGATGTTAATTACCCACATTCATTCCATAACACGTAGCAAAAGATCATATACAAGACACAAAACGTATAGGCATTTGCCACATATACATAACAAAACGACTCACAAAATGGCCCTCCAGGCCTAGCCCCAGCTCGAGGCACTCAGAACTTCAGGTAGGCTTCAAAATGGCGGCTCGATCAAGACTCCGCCTGGACTTGACTCCCGGAATGCACACCTATAAATATATAAATACGGGGGTGAGCTAAAGCTTAGCAAGTAACATTAACGTAAAGGGGGTTAGTGAACGAACTCCAACGTTTCATAAATCCGTAAAATAAATCATTCATAACCATAATCATAATCAGTCAACAGTCAACATATAAGAACATACGTAATGGCATACTCCACAGAACCTTTTCATATAACCTTTTCATGTGTCGACTAACGACTAGAGTAACCGGTCCCGGACACCGATTAAACACATACCGAGATCTCGTAAACTGGTCCGCTTAGGACTATCTATGGATGCCATACTAGATTCGCAAATAGGACGTTCGTTCACAGAAAACATTATCATTTCAAAAGCATACATACATAGCACTTTGAAACATAATTCATAAGAACATATCATTTACAGAAATGTTACTTACAGAGAGTTTCCATAACCCGGTGGCACGGCCTTCTC
This sequence comes from Camellia granthamiana, assembly GCA_036172215.1. Classification (NCBI taxonomy): domain Eukaryota; kingdom Viridiplantae; phylum Streptophyta; class Magnoliopsida; order Ericales; family Theaceae; genus Camellia; species Camellia granthamiana. The sequence continues at coordinate 16,885,413 of CM069911.1, forward strand.
AATCTGACCTGCAAACATCAACAGTATAACACATTTCTTAACATTCATTATCATCATACATTAAATCACATAATTCATGTCATTCCTTTCCTTCTTTACATTCTTTCATATTCATTTCATGTTCATTCCATACTTTCTTTACTTTAGTTCATGCTCATGAGATGCTAAAAGATGCAAATAACACGTGAAAATCATGTAGAACAACTTCCCAAACTTCTCTGAAAATAAACCCCTCCGCTCGAGCGCTACTTGGTCCGCTCGAGCGGACTGCACAATTTTCCAAACTACTGGGAGGCCAATTTCTACGCTCGAGCGGGCTTACCTCCGCTCGAGCGGACCCTGCGAAGTCCGAAACTCTGGTTCTTCTTTCAAAGCTTCCATTCCTCCTTTTTGCAAAACCACTTCCAATTTCAAGAAATCAAAGTCCCAATACACTTGATAAACAACATAATTTCAACATCAAAACTTCAAATCAAAACCCATATGCATCATATAAAAGAATCAAACTTGACTTCAGATGAAAACTCATAATATATGCTTATACAAAGCTTCACTTTCAAATCCATGGAGATTCTTTCTCAATGAGCCAAATAAACATGAATCATGATATTTAACACCATAACCTTAAGTTCCACATATTAAATAGCAAGAATCAACAACTAATTCCATGAAAATCTTACCTTAAGTCTTGATTTGGTGAAGATCTACACTTGCTTCCCCTTTCTCTCCTCTTCTTCTCCCTTGCTTTCCCCTTTCTCACGATTTCCTTCTCTCTCTCTCTCTCTTTTTCCAGATTTTTCTCTCTTTGTTGAGTCAACAATGGTCAATAAGCCTTATCTCTAAACATCTATATATCTTATAAATCAATTGCACCAAAACTTTGGGCCAAACAAGGCCTTACGAATCAGACGAAATTCAGTCTTCAATTTATTGTCCCAAATAGTTCTAAAAATTCCCGGTATCACATAGGCGTGTTCAATTTCATTTTCTGAACCCATTACGGTCATCAATTTCAGTCCCGAAGTTGTCATCTCAACAGATAGTCTTCTAATTCAAACAGATAATCTTCCATTAATTCATATAATCACATAAACACATAATTAATTACCGAAAATTGTGACGTACGTTTCGGGGTCGTTACAAGAATCCCCTAAGAAGAAACAAAATCCCGTGGTAGACCGTCGATCCGTAGGATCCCCAGCCCAATCAGTATCAGAAAAGGCACGCAGTTCAAGAGAGGAGGAAACAGAGTAGTGAAGGCCATGGAACAGAGTGCCTTTGAGGTAGCGAAGGATACGGAGTAGAGCAGTATAGTGGGGAGTGTGAGGAGTCGACATGTACTGACTGACAATGTGAACAACATAGGCAATGTCAGGACGAGTCACTATGAGATAGACAAGACTTCCGACGAGCTGGCGATAAAGAGTATCATCAGAGAGGAGATCCCCATCGAGAGGAGTGAGACGAATCTGAGGATCAACTAGAGTAGAGGTAGTTTTGCAATCGGTAAGACCAGCACGAGACAGAAGATCGGATGCATATTTGGCCTGGGACAAATAGGAACCAGTAGAATCATGAGAGACTTCAAGGCCTAAGAAGTAGTTAAGAGTACCAAGGTCCTTCATCTCAAACTGATGGTGGAGAAAACATTTGAGGTGGAGAATACCAGCTGCATCATTACCGGTGATAATCATATCATCCACATACAGAAGGAGAAGAGTGGTACCATGAGGAGTAGTCCGTATAAAAAGAGCAGAGTCATAGGAGCTAGAGGTGAACCCGAAATGTTTCCATTCAGCACGACCATTTTGCTGGGACGTGCCAGCACAGGAACGATAAGGCAGTGTACCATGACTCTGAAGAAAAGAAAGGAAATCTGAATCCCGATATTCTATAGCATTGTCAGAGTGAAAAAGTTTGATGGTTTTGGAAAATTGGGTGTGGACCATTTGGGAAAATTTATAATAAAGGTGTTTAAGTTCAGACCGAGTTTTCATAAGAAAAAGCCAAGTAAACTGGGAAAAATCATCAATAAAAACAACAAAATAACGAGATCCCCCCATAGTAGTATTAGGGGAGGGGCCCCAAATATCCGAATATATAAGATCAAAAGGTGCATGGGAAATAGAAGTACTTTTATTGAATGATAAAGCAGATTGTTTGGCAAGTTGACAGGGTATACAATCGAAATTATCTGGAATTACATGACCTAATTGTCCACTAGAAACCAAAGACTTTAAGCGATTAACAGAAATATGCCCTAAGCGACAATGCTAAAGATGAAAAGGAGATAATGAGGAAGCAAATGCAGGAGCAGCGATCTAGGGAGAGTCAGGAACATGAAGGTGAATGAGTTCATAGAGATGTCTGTGCTTATGGCTGATTCCAATAGTCTGCCCCGTCTGAGGGTCCTGCACCAAACAATCAGTAGCAGAAAATGTGACAGTTAGACCAAGTTCACATAATTGACCAATAGAAATAAGGTTTAAGGTGAGAGCAGGGATATGATAAACTTGAGGTAAAGATAAAGAAGATGTGGAAACAGTACCAACATGATGGACAGACATGAGAGAACCATCAGCAGTATGAATTGAGGGAATATGAGGAGATGAAGAGATGGAAGAAAATATAGTAGAACTGGAGGTCATATGATTACAACAGGTAGAGTCAAAATACTAAGAAAAGTTACCTAGGATCACAGACAAAGCAGTAGGAGGAGGTGTACCAAAAGGGGAGAGAAGGTGTTTGAACATGGCCTCTACATCCGTTTAAGAAAATAGAGGGGTAGACGGAGCAGGTGACTCAGAGAAACCCTCAGAGGCAGTAGCAGCAGTGTGATGAAACTGATTCCCGGAAGCAACAGCAGTGTGATGAGACTAATTCCCGAAACGATGAGAGCTCCCCCGAGAAGAACCACCGTGAGAGAAATGGCTATTGGAGGATGATCGGGATGGATTGCGAAAACAATCCTGTTGCAGATGACCATGACTAAGTTTGTTGCAGTATCGGCAGGATCTGACGGGGTAATTGACCAAGAGATGTGTTGAAGGAAGGCCCTGATTTTGACAATAGAGGCAGGTAGTGGTCCGCTGGGTAAATGATGGCCGGTACTGAGGAGTGGCAAGAACAGAGTCCACATGATGAGTTTGGAGAGTACCGAGACGAGTCTCCTCTGATAACAACTCAGAAATAGCTTGTTCAAGAGTGGGCAATGGATGGCGATGAAGAAGATAGGCACGTATGGCTGAAAAGAGGAAGTGAGAGCCATGAGAAAGTGCACCAACCTTTGCTGATTACGATAGATAGTAAATAAAACAGCATCTTCTCGGTGAGGCCAAGTCGGTTTTGAAAGAGCAAGCTGGTCCCAAACAGAATACATTTGAGAAAGGAAGTCATTAATGGACTGACTGAATTCTTGGCGCATGCGGTGAAGTTGGATCTGAAGTTGATATTGATGGACAAGACCAGTAGTCTGGTATCGTTCTTTCAAAAAATCCCAAATGTCTTTTACAGGAGTAGTTACAGAGTCAAGCTGAAAAATGACCAAACTGAAGACTGATAGAGGTAACAGAGGTATTTTGAAACCAGGTAATGATTTGGTAATTCTTACTGTCCCATTCCTCAAGTCGGTCTTCATATGTAGCAGTAGTAGTAGCAGTAGTAGTAGTAACAGTAGTTTTGTCAGTGTCTTTCACCCGTTGGGTCACATCCCCGGTGATAATTCGCCAGAGCTTTTTTCCTTTGAGGAAGGAAGACATGGCTTGGGCCCACAGAACATAGTTGGAACCATTCAAAATAACGGAAATGGGATAAGAGGCATCATGACGATCCATAATAATAGTTGAGTAGGGCTAAATCAATAGGAATAGACTTGTAGGAGCAAAATTAGGTAAAATAGAGTGTACCAGTGAGTCCGGAAGGTCGAAAATAGCTAGGAAAAGTGTACTGTGGAGAGATGACATCAGCAGGATGTAAAATGATATCAGCGGTGCACATTAGCAGGGTACAATGAGAAGCACGATAGCAGGAAAGATGCGTGGCGCACGGTAGCGGACTGGCGCACGCGCAGCTCACGGTAGCAGGCTGGCGCACGCGGGTGTACGATAGCGGAACGGCACACCCGCGGCTCACGGTAGAAGGATGGCGCACATGGGTGCACGGTAGCAGGTGCGAGCTGAAGGCGCGTGAAGGCGCATGTGAGAGTGGCGACAGAAGCAGAGACGTGTTGATCACAAAGGCGGTGCGTGGGAGCGCGTGAAGGCGTTTCTGATGACGGGCGTGGTGCCGTTGGAATCGTAAGGAGATTCTGAGCTGTTTGGTGGCATTTATGATGACGGCGTGGTGCCGTTGGAATCGTAAAGAGATTCCGAGCTGTTTGGTGTAGTGCCACTGTGTACGGGACTAAGCACCAAACTTGAAAAATGCCAGAATTGTATAACTGGGCTCTGATACCATGAAACAATAGTTTGGTAGAGAGAGAGAGAGAGAGAGAGAGAGAAGGAATAACTTTATATTGATATGTTATGTTTGTCATGTGTAGATTTACAAAGAGAAGTTCACTCTCTTTATAGAGAGGAGAGGACATAGGATGCCAAATGTAGGCACCGAAAGTAGAAATGAAACAAGCTTTACTTTACATTACTTTACATTAATAAATATAAAGCTATACACTAATGCTATAACAGCTATACACTAACACTCTTGTTGGGAAATCGTGTTAATAAATTAAATGCAGAAATTGCGCAACTCTGTGAGCAAGGTAGTTTTCAAGGGGGGCTTATACTTGACGTGGGTACGACCCGAGGAGAATCTCTGTTGTCAACAGAATTAACAGGCCAAACAGTATAGCAAAATATGGAGAAAATTTGGGCATGCTTAATGGATGACTCTGAAGAATTACGCATTGGGATTTGGGGAATGGGGGGAGTCGGCAAAACATCCCAGGCTGTGAACATCCATAATAAACTTATAGAAAACTCTGAAAATCATGATCATGTCTTTTGGTGTACTGTATCAAAGGACCATGATTATAGCATTGGTAAGCTGCAGAGTGACATTGCTAAATATTTGAAGTTAGATTTGTCAAATGAGAACGATGAGAAGAAAAGGGCAGCAAAATTGTCGCAAGCATTTGCAAGAAGGGAGAAATGTGTGCTCTTTTTGGATAATGTGTGGGATAAAATTGATCTACATAGGGTCGGAATTCCTAATGGATGTAAGTTGACCGTCACTTCCCGCTCATTCGATATATGCCGCAAGATGGGTTGCAAAGGATTCAAAGTGGAACCTCTTTTTGAAGAAGAAGCTTGGAATTTATTTTGGGCGAAACTTTGTAATGGGGAGGACACTACACTTTCTCTAGAAGTAATTGTAGACGCGCTCCCGGGGACTCCCCGACATCCGCGCTGTCTTGTTCCGAGCTACTACAGTTCGAACTCAAATGTCACGGTTTTGAATCTAATCTTACAATGTGCGATGTAAGACCGATAAATCACCAAAGAGTCCAAATCCGGCAAATCGTTTTGGAAAACTGATTTTTAATAAAGAAGTGTCAAACATAGACTGCTTTACCAGATATAGAGTCGTCACCTAAATATTTTATTTTTGGGGAAATTTAGGAAACCCTGACTCGTGCCGAAGGCCACGTGTCCGTCATCACCAAAGTTGCCTCGGCTCGGGAACTTGGGTTTGAGAGGGGAAGGTCATGCAATGAGCACCCCCGCTCGCCCGATCAAAAGATCGGCCTTTACTAAGCATGATATTTTGTTTTTGAAAACACATGTGCTCTTATTCCAGTTAATTAGCTAATCTTACTACGTGATGCGCACAACATACAAGTATAGACTAGATCGCCTAATTTGGAACAAAACATTGCATGTTTGTTTGTGAAAATGATTTAGAGTTTACTACTCGTAAGTAGGCTAAAACGCGGACTTCAATGAACTATTCCAATTCAAGTAATCCAACCTTCACCCACAGGCATTCAGGCAATTATATCACATAAGGAATTAACCTCATGACAAGCATGCTTTCATGGCAACATTAACACACATGCAGTATGCTAAAGCGTAAACACTCATAGTGTACTCCGAGCCAAAACAAAGAACTAATTAGAAATCATGCATGATCCTAGTTTATGTTAAAATGGCTAATGCAACACATGCGAAAATGCAACCAAGATAGGCTCGGCTATCCTAAGAATATCATGTGACATGCAACTTGATAACTTGTATTCAAATAGGAATTGAAATACAATGCAGTTAGTATGATACGCCAAGCCCGGTGCATGCAATACAGATGAATGGATGCACGCATGCGAGCGTAAGGTATGCTAAATGAAACGTGCCCTAAAACTAACCATCATAAGCGGTTAAGTAAAAGGGAGAAAGAAATGGGGGTTGGAAGACATGCATCACACACATGCACGCTTATTACAACAATATGCCCTCTCGAAGGAGGGACCGAATAAGAAGCTAACTAGCTAATCTAAGCTAATTAAACTAATTATTACAAAACGAATTGAAATAGCTAAACGCATTAACTATTAAACTACAAACCAAAGCAAAAGCTAGCTATCTAAGCATGGCAGCTAAAGAAAGCAATAAAAGCAGGAGCTTCAGAGGGAGAGGAATGCATGCACACCCGGTCGCCTCGTTTGGAAATCCAATGCGATGCCTTGATTTGCCTCTGTTTTCATTTGTTCTCAGAACACTGCACCAAGCTCCAGAAAGCTGAAACTTTACCTTGGGAGTCTTGTGGGAGGGTGGCCGACCACTTTTGGTCTCTGCAGCCACCTGCCGACCACTTTCTTTGTTGAAAGCCGAAAAAAGTGGTCGGCCAGCTAGTTTTTCTGGCTGGTCGACTAGTTGTTGCTGCTAAATTCCAGTTTGCTGCAATAGAGAGTAAGAAATGGCATGACAATGTATTTGCAAGATATGTGTGCAAACCACCCTCCCTATCATGTAATGAACTCAAGGGGGTGTAGTTCTCGACCCTCGGGCCACCAATCGTGCATTTCAATGCATGATGGCCGAGAGGCGAAGTTGCACAATTCAATGTAAAATGAATGCACAAGTAAACACATAAGGCCTAGAACTCTATCATGTATGATCAAGAGCGTCGGCGACCAAGAATTAAGGCACATTTCATCACTTCAAGTATAAAACGTCCATCTTTTCCCGTGTTTGGACTAACACATATTCCAAACACAATGCAACACATAACATGGCATGCACAATGCGACCCAAGCATGCAAACATGCAATATGACTTAAGCATGCAAACATGCAATGTAACATGAACAACCTAACAAGGCTAATGGCATGCACAATGCACAATGCACAATGTTAATGCATACAACAACTAGCATACACAATGCAAATATCAATTAGCATGCACAATGCAATGATGTAACCTAAGCATACACAATGCAAAGTATAAGGCATACACAATGCGATGAACATGGCATACACAATGCGATGAACTAGGCATGCAAACAACATGGCATACTCAATGCTCAATGGACTTAAACCAAAATGGATAGACCTCAGCCATGCCTAAATCAGTGGCCATAATGCTAAAATGAAGGCATCGAAAACAAGTGCAAACATGTATGCCAATTGGCTCACCAATTAAGGCACTAAGGTGCAACTCTCAAGAGCACTTAAAGGGTGACAAAAGTGGAAGTGTAACAACACTAAGTGCACTGAAATGAGGTAAGAAATGATGCCAAATCATTCAAACAACACAAGTATGGCATGCAATGGTCCTTAAGCATTAAAGCTAGCAAAGAGCAACACATAGGAGGCATGCAATACATGGCACAAATGCATGAACCAAGTATGGACAGAGCTCAAGTAGGTCTTAACAAAGACTAACACATTCTGAGATAAGGGCCCAAATACCTAGGCATGCAAGCATACAAGCTAGGCCATAAGCTAGGCAACAAAGCACAACACTCAAAGACACTTAAAGCATGAATGAAGTGAGAACATGGCAAGTCTATATGCTCTGAAATGTCATGTTAGATGATGCCAAATCATGTACACAACACAAATGAAGCATGCTATGGTGCTCAAAGCTTGAAGCTAGCAAGAGCATTTGTACTACAAGTATACAAAACATGAAGCATATGGCAAAGGCAACCCAAAATAGTCCTAGAACATGTTAAAATGAGTCTAAAACATGCATGGAAGGAAGCCAAAACAAGCTATCACGAAGGGCATAAGGCATGATGCATACAAGACAAATAAGGTAGATTACACTACACCTATTAAGACCAAGCATGGGATGACTTAATAGCAAAAATTAGAGTTATATCATGGCAGAATAACCCCAAATAAGCACTGAAATGATGGCTCGCAAGTTAAGGCATGAAGACATACGCAATGATCCACGTTAAGGCATAAAGGGGCCAACCCTCCAACGTATTGAATGAGTGATAAATGTGAATACATGGACATGAAACATGAACTGAAATCACATTATGCATGATGCCAAATCATTAAAATAGTCCAAGTAATGCATGCTAGAGGACTCAATACACAAAGCTAACAAGCTAGATTGAACCAAGGCTATACAAAGCAAGTCATGCATGACCAAGAAAACATAAATCAGACCTTAAACATGAACAAAGTCTTCTCAGAGCTAAGCCAAAAGCATGCTAAAATGACATGTCAAAGCATGATGCATGTTAGGTTATTTTATGGAATTGCACTACAAGTGCATAAGGCATGCAAGGGCCAACCAAACCAAACCCTAACAGAGGTATGACATGGTAAAACAAAACCAAATACATGCTGAAATGGACTCAAATCAAGCTAGAATGACATGCTATTTCATGAAGCATACAAAGCTAGTTTGTGAGATTTACACTACAAGTGTATTATGCATGCATGAAGTGACAAAAACAAGCAAAAATAGTGGTATGCCACAGAAAAATAACCACAAATACAAGCTAAGATATGGTCAACATAAGCTTAACAAAGGTGCTCAAACATGAGGCATATGAAGTTAGTAAACACAATACAAGGAGAAGGGATGACCCTCTCCTATTTAGGACTCCAAAACCATCTTTCCACCACTGAAAATCCTCTGGATTTCAGTGGTAGAAAGGTCATGCAAAGGTTGCAACAAGAGCCTAAAGGGATTGCTCAAAACAAGGCCTAACAAGGCCTAAGAGGGGGTAGATCACCCCAAACGAAAAAGTGACCTTAAACAAAGATCTTAAGCACACAAAAACAGAATTTTTTCTAGTAGGAAGTTAAGCTTAAAACAGCATGCAAGAAGGGTTAAAAGCTTAAGCAAGAATGGGGCTTTTAAAGGTCAAAGACTCACCCTTGGAGACCTTCTTTACTACTGCAACTCCAGCAGCCTCTTTGAGCTTAAACCAGTCCACGAACACCAAAAACAACCCCTCAGCACCTCAGCTCTAAGATTATGGTGTTTGAGTGTGTGTTTGTGTACAAAAGTGAGACAAATCTACACTTTAAGGCACAAAACAAGAGAGAAATGAAAATGTATAGATATAGATTATATGTATCACTCAAAGCTTCATTTTTTGAACCTAAAGGAGGGACGAGGAGCCTCCCTCTTATAGAAGAAAAAAGGCAAAGCTTCTTGGAGAAGCTAAGCCTCAAACCAATCCCTCCATACACATTTATAGAGAATGGCCCTAATGCCCTCCAGCTGTGCCAACTGGAGGAAAATATCTCTAAAAAGGTGTCAAAAAGTAGCCGACCACTCAAAGTGGTCGGCCGACCACTTCAAGTGGTCTTCCAAGGAGACAACTGGTCGGCCATGGTGGGAGAGGGTCCAAGGCATGAAAACAATGCAATAGTGTGGTGGCCGACCAAAAAACATGGTCTAAAGACCAAGAAAGCTAGTTATCCGACCAGAAAACTAGTTTTCAGGAGAAAAAGTGGTCTCCAAGGGGAAATACTGGTCTCCCACCCTTGTACCACCTTCCAAACAAGGAAAATAAGGTTTGTATAAAAAACAAACCAAAACGGATGCAAAACGAAAGTTCGGGAGGCAAAGTGCGCAGCCTGGAGCTTTGAAAACTAGCTGTCAAGCACCAAAAGTGGTTTCTCGGACCACAGTGTCCCTCTTGGTAGAGGCAATAAGGTGTGGTTCAAAAACCATGCCAAACGGAGAACATGAAGTGGTCCCGAGACAAGGCACGCGGCCGAAGGCTTCGAAAATCGGAAAGTGGTCTCCAAATGGGAAAAGTGGCCTACGACCACGAAAAGTGGTCTACGACCACAAAGAGATGATCTACCAGACCACTCTCTCCCTCTGGGAAGAGAAAATAAGATTCGGTCTGCAAACCGAGCCAAAGCACAAAGAGTTCGGAGGCCTGGAGGTAAGACACTCGGCCATAACTCCGAAACCTCGAAACGAGCACCACATGCACAATCACCGAGCGCTCAATCGATGACGCCTGAGTCTTAAGGTCAGTCAAAAATGGGGTGTCTACAGTAATAGATATTGCAAAGTCTATAGCAGCTGAATGTGATGGTTTGCCACTCGGGATTATTACCATGGCTGGAAGCATGAGAGGGGTGGATGACATTCGTGAGTGGAGGAATGTGATTGAACAACTGAAAGAACCTACAATGGGGCATGAAGATATGGAAAAGGATGTATTACCATTATTGAAACTTAGTTATTGTCGCTTGAATGGCACAAAATTGAAGGATTGTTTCTTGTATTGCGCCTTGTATTCTGAAGATTGAAGA
>CM069911.1:16896350-17167350 GCA_036172215.1 Camellia granthamiana
AAGAATTCGATAAGACAGTTTGATGAGGGTCACACTATCTTGAATAAACTTGAAAGGTCCTGCTTATTGGAACCTTATGGCTATCATTATTATGAGGATACATATGTGAAGATGCATGATTTGATTAGGGACATGACACTAAAGATAATAGAAAATCGATTTATGGTAAAAGCTGGTGTTGGATTGAAGGAAATTCCACATCTGCAAGAATGTGCCGGAAATTTGGAAAAGGTTTCCTTGATGCGTAATGACATACAAGTAATTCCATGCGACTAGTCCCCGAGGTGTCATAGTCTTTCGACATTGATTTTGAAAGAAAATCAGTTGGTGAGCATTGCAACATCATTCTTCAAGCATATGCATGCCTTTCAGGTTCTTGATTTGTCTGGTAATTATGGAATTAGAATGTTGCCAAATTCCATATCAGACTTGGTGAACCTCACTGCATTGTTGCTTGCGAAGTGTACTTCACTCACATACGTGCCTCCGCTGGGAAAGCTTAGAGCATTAAAAGAATTGGACCTCAGTTTTACAATAATTAAGGAAGTACCTCAAGGTGTGGACATGCTGGTCAATCTAAGAAGTCTGAATATGGAAAACACATTACTAGAGAAGATACCAAGTGGGACATTAAGCAGGCTCTCCCATCTCCAATTTCTTAGACTTCGAGGTAAACGTGAAGAAATACGAGCAGCAGAGGAATTGGAGGGGTTGACGAAGCTGGAAGAGCTTGATATCCGTCTGGACGATGTTCATTCTTTCAATAGAATCGTTAAATTTCTATAACACCGTGAGGTGCCGTTGGACAAGTATAGTCTTCAGCTTGGATGTGATCGTTTATCGAATGGACGTTATAAAAAATTTGTGAGTTGGTTCGGGAACGGGTGCATTACCAGTGGAGGAGAAGAAAATGTCAGTTTTCTGCCATATGATCTTGAGGCCTTAACGATTGAGAATCAATGGTTTACTAGCGATTGTTTTTGTGATGTTTTCCCGTCATTTTGGGGTAATGCAAGACACCTGCAGCATTGTAGCATCGACAATAGCAGAGGGATAGAGAGCATCCTGTCTGTTTGTAATGAGGAGGAGATAGAAGTAGATGATGATCAATTAGGGGAGTCCCGTAATGCCCCATTTCAAAGCGTTCAGGAATTGATTCTCGTTGATTTGCAAGATCTTAGGAGCCTAATTGGGTAGAAGAAGTTGGCGGGGTTAGGGTTGGGGTTTGGATTAATTACACCTCGTCGCATATTTTCCAATCTTAGAAAGTTGTACATCTCATTTTGTGAGAAAATGAAGAAATTGTTCACGCCTGGCTTACAGCTGCCACACTTGGAACAGATAACGATCAAAAATTGTAATGAAATTAAGGAGATATTCGATGGTGCTCGTACCACTCTCTCAGAGCTAAATAGATTGTGTCTTTGTTGTTCTCTATCTGAACTAGAGAGCATCTGCGAAGGAATGGAAACAAGCTTCTTCGAAAATCATTACGATATGCCTTTCATTCTTCCCAAGTTGAAGAAATTGGAGCTTGATTCTCTGTCGAAATTGGAGAGCATCTGCGAAGGAATAATGGTTTGTGATTCCATTGAAAAAATTAATATAATAGAATGCCCCAAGCTGAAGAGGCTCCCTTTGTTTTTGCCTATTGATAATAATGGACAACCGTTTGCTCCTATTACTCTTGAAGAAATCAACATCACTAGCAATGACATAGATTGGTGGGTGTGTGTGTCAATTTCTGACCACACTGCCAAACAGGTACTCAGCTAGAGAACACCGGCAGAATAGATTGCGCTCGAACGACCTGTCACAGAAAGATAAGAATCTGGTGGTGGTTCGTCTACTCGGGGGCACTCCGACGATCAAGTCAGTTATCTCTCAAAGATAGCAAAAGTGCTTAACTCACTATTTAGAATACAAAAAGCGTACCTTAGACTCATGAGGGTGCCTTACTTTTATAGCCAACACTGACCTAATCCCAATAGAAGCCTAGCTTCAATGGACTCTGGCTCAATGCTAATCTTGGACTCCTAGTTTGATTGGGATAAACTCCTTAAGAGTCTTATCTTTATCCAAGTTGAAGTCTTCTCCCATTCTAGGACTCTTGTCCCTTATCCGCTTATCCCGGATTTCGGTATCTCCGCAGATAACCTCTGCCTAGCCAAGATCATCTCAGCGCCATGACCAGGACACGTGGCACCTTGGCTGGCACTTTGGTGCTACTTCGGCCACATGTTGTCATTCAAAAAAATATGTCCCCACAACTGCCCCCTAGGTTCTTTTACCTCGGCATCTTGAGTTGATGGAACCTATATCATTTCTTCCATATAGCACGTCGGCTAAGCTTGCTCCATCCTTTATTACTGAGGTCATCATTCGTCGACTCCACATGACCAAGACCTGTAATCTGTTTTCACCAATGCTTTAGAACCAATAACCAAGTTTGTTCAAGTTATTTAGCTGAGATCGTCCCCCTAGCCGAGGTATTTGCTTCATTAAATCAAGAACTCCAAGAGTTTCTTTACGCGTATAAGCTGTCACTCACAGCAACTCGACAATTTTTGCCACGCGTCTCGTCCCTATTGAACCGTACCTAACACACGCCATCAAGTCGCTTCGTATTTGCATGCGTTGCCTGACAGGCACGTCGTCCTAGGCACATTCAATACCATTTTGCCGCCTTTTCGTGTTTTGATAAAAAACACTTCTCTTTCTTCGTCTTTTCACTTTCACATCACCATTTTTCTCTCTGTGTTTCAAGCTTTCTCTCTCTCTACTCTCCTAAATCCTCCATTGTTTCAAGCTCTCAAGCTCTGCAACTACTCCGTTCGCTTCCTCCGGCAAAGCTTTTGCTGCTCTTCTCCGTTTACTGCCATCGTCTTACCCCGGTGTACTTCACACCGATTTCATTTTCTTCGGTGAGTTACTATTTCCCCTTCTTTAGTTTCATACTCTGTTGCCTTTGCTTATTCGTCATGATGAATATATTCATAGTCTCCTGTCTTTGTCTATGTTTCAAATTTCAGCCTTCATATGTTTAAACATGTTCTGCTTCATCTATTTCTGGGCATAAACACACACTCACATGCTGTTCACACTTTTGATGTTCTTGATTTTTGCTTACAACTTTGTCTCTGTCCAATCTGTTCTTGATTCATGATCTTTATGTACACCTTGCACATACACTTGTTTATTTTGCCACTGTTTTCGGCCTTGCACAAACTTTGTCACAATGTTCTTGATAGTTCATCACTATTCTTGATTCTGAATCATGTTCTTGTTTCTGTTTTCTTGTTGTGTTCTCTAGATTTCTGCTTTCAATTCTTGTTTGCATAGACTTAGGTTTTGGGATTTGTTGTAGAACCTTGATCTTTTAGGAAAACTGAACCTAAAACCCTTTAGATCTTCAGAAAAAATTTGCCTCAGCACACATTTTGTTTTTAGCCGAGGTTCCTCAAACCTTGAGAAAACACCTCTTTCTGAAATCCAACACCTTCCCCATTTAGCCGACACCATGGGTATATGGAGGTGGAGGGTAGATACCCCAATTAAGCTAGAATATTTCAGGTAGGAGTTTGCCATCCTTGTCGACGTTCATCTCAGATTGGCTGGGGAGGAGGACTCCATCATGCCCAAAGACAACTCCATGCCCTTTCAAGTCGTAGCCTTCATAGAGTGTGAACTTAGGCTCCCTCTTGACATCATTTTTCGAGAAGTCCTTCACTATTATAAACTTAACCCAATGCAATTAGCCTTTAACTCTTATAGAGTCATCAATGGTATCATTGCTTTAACTAGCCGAGAAAATGCTAGGGTAACTCTAGCCGACATTCAGTACTGCTATACCATGTGTGGCCTTAAGTCAGAAAAAGGATACATTTACTACCTTAAGCCGAGGTTCACAGAATACAAACTCATCGCCGACCTCCCAGACTCCAACAAGGAAGTTTAAGACAATTATTTCATCGTCTCAGGCAACTGGGAGTTCCCACCAGATGATGACCTTCACTTATATCCTTTAAGCCGTACATTATTCAGAGAGGGAGATGGTAAGAGCCAAGTGCCTCTTTTACTTGCTTTCAAGCCTTTTACTTTGATATTTTTGTATGCTCTAACGTCTGTTTGTTTTATTTTGCAGCTCTTCCTCAGCCACTAAAGGACTTTCGCAAATCCTTCTATCTTAGCAAGGATTTCAAAAAGCTGTTGGGTTTGCCAGTTGAGCAGCGAAAAGCTCCTTTGCTGCTCATATACATCCCAACTTACAAGTCCGTACTACCTGACGTCCCAAGAAAAAGCAAGTCTCCTCCTTCAGCAATAACTCCTGCTACAACTTCGTCACATCGACCAGATCAGGGATCAATCTCTTTTCTAGCAGAACAGCCATCAACTTCTGCTCCCCAGCTAATCCCATCTTCTCAACGCAAACGCCGACATCGAACTCCACTGCTCGCACCAGTAGGCAAGACTCGAGGCCGAAGATGCCGAAGTGCCGATGCGTTCTCATACGATCTAGCCAACCCCCCGACTGCATTTCCAGCGATCCATTTCAGCACTAAGGTCATCGTTGCCATAGCCACTGATGAGATAGGCCGTAAAAAGGCTGTAGCAGACAACTTTCTAGCCGGCATCCCCAACATTGTCACCATCCTAGTCTTAGCCAAAGTAAAGCCAAAAAGGCTGAAGAAAGCCCAGGCAAAGGCAACGGTAACTCAGATCAATTCTGAGGATACCTTGCCAATCTCAAAGATGGCCGAGGTGGAAAAGAGTGCATCTGCTGCCGAAAAGAGGCCCGCCGAGACCGAGCCCTCCAACTCCACCAGGTCAAAGAAGCCAAGGTCGGAGTTTGCCACAACCTCGGGGTCCCTAAAATCCGATGCCCCCGGGGCCCCTCCAATTACAATCGAGGACAAACCAGTCAGAGCTAGTGACAGCGCGATTGACATTGAAGTCGGCGTTACCCTCTCTACTGCCTTGCTCTTTCCAAAAGACCTCGAACGCAACGCTGAGGTCAGCGAATATGAAAACTTCGCTCTGGTGTTGTAGCACTCCGTACAAGTAAGCCTCTAACACTTGGTACTTTTCATTCTCTGTTTTTCCATACTTAGAGTTTTATTAATTTTTGTTCTGTCCATTTCCTCTAGGCGATCCAGCACGCCTACTCCTTCGTGATGCAGGCCTTCAACATCAAGAAAAAGTTGTTTAATAAGACCAAGGAGGCTGCTGGCTTGCTGAAGACCATTAATAAAGCCGAGGCCAAAATGAAGACTTTGATAGACCAAGCCAAGGAAGCCAAGAAAGCTCAGGACGAGGTCGAGGAGAGGGAAGGCGCTGTTAAGGCCATTGCTAATGTCCTTGAAGCCGAGAAAAAAGAGGCCGAAGCAAAGACTGCCGAAGCCCAGGCCGAACTCATTACTGCCTTCGCCACAAAGGACACTGAGATCAAAATGGCGGATGAGAAAGCATACGCCGAGGGGGCAGCCGATGTCCACGGGGACTACAAGAAGCAAGTGAAATAGGCATGCAACAAGGGTTTCGCCCTTGGTTGGATGGCTGCTTTAAAGGAGTTGGCTGTCCCCAAGGACTCAACTCTCCGAGATAATAATCTCTTTGTCCTGCCATTTCCTCATTCTCTAAGCCAGTCCGAGGACGAAGCTGAGTTCGAGGATCAGGCTGAGGCCGAGAAGATCGAAGAAGCTACTAGGGCCAAGTCCCCAACTCTGAATGAGCAAGTCTTGGACTTGACTCAAGATGAGGAAGATGAAGTCTCAAAAGGTGCCTCCTCCCAGAAGACAACCTCTGAGGTACCAATCGTCGAGAAGAGCATCGATCAGACTCTACGAGAGATCGACGCCGAGCTCGAGGCTGAGAAAGCTGCTGAGAATGGCTCACAATTGCCTTTTGAGGATGAGACACAACCAACTGTTGGTGCCGAGTAGTCCAATCTTTGAAGCTTTTCCTCTATACTTTGTACTTTTTTTATTTTTTATTTTTGAACAATGTTTAGCTCTTATTTGGCCGATGTGCCCTTTTGTAATCTGAACAAGTATTCTTTAATGTTAGGCCGAAGTGCCTTTTTTCCTTATCTGAATGCAAGTTCAACTTTTTCTTTCAAATGTTTGTATGTTTGTCTTTCATTTTTTGTCTTGTGTGATTCCATACTTAGAATATTTTGCATGCCTTCAGTTGATGCCTTTTAGCTGTATAATCTCCTCGAATTAACATACCTCGGATATTACTTCCGATCTTGTTCATCTCAGTCTTGGCTTAACACTTGAAAACATTGTGAAAAATATTTTCGCAAGTGTTACTTAAAACTTGCCACTCTATTTTTACTTATCAAGACTTCTGTCTTCCAATATCTTCAAAGTCTTGGTAAAATGGTAATCTCGGCAAGTACGTAGGTACTTCCTTTAACACAACCTTGGCTTGACTTTAACTTGCAAATTTTTCATAAAAATTTCAACAAGTGTTAAACCAATCTTCCTTTAACATAACCTCGGCTTAACTTCAACTTGTAAATTTTTCTTAAAATTTCAACAAGTGTTAAACCAACCATAGCTTGTAAATTCTAATTTCCAAGCATCATTTTCCAGCCCTCTGCCCCCTAATGTGAACTCAAGTTTCACTTGGGTTCTCATTAAGCATGTGGCTTTGACCACGTCGCCGAGGTCATATTCAAACAAAGACTGGCTGAGGTTATCAACCTTGGTCTCTCTGTTAATGTACTTAGTTTCAATCTGTGTTTGACTCTGCCGATATGACAAGTTTAGATTAATCTAACTTAGTTCAACTCTATTATATGTAAATATAATTTAACTCTGTCATATAATAAGTCTAAGTTATTCATCATGTTTCAATCAGAAACATTGTCAACTTAGTTCAACTTTATTATATGCAAGTATAATTCAACACTGTCATATAATAAGTCTAAGTTATTCGTTATGTTTCAATCAGAAACATCGTCAACTTAGTTCAACTCTATTATATGCAAGTATAATCTAACTCTGCCATATAATAAGTCTAAGTTATTCGTCATGTTTCTATCAGAAACATCGCCAACTTAGTTCAACTCTATTATATGCAAGTATAATTCAACAAACCATATAATAAGTCCAAGTTATTTGTCATGTTTCAATCAGAAACATCGTTAAGGGGCTGGTCAACCATGTTACACAAGTTTGAGATAAAAAATCAAGCTAAAATTTTATTAATTACTTCGGCTAATAACAAAAAATTTTAAAAAACAAAAAATCTAATAATAGAAAAACTTCAGGTTGCAAGTATTCCAAGGTCTTGGCAACTCTTTGCCTTTACTATCTTCAAGCCGATATGCACCATTGCCCAAGACCAAGATGATTCTATAAGGTCCCTCTCAATTCGGGCCAAGCTTGCCCTCTCTGGGATCCTTCTTGTTGCCAACGACCTTTCTTAGGACGAGGTCCCCAACTTGGAACTCTTATGGGTTCACCTTCTTATTGTAAGCCTTAGCAAGCTGCTACTGGTATGCCCCTAGCTGAATTGCTGCTTTCTCCCTTCTTTCCTCTAACAGACCCAAATCTCGGGCCAAGAATGCCTCATTGGTCCCATTCTCAACTCCCTGGGTTCTGATCCTTGGGATGCCGACCTCAAGTGGAATAACTGCTTCTATGCCATAAGCCATGGTGAATAGGGACTCCCCAGTTGATCTTCTCGGTGTAGTCCAATATGTCCAGAGTACATTGGGCAACTTTTCTACCCACTTTTCCTTTGCTGCTTCCAGCCTCTTCTTGATCCCATCCAAGATGACCTTATTGGAGGCTTCAGCTTGACCATTACTCCGAGGAAAGCTTGGAGTAGAGTAATAATTCTTGATTTTGTACTTTACACAGAAGCCCTTGATTAACTTACTGTCAAACTGTGTACCATTATCTGCTATTATTGCCCTTGGGATCCCAAACCTGGTGATGATGTTCTTCCATATGAAATTCTTCACATCAACATCCCGAATTTTTGCAAGGGGTTCAACTTCTACCCACTTGGTGAAGTAATCTGTTGCCACTAGCAGGAACTTCCTTTGTCCAGTTGCTTGAGGCAGTTGTCCAACAAGATCCATGCTCCATTGGGCAAATGGCCAAGGGCTGGACACTGGGTTCAAGTCCGCTGCTGGTTGATGTATCAAAGGTGCAAACCTCTGGCACTTCTCACACTTCTTGACATAAGCTTCAGCATCTTTTTGCATGTAGGGCCACCAGTACCCCTGAGTAATGGCCCTATGAGCAAGTGACCTGCCTCCAACATGGCTTCCACATACTCCTTCGTGTATTTTATACAGAAAGTCTTCAACTTGTGAAGGATGCACACACCTCAAAAGAGGTCCAGTAAAAAAATTTCTGTAGAGATGTCCCTCTACTATTAGATTGAACCTTGCTGACTTTAGCCTGATCTTGTGTGCCTCTTTATGATCATCTGGCAGTTTCCCATCTCTAAAGAATACTATTATCACATCTATCTAACTTGGACCTATCTCCACACACATTGTTTTATGCTCTGTGTTCAGTGGCTCTATACTTGGACCTGACAAGTAGTCAACAATTATCGTCCTTGCCTCTCTAGGTTTCATTACACTAGCCAGGTTGGCCAGGGCATTAGCATGGCTGTTGTCATCTCCGCTAACTTGCTGTAGTCGGCAATTCTGAAATAAGGCTACCAGTTTGCCCACCTCCTTTACATAGGCCAACATCCTTTCATCTCGGGCTGTGTATTCTCTTGTTGTCTGGTTGACGATAAGCTGGGAGTCACAGAAGACTATTACCTCGTCAACTTCCATTACTACTGCCAGCTTTAATCCTGTGATCAGTGCTTCATCTGCTTCATTGTTTGAGGCCTTAAACCCCAAACGAATTGATTATTCCAATATCTGCCCATCTGGCGATACTAGCACTATTCCTGCCCCCGCTCCTTGTCGGTTTGAACTCCCATCAACAAATAGCCAGAAGGAGTCGCCGATGTAAATACTGCAGGGCCTGAGTTTCTCTTCCTTCCTTTGTTCTGTTATCCCCGCTGGGTTTCTCCTTGTTCACATGGACATCGTGTAGCTCGGCTCAATGGAGCTCGATGTATGATGGCGCTTGGTGTGAACTCGACCACGAAGTCGGCCAAAACTTGGCCTTTGATTGCTGTTCTGGGTCTGAATTCCAGGTCGTATTGGCCCAACCCCACTGCCCATCTGGCTATTCTTCCTATCAGATCTCCCTGCTGCAACAGGGACTTCAAAGGATGCTCAGTTAACACCACAATTTTGTGGACTTGAAAGTAATGATTCAGCTTCTTGGAAGCCATTACTAAAGCCAGTGTCAGCTTCTCCAAGGGTAAGTATCTGGTCTCTGCATCTGCTAGGGTTTTACTCACGTAGTAAACTGTCATTTGCTCTCCCTTTTCTTCTCTGATTACTACTACACTCATTGCATGCTTTGAAACTGCCAAGTATAAGAACAACTCCTCTCCAGGTACTGGATTTGAGAGAACTGGAGCTGTAGTCAAATACTTCTTCAAGTCAGTCAGGGTCACTTCGCACTCTTCTGTCCATAAGAAGTCTGTGGCTTTCTTTACTAAATTGAAGAAATGTTTACATTTGTTAGAGCTTCTGCTTATGAATCTATTTAGGACTGCAGCCCTTCCAGTCAACATCTGCACTTGTTTCGCCGATGTTGGGCTCTTTAATTCTAAGATGGCTTTGATCTGATCCGGGCTTGCCTCAATGCCCCTTCTGGTAACCAAGTATCCTAAGAACTTACCAAACCCAACTCCAAATGCGCATTTCGATGCATTGAGTCAGAGCCGATATGTTCTAAGGATATCCAAAATTGACTTTAAGTCTACCAAATGATCCTTAGGTTCCTTGGTCTTCACGACCATATCATCTATGTATATGTGATAACCCTACCCCGTATTATGCTAATTAATCTTAGTTATGAATATGATTATGTGTTTGATATAATTTTGAGTGCCATTTATATGAATATATGTGGTTTTGAATTCTATCTATTCACCGTAGGAAAATCTGTTTGACTTTCTGCTTTGGAATTTAAATTGAAGGCCTTATCGGCCACAGAAATCGAAATTGACTACGCCTTTGTGATTAGCGTAATTTTTAGAGCTTACGGTGAAATTTAATTGAAAATTGATTTGGGTCAGAATAATTAGATTCAGAACGATTAATTAAGCACTATTATTAACCTTAATCAAATGTGATTAGGGAGAGACTATAAAAGGGGCTCTAATGCACTTATATGCATTTATTTTTGAGCTCAAAGCTGAAAATCACTCTAAAGAGAGGGAGTGAGGGTCGGTTAGAAAGAGGGGGAGCTCAAGTTGTTGAATTGCTCAAGAAGCTTGAAGATCTTGGGGTGCAACTCAAGAATTAGCTATAATTTGGAAGATTTGAACCTCTAGGTGAGCATTTGAGCATGGATTCATGAGTATAAGTTTGTAAATTTGTGTATTCAAGCTAGTTGGGTAACCAAGAACATGAATTGAAATGAAATTGAAGAATTTAAAGCTTATATGTACATGCATGTAAGAATTTTCCATGAAGTTGTGTAATTGAGCATGAAAAATATGATCCATGTAGAATTGTGGTTAAAGTTTATGCTTTTGATCATCATTTGTATCATCTAAGTTGAAATAGAAGTTGTAATTCACATGCAAGTGCAATTCATAGAAGCATGAGTGTTGGATGCATGAAATTGAAGTATTGATGATGGGTTTGATATGAATCGTGTGTGTATGTAAGTAATTCATGGAAATTAAGCATCATAATGTTGTAATCTAGTATTTGTATCATGTTAGAAGGTTTGCGTGTGAAGTATAAGTCGTGGTATGCAAGTTATTTGAGTTTGAATGCAAGTTTGAGCCTCAAGAACAGTTCTGGAAAACCCAGAATTCAGCATGTCCGCTCGAGCGGGGAAAGCGCTGGTCGAGCGTGAAATGCGAGCTCCCAGAACTTTTTGCAGACATAGATGTCCGCTCGAGCGGGTAGATTTACGCTCGAGCGGAGAGCCATGTAGTATGACCTTCAGCTCGAGCATCTGGAGTCGTGCTCGAGCGTAAAAATGAGACAACCAGTATTTTTGCAGGCCCACGAGGTCCGCTCAAGTGGGGGAACCCACGCTCAAGCGGGGACCTCTGTTTCAGAAATTTTGTAAAAGTGTTCTGTGTTTCATTTTCCGTTCTCTTTCACTTCTAACCACTCTTAGGCATGCATTGAACATTATAAATGAGTTAAAAGGATAGGAAAGAAGCCTAAGAGGGATATATGAATTAAGAATGGATTGAATCGTTTGTGACCCGTATGTGTTATGTAATGTGTAGGGTCGAGCTCAAGGGTGAATCCACCGGCAGAACACTGTGAGTAATATCTTAGTAAAGATATTTTGAAGTATGTTATTTGTCCAATTGCTTATTTCCCTATAAGTCTTATAAGCCTGTTAATTTGAATTGTGGACAAATGTTTGCTATGCCATATGGTTGGGCCAAAGGCCGTTGGATACAATTGAATGGGCCAAAGGCTGTCTGACATGAATGAAAGAATGAATGGGCCGAAAGCTGTATGACATGAATGAATGGGCCAAAGGCCGTCTGACAAGAATGAAAGAATGAATGGGCCAAAGGCCGTCTGACATGAATGAAAGAATGAATGGGCCGAAGGCCGTCTGACAGGAATGAAAGAATTAATGGGCCAAAGCCCGTCTGACAGGAATGAAAGAATGAATGGGCCAAAGGCCGTCCGACATGAATGATTGTGTCACGACCCAAACCCGGCCCTATGGGTTTAGCACCGTAATCGGCCAGTAATCCGAGATTACCGAAGGCCTGCTTAACAGTAATACAGTAAAACAGAGTACAGGGCCATGGCGGAAGCCAATACAGTAATTAAACAATGTCCAATGAGCTGTGACAGTCTGTATGCAAAAAGATTTTTCATACATTTATACTTTCAGTACAGAACAATATGCACAATAATTACAGTCAGTCAGAACAGGGACCTAATCTCTCTTAAACAGTACAGTACAGTGCCATCAGTCTATACAGTAAACAAAACAGGTACAGAGACAGATGGGGGAAAATATAACACCCCTAAGCCCCTAAGCCATAGCTTGATAGGCTCGGAACCTCGCAGTGAGGCACAGTGGTTGGCTTGACAAAACTAAAGCTTGCCTGACGCTCCTAGCCGCGGTCTGGTGCCTGTACACCTATATATATATATATGAGCAGTGAGCTAAAGCCCAGTGAATAACATGATGCATAAGGGGTTAAGAATAAATGCCCTTTCAGTATTGAAAACAGTCATTTCAGTCAGTTTATTAGTCATTCAGTTTGTGGCTCATACTTCAGGCCATGACAATCATTCAGTTAAAACAGTGATACGTGGTACATCCATTGGCATAACAGTACAGTAAACAGTAGGTCTTAAAAGACTGGGTCTTAACAGACCACACAGTAAATGATGGCCATCAGTAGCAGTACAGTAACAGTGACAGTACCATTTCAGAAGACAGTACAGTACTTATGGATTCAAGAGGTGTCTCGCACAGACTCTAGAGGTGGCTCACACTGTAGCACTTAGTTCCGTAGACTCTAGAGGTGGCTCACAGTGTAGCACTTAGCTCCGTGCAACACGTTGTTCCATATCAGAAATACAGAATGGCCATCATAACAGTAAACAGTAGTGGTTCCAAACTTGGGAACCGACAGAGATCTCTCTGTCACAGTAACAGTAAACAGTAGGTGCCAAGGATGCCACAATACAGTTCAGAATATAAGACATACATTCATTCAGTAAACAGTATCAGTTCAGAAAACAGTTCAATTCAGTAAACAGTTCAGTTCAATAGACAGTTCAATTCAGTAAACGGTTCAGTTCAATAAACAGTTCAATTCAGTAGACAGTTCAGTTCAGTAGACAGTTCAATTCAATGAACCGTTCAATTCAGTAGACAGTTCAGTAAAGTAAATAGTTCAGAAGGTGATCATTTTTGAACATATCTTTACGTAGTTGTTACTCATAGAGTCCTGGGCTACAGTAAGCTAGAGCGTCTCCTCGGTAAGCCAACCCTACACAGGTAACAGATTGAACACACACTAAGCTACACAGTTGGGAAATATAATAACTAAATCCCTAAATTGCCTCGGTGTGTTCTACTTCTAAATCCTCATTAAGATGTCTTAAACTAGGCCTAAGAATGCCTAGAATGGGATGAGAATGCAAAGATGTACCCAGAAAGCAGTTTCAGAATTTTCAGAAAACAGTTCCCCGCTCGAGCGCAGGTTTCCTCGCTCGAGCGGACATGCAACAAAGGTCTCCGCTCGAGCGTCAACTCCCCCGCTCGAGCGTGTGACACAAGCCTCCGCTCGAGCGTACAATAACCCGCTCGAGCGGACTGTAAAACAGTAAGAGATGCTGGGAGCTCGATTTCCCCGCTCGAGCGGCCTTCCCCCGCTCGAGCGGATGACCAAAATCTGGAAATTCCAGATTTGAACTCCAAGATCAAAATCAACTTTCAATGCATCAAATTCGATCCTTTTGGGCTAATTTTCTGGAAAATACTTTAAAACTCAATGTATAACATGTTTCAAAGATCAATTTGAGAAATCAAAGCCCAAAGGTAGTTCCATTGAACACATTTTCAAACAATATTTCATGAACAAGATGAACATGGTACATGCATGACTTTAAATCAATTCAAGGCTTCAATACATGCTCTAATGAGTCATTTCTTCTTAAAACATGGTGAAATCATGGACTTAAACATAAACATGAGCATGCATGTAACATTTTCCATGAAAACAACTTTAAATTCCTCAATACAAGCATGCATGCAAGAGGTGAGCTTCAATTCAACATTATAAGCCATATCTTGGCTCTAATCTTTAATAATCCTCTAAACCATGCAAGGAGTAATTCAATTCATAAACAAGAAGGTAATTACTCTACCTTAGGTCTTGTAGTTCAAGGATAGAAGCTCAATTTTGTAATTATCTCTACAATTCTCTCAATTTCCAAGCAAAATCACAAGATGAAACCAATTCTCTCACTTTCTCTCTCTCTTGTGCAGTTTAATGCCTAAGACGAGAACAGATAATTTGGCAGTCAAACAGATAGGTTATGCATTCAAACAGTTAGAGTCAATCAATCAGTCTCGAATCTCAGTCAGTCAGTTCGGTATTTTAATCGATTCGATTACCAATCATATTCAGTCTCAGTTTAGCAGTAATCAGTAAACAGTGACGAGGGTTGTTACAGATTGGGCCGAAGGCCGTTTGATACGAATAGATGTGCCAAAGGCCGTCGGGCAGAAGCGATTGGGCCAAAGGCCGTCGGATATGAATGAATTGGGCCCGAGGCCGTATGATGTGTTTGGAACCGCAGTCACTTGACCTAAATACATATATATATATACTAGATAGAAATATGAATTGGGCCCAAGGCCGTCTGATGTATGTTGTTCTAAATACTGTTCGTGTCTCTTCTTTATTTGATATTATTCACTGGGCTTTCGCTCACGCTCATTCATGTGTCTGTAGGTGAGCCAAGGGAGGTCTAAACCCAGCCTCAGTGAAGTTTGTGTGAAACGGTCAAGGTTTTGAAGAGTCAGCCCATATGTCTCACACACGAGACTTGTTTTCGCCATTTTGCTATTTTGTTATATTTTGTCATATTGGCGAGAACTTTGGATTACAGTTGTATATAGTTTTGATTGACTGACCATGACTTGAATGATCCTGTTGTGTAAAACTTATATGTTAACTTTCCTAGATGTGAGTTATTAATGTGTGTTTGAGAAATGTTATGACGTGTCATGCAAGCACAACTCTATGGACATAAGTTTGAAATTGCTTCCGTTTGGCCCCTTTACTCTGATGAGTTATGTCTTGTTTGGTTTGAGGCCGTAGGTAATCCCCTGATTACTGGCCAGTTATGTCCTTAACCCATAAGGGCGGGTTTGGGTCATAACAGTATACCTCTACTATTTTTCCTATTAGATGTCTGAACATCTTAGTCACCAATCTCTGGTAAGTTGCTCCTTCATTTTTCAACCCGAAAGGCATCACTCTGTAGCAATACAACCCTTTTGGGGGTGATAAATGCAGTCTTCTCCTCATCTGGAGGGTACATGGCTATCTGATGGTACCCCTTATAAGCGTCCAAGAAGCTTATCCTTCCATGTCCAGAAGTGGCACCCACCAACTGGTCAATTTTGGGGAGTGGGAAACTGTCTTTGGGACAAGCCTTATTCAAGCTGGTGAAGTCTACACAGACCCTCCACTTCCCATTCTTTTTCTTCACAACAACCATGTTGGGCAGGTGATAGCCATGTTGGGCAGTTTACCTCTCGAATGTCTCTAGCCTTCAGAAGTTTATCCACTTCTTCTTCTACTGCCTCAACGTGCATCAACGTAGGCCTTCTTGCTCGCTGGATGACAGGTTTGGTTGACCTATCCACATTCAGTCTGTGGCAAGTGACCTTGGGATCAATGCTAGGCATCTCGTATGGTGTCCAGGCAAACACCTCAATGTTTGCTCTCAGGAACGTCTTTAGCTCTTTTTCCTCTTCCTCGGCCAAGCCCGAGCTTAGAAGGAAGAAGCGTTCTTCATCCCCTTGCTGGATAAGGATTTTCTTCAGGGCTTCCTCACTCTTCTCGGCTGGCTCTTTGCCGACGTCCTCCAGGACTTCCATGTCCTCTTCCTAAATCTCTGTTGTTTCTGCTTCTCGTATGTTGCGGGTAGATTTTATTGCTGCCATGGAGCAATTTTTTACCTACACCTAATCCCCTCTTACTTCCTCAATTCCCTATTTTGTTGGAAACCGCAACAGTTGGTGCAACGTTGAGGGAACAGCCCCCATTGCATACAGCCATGGCCTTCCCATAATAACATTGTAAGGGGAGGGGGTGTCAACTATTGTGAACTCCGTTTTCACCTTCTTGGTGCTAGCCTGCACTTCCAAACTTACTGCTCTTAGGGGCCATGTTGGCGTTCCATTGAACCCAACCATTGGGCCATTGGACTGCTCCAAGTCATCTTGGTGAAGGCCAAGCTCTTTGTAACGCCTGACATACATGATGTCACAAGAGCTGCCCTGGTCAATTAAGATGCGCTTCACTTGGCACTCTCCAATCTGGAGGGATATTACCAAGGCATCGTTGTGTGGATGCTGCACCATCTCTAGGTTGTCTTTAGTAAAGGACACTACTGGTCTTTGGCACTCGTCTGCCCTAGGTCTTTTCTGCCGGACCTGATATACATGCTGTAAGTGCTTTAGCTTCTGAGTCTTCCCACGTATCTCGTTCTCATTGACCTTTGACTGAATTACATTGATCACTCGAGGTCTGCTTGCTTGCGGTTGTGGTGTTAGGGGAGATGGTGCTGCCGACGCCTGAGATAGTCTTGCTTGCTCCTCCCCTGTCCTGGCCTCGTCTACTAGGCCTCTTAAATGACCTTGTCTTGCCAGGTCTTCCAGATGTGCCTTCAGGGCTCTGCACCCCTGAGTCAGATGTCCAACTTCATTGTGGTAAGCATAGTGCTTGCCAAGGCTTCTTCCCATAAATTCGCCTGAAACCCTTGTTGGTGCTCTGTAATAAGGCTGATTTCGGATTTTCTCCAGGACTTTGTGTCATGACCCGAACCCGCCCCCATGGGTTAAGGACATAACCGGCCAGTAATCCTGAGATTACCTACGGCCTCAGACCAAAACAAATGTATTTTAACAGAGTTAATGGGGGCAAAACGGAAGCAGTTCAAAACTTTGTCCATAGAGCCGTGCTTATATGCACATCAAAACAAACCATTCATATGTATGTCAATAACTCACAACAGAAACATAGTACCAAAAAGTTCTGTACAGACAGGATCATCCAAAAGTAAGTCAACCCATGGAACTATATACAGACATATTCAAAACTTCGCCAACATAACAGAATAGAACAAAATGACAAAACGGCGAAGGCGGGTCTCGTGCGTGAGACACAAGGGCTGACTTTCCAAAACCTTTGTTGTTCTATACTGACTTCACTAAGGCTGGGTTTGGACTTTTCTAGGCTTACCTACAAACACATGAATGAGCGTGAGTGATCGCCCAGTGAATAATATCAAATACAGAAGTATACAAACAATATGTAGAACAACATGCTCCAAACGGCCTTGGGCCCAATTCATATTTGTGTTTAACATATATAAAGATAATTTAAATCAAGTGACTGTGATTCCAAACACACTGGCCTTTGGCCCATTTATCTTTCCATAACAAACTGGCCTTTGGCCCATTCAAACTTGCATTTGTGTCAAAACGGCCTCTGGCCCATTTATTTATGTCAAGACGGCCTTCGGCCCACTCATTCATGTCAAAACAGCCTTTGGCCCATTTATTTATGTCAAAACGGCCTTCGGCCCACTCGTTCATGTCGGAACGGCCTTCGGCCCACTCATTCATGTCAAAACGGCCTTCGGCCCATTTATTTATGTCAAAACGGCCTTCGGCCCATTCATTTATGTCAAAACGGCCTTCGGCTCATTCATTTATGTCAAAACGGCCTTCGGCCCATTTATTTATGTCAAAACGTTGTCCCCCAATCAAATCGACGAATTTATAACACTTACATAGAACTAAGCAAATGGACAACAATATATTTCAGATATCTTTGATAACATATTACTCACAGTGATCGGTTGATTGGTTTGCCCTGGAGCTCGACCCTACACATTCCATGAACACAAAAGGGTCACTAACAATTCAATCCGTTCCTTAATTCACATATTCCTCTTTAGGCTTTATTATTATCTCTTTAACTCAATTACAATGCTCAATGCATGCCTAAGAGTGCTTAGAAGTGAAAGGGAACGGAAAACAGAATACAGAATGCATAAACAAAATTTCAGAAAACAGGGTCCCCACTCGAGCGTCAACTTCTCTGCTCGAGCGGACCCTTAAGGCCTGCAAAAGTACTGGTTGCATCAAAATCACGCTCGAGCGTGATCTCTGCCGCTCGAGCGGAAGGCCTGTCTACATAGCTCCCCGCTCGAGCGTGGACTTTCCCGCTCGAGCGGACCCATGCCTGCAAAAAAAATACTGGGAGCATGAATTTCCCGCTCGAGCGTCGGTTCCCTCGCTCGAGCGGACGTCATAAATTCTGGGTTTTCCAGAATGCTTTCTTGAGTTCAATTCAACATTCAAAAGGCTTATAAGCTCGAACTAAGGCACCAAAAACATGTAAATACACCATTTAACACATGGATGTAAACAATATGAAGCAATCTTCCAAAATCATGGTTCAATACTTCAAATTCACTTATGGCTCATGCTTTCAACCTCATTTAAGCTCCACATTTTTAACAATCAAACATGCATGCTAAATTTGATCTCATTTCCATTTCAATTGATGCAATTGGTGTTCATTCACATGAAATTCAACAAAAACATGCTTGCATGTATGATCCAACCCTCAATCTTTCCTAATTGACATGCTACATGTTAGATTGTACAAATTTATGGCAATTCATAACAATTCTATGCATGCATGTGCATTTCAACTTCAAATTCATCACTTAGAGTACAACTCTTGTTCTTGATCACCAATTAACCTTTAATTCACAAAATCACAAGTTCAAACTCATGAATTCATAAACAATCACTTACCTAGAAGCTCAATTTATGGTCAATTCTTGAGTTGGACTTCAAATTCACAAGCTTGAGCAAAAAATTACACAACTTTCGCCCTCTCTCTCTAATAGCCGGCCTCCTCTCTTTCTTAGAGTTTGATCAGCCAAAAATGAAGGTATATGAGGGAAATGAGTGTATAAGGCCTCACACATAAAGCCCCACTAACTATCATTTAATAATATTAAATAGTTGGGTACTAATTCACCAATTTAATCAACTTAATTTGATCCAAATCAATTTTCAATTAAATTTCACCGTAGGCTCTAAAAATTATGCCGATCACAATGGCGTAATCAATTTCGGGTTCTGTGGCCGATAAGGCCTTCAATTTAATTTCTGAAGCGGAAAAATCAAACAGATAATCCTACGGTGAACAGATAGAAATTCAAAACCACATATTTTCACATAATGGTGCACAAAATCATATTAAACACATAATCATACTCATATTAAGGACCAATTAACATATTACTGAACAAGGATATCACACTTTGTAAATCGGGATTCGGAATATGGTTGTGACTGCCTATGCAGCCCTTAATCCTGTCTCTGGCTTGTTGTATCCAGTGTTACCTCGGCCTCGCTTCTGCGAGCCGTTTCTCTTCTCTTGTTTCGACGCCGTTGTCCTTCGCGTGTCTTCCTTGGCTCTCGCATACTTCTCAATTTTGGCCATAAGGCGCCGTTGTCCTCGGCATGTCTTCCTTGGCTCTCGTATACTTATCAATTCTGGCCATAAGTTGCTCCATACTTTTTGGCAGTGTCTTTGCCAATGATTTTCGAAGCAGACAGTCATCGTTTAGGCCGTTCTTAAAAGACACGACCGCCACCTCTTGGTTGCACCCGAGTATTCGGTTGAACATCTCATAATACCTTTTGGCATAGGCCCTAAGGCTTACATCCTCACTGATTCTTAGAGCCATCAGGGAGTCTACCATTAACGGTTGTAGTTTGTTTGTCACAAACCTGGCCACGAACATCTCGGCCAGGCCCTTCCAGCTTTTCATAGTTCCTTTCAACAACTTGTGAAACCAGTCCGATGCGATTTCTCTAAAGGACGAGGGGAACACTTTGCAAAGCAACGGCTCATTCTCGGTGTACAGTGCTATTGAGTTCAGGTACAAGCTGACGTGAAAGTTGGGGTCCGACTTACCGTTGTATATCTGGAATCTCAGCATGTGAAACCTCTTTGGGGCTTCGAACTTATCCAATTCTGCCGAAAACGGCGTTTTCGGCTTGACCGAAAAAGTTACCTCAGCATCTTGTCGCTTCCTCTCTAGAGGTAATCCCTCAGATCCTCCTTGGTCCGTCCAAGAGCTCGGCTATCTCTGGATTTCAGCCTTTTTGGTGCACTACTTCCAGTGTCATTATGGGTCCTTTTGGACCTTCCTCCGTTAGTCGTGTCGAAACAGAGTTCCTTCCCTTGAACATCCCGATGTTCTTTGGTGCAGGCTTCTTTGGTTCAACTTGTTTTCTGGGATTCTCCTCTCATTAATTCTCCATGCCTGACCTCCCGTGAAGGCCAGTGAGAATGTCCCTTGGTCTTGTCGTGCTGAGAGCCTGCAAGAACTGTTTTCTGTCCTCCTTTTTCGGGAATCTTTCTTGGCTACTGGAATCGATGTATCTTGCAATGGGAATGGTGGCTGCATGACGTTGTTCTACATCATGAAATTTACGACCGATTGTAGGTCTGCTAATTTGTTCGCCATTCCCTTCATCTCGTCGTCCCTCTACAAGCATCTATCTTTCAACACCTGGAGGTTGTCCTCGTAATAATACCTGCATCGGTCTATCTTTTTTGGTACGTCTCTTTCCTGGCCGATGTTCTTTTCTCCTTGATTCTTATCACGAGTTTCTTCATTGCAGTTGTCTTCCTTGACGTCAAGGTCAATATGTTTGCCACTTCCCGTGGGGACGTCGTCCCCAATCTTCTCTTTCTGTCCGTCGTTGGCCATCTATTCTTCTTTATTTCCCACAGACGGCGCCAAATTGTGTGTGTCCATTTCTGACCACACTGCCAAACATGT
The DNA here is from genome assembly GCA_036172215.1 of Camellia granthamiana. NCBI lineage: Eukaryota > Viridiplantae > Streptophyta > Magnoliopsida > Ericales > Theaceae > Camellia > Camellia granthamiana. The sequence goes on from CM069911.1 coordinate 16,917,076, forward strand.
ACTCAGCTGGAGAACACCGACAGAATAGATTGAGCCCAAACGACCTGCCACAAAAAGATAAGAATCCGGCGGTGGTTTGTCCACCCGGGGGCACTCCGACAATCAAGTCAGCTATCTCTCAAAGATAGCAAAAGTGCTTAACTCACTATTCAGAATACAAAAAGCGTACCTTAGACCCATGAGGGTGCCATACTTTTATAGCCAACACTGACCTAATCCTAATAGAAGTCTAGCTTCAATGGACTTTGACTCAATGCTAATCTTGGACTCCTAGTTAGATTTAGGATAAACTTCCTAAGAGTCTTATCTTTATCCAAACTGAAGTCTTCTCTCATTCTAGGACTCTTGTCTCTTATCCGCTTATTCCGGATTCCAGTATCTCCGTAGATAACCTCGGCTTAGCTAAGATCATCTCGGCGCCATGACCAGGACATGTGGCACCTCGGCTGGCACTTCGGTGCCACCTCGGTCACGTGTTGTCATTCAAAAAAATATGTCCCCACAGTGGGAATCATTAGAGTGGGACCCTCCCAATACCAAGGATGTGCTTCAACCCTTTTTGACGATAACAAGAGTAAAAACCATTGGATAATATGCACATGTGAGTCCCTCTTAATTTCTCTCCTCCCCTAGTCGAGTGTCCTTCTACCTTTTGTTTTTGTTTTTTTGTTTTCATTATGCGGAAAGCATTCTCTATTAATTCCACAGAATCTCTCTTTACACTTTAGCTTCGTTGTTGTTGTTATTATTCAGTATGTTTAGTTTCAGTTTTCAGAATTCAAGTTTTTAAAAATTAAGTTTTTTTTTTTTTTTTTTCCCCGTAGTTTTTAGTTAATATTTTTTAAATTTTAAATAATTTTTTTTACTTTTTTAGATATACCTTACTTAAATGTATCTAAATATTAAAATATTTGTGAAAAAATATTTTAAAAAATAATAAATATACAAAAATACAAAAAATGTACTGAATTTTTGTATTTTTTTAAATATTTTTTGGTATTTAGTGTATTTTTTAAATATTTTTTCACAAATATTATAATTTTTAAGTATATTTATGTTAGGTGTGTTTAAAAATAAAAAAAATAGCTTAAAATATCAAAAAAATTTATTAAAAATATTAAAATACGAAAAATAAAAAAGTAGAATTTTTAGAACCAAACAAGGTGGATTATTATTATTATTATTATTATTATTATTATTATTTTGCTTTTAAACTACAAGAAATAGAGACTCCTATCACAAAAAAACAAACAAAACAAATAGAGCCTAAAATTTGGAGATAAAATCACTTTTTTAAAAATGAAATATTTTTATTTTTAGCTATAAAACTATGTATTTAGTAATGAAGTATTATACTTTTAGGACTAAATTTTTTGTTTAAAAAAAAAAAACCTTTATGGCACAAAGTTATTTTTCTTCTAAAAGTGTATTTATTAGTGATATTTTAAAAATAATCTTTAAAAATCTTTTTTTTCACTTTTTGGGATGAGGTTTTAGTGACTATTCTTGAGATGATAGAAATTGGTCATCAAAAAATTTTTGCAACAAAAATTTCACTTTTTGGGATAAAAAAACTTGATCCCTAAAACTATTATATGTTGTAGTGCTTGCTCATAATGTTTCTTGCTAGGGAATTAGTTTTTAAGTGGTTTTTTTAATTTTTTTACAAGGTGAAGAAAATTAATGTGTTTAGGTATAACTTTTTTAATTGTATTGAAAACCTTGAATTATTGAGATTTTTGACTTTCTAATTTATTTGGTGATTTTTTGGCCTTTTTTTTTGGAAATCATAGGTACCATGACTTTTACATTATGTTTGGATATTTGATTTCACGTGAGAAAGTAACTAAAATGATAAAATGAGAATCAAATGGAATTATTTGTAAGCATACTTTATTTTTATTTATTTAAAAAATGTTTATTCATTTTCATCGCATTTTTCTATTCCAGCCAAACGAAAGCTAGGAATTTAGCTTTCATAATTTTTCCTTACTTTTCTTCTTTTGTTCAACAAATTGAAGAACCATGCAAAGTATTAAAGTGGCAAAACAATGATAAAATGATTTATTGCTGTCTATCATCTCTATCGCATCTCTCTCCATAGTCAAGCTTGGTTTGAACAATAATTAACTCACATTTTTTCTTTCATATTTTTTCCCCCCCTAACTTGTACAAAAATATTGGAATATGTTTATCAACCATCAATTGTACCAAAATTCTTAGTCATCATTAATTTCACCTTCCTTTGGTGTCTTTTTTGGCTAGGATAGTTCTTCAAAAGCACCACTCATCATCAATCTTTTAAGTGTGTCAAAATCCCCCTAAATTATATGCACTCCTTAGCAAATCAAATTTTCTATTATTGTTCTAACAACTTATTTTCTCTCAAATTTCTTTGTTTCTTAAAGGGTGTGATCAAAGCAAATTAAGAAGCAGATCTTCTAGGCCATACAACAATCGAAGCTACTCAATTTCCCCGGAAGAACATACACCTTTCAAAATTATGGTTTAACGCTACACCCAATTATTTCTTCTACAATGTATGTCTAATTTCAAACATCTTTCTATGATCTTTCCATAATCTTTGATCCTTTGCATATTTTGTTTCTTTTTTCTTTATCTTTTTGTTTTTTGAAATTGTTGTACCGTCTTAATTGCTAGTTGTGCGATTACTGATCTTTTTGCAATGACTAACATTTGCATTTGATCTGTTTTATACAATGATTTGCTATTATTGCTAAAAAAAAAATAAAAAAAATTCAAACTGCTACTCTATTTTCCTTCCACTTAACAGTTAACACGGGTGCTTTTTTTTCCCTTCCATCCACTGCATTTAACATTTCATTTTTACACTTTATATCTCTCAATAATCTTTTGAAAGTATCATGCAGTTTCAGCTTAATTGGATGCAAACAAAGTTTTTCTTCAGCTATGCTACACTTATGAATCAACATCGTCACGGGTTGTTTATTCTTTTTCCATTTTATGCTTATGCTAGATGCTATTGATGTTTGCCACAAAGAATAGACTGGTCTCGACTGGGAATATGTAACTCTCATCCACCTGTAAGACTTAACAATTAAGCTTCTCTTTCAAAACCAATGAGGCAGTGATTGTGTAGTGAGCAAATCGTGAAGCATTGCCTAATTTTTTCAATACATTACCACGGTAATAGGTCTACTTACTTTTTAATTTGTTTATTTTATTTTATTTTATTTTTTTGCCTTTGCTTTTAAAATAGAATTAGATGATTCTTAACATTTATATAAAATCTGGAGAAAATTTGAGCAAATGACTCGTCCCAAACTGTGTATGTTCATAATAAACTTGGAGAAAACTCTGAAACTTGTGATGATGTTTTTTGGTGTACTGTATACCATGACTATAGCATTGGTAAGTTGCAGAGTGATACTACCAAATGTTTAAAATTAGATTTTTCAAATGAGGACAATGAGAAATAAAGAGCGAAATTGTCAAGAGCATTGATAAGAATGGAAAAAAAAAATGTGTTCCCTCTTCTTCTTTTTCTTCTTCTCTTGATCATTTATTTTTGAACTCTATCTCTCTTTCTTCTTCTCATGATGCTCTGCTCTTCCAACAGTAAAATTTTATTCTAGTTCATGACACGACACTCTCATGTAAAGCCATCCTCACAGCTTGTTTCAAAGTAAAATTTTACTTTGAATCATAATAAACTTTACTCTGATTTAGAGTAAAATTTTACTCTGAATCGGAGTAAAATTTATTATGATTCAAAGTAAAATTTTACTGTCGTTAAGCAGATCATTATGTTGTTAAACAGAGTAAAACTTTACTGTTATAAAAACAAAGTACATTGTAAGGTCCCGGTGTCCTACATCGGGGAAATGGAGGGGGAGTTCCCAGGCTATAGAAGTAAAAACCTGAACCCTTATATAACATCGAGGCCTTTTCCCAGGTGATGAAATCCCTAACAAAACTCTCTAGTTAAGCGTGCTTACGCTAGAGTAGTTCTGGAACGGGTGACCCACTAAGAAGAACAAATCTGTGCCGGCATAGCCCAAAGCGGACAATATCGATGATATATGAAGGGTTGGGGCGTTATAAATGATGTTAGAGCTGACTCTCCGAAGTACCGAGTGTGACCCCCTGGCATTTCTTGGTGTATGTGGGCAGGCTTGTGAGCTGGCAGGCTACTGCATAGGGACGTGCAACCTTAAGGGGGGGTGAATTGTAAGGTCCCAGTGTCCCACATCGGGAATGGAGGGGGGAGTTCCTGGGTTATAAAAATAAAAATCTAGACCCTTATATAGCATCAAGGCGTTTTCTCAAGTGGTGAAATCCCTAACAAAACTCCCCAGTTAAGCGTGCTTATACTGGAATAGTTCTGGGATGGATGACCCATTGGAAAGAACAAATCTGTGCGGACGTGACCCAAAGCGGACAATATCAATGGCATATGAAGGGTTGGGGCGTTACATACATACTAAATGAACGAACTAGAGTCAAATTTTACTTTTAGATCTATGAACAAACAAACAAAAAAACTCTTGATTTTTCATTGTAATATCTTGATTTTTTATTTTTTCATCTCAGATTTGAAATTATTGATCTTAAATATGAATTCGAAGGTATCAAATCTGAGATGATGGTGGCTTGACGATAAAAATGGTGGTTGCTGGCTAATGGTGAGGATGTGCGACGCCGATAGACGATGAAGATGGTGGAGATGATGAACAACTAGAGAGTTAATAAAGCGAGAGAGAGAGAGTTATAAAAGAAAGAGAGGATATAATGGTCAAATAAAATATTCAAATAACAAATTTTATTCTTCATGCAGGACTTTATAATTATGAGGGGGTTTTGAAAGTATTAATTTTTTTTTTTATCCTTTTAACAATAAAGGAAAGTTATGAGGGGTTTATGGTCAAATTTCTCAAAAAAATTAGTATATTTAGAATGACTTTTTGATTTTTTATAAAAAAATTAAAGAAAAAATAAAATCTTTAATTTTTTGATATAAATTATTAATTTTTTAATTTTTTTATTAACTTTTTAATCTTTAAATTAAAACAAGCGCATGTCAAGAGAATCGTCAGACTCTATTCTTCTTTTGTTTCTTTGTGGGGGACGTTAGGCTATGTTCGTGTGAGCGAAACTGTTGGTGGATTTCGTACGCTCTCACACGTGTTACGTGCAGTGTGATTTGAGATTGATCGATTTTTGATCGGGGTCCGTAATTTGAGATTACAGCTACCTTCAATTTATTAATAAAAATTAGTGGTGGTCAATAAATCTCATATCTCAGATTTGTAATTTATATAGTTTTATATTTTTTTTATAATCTATTTAATTATTTTGGATGTGAAATGACTCATTTTTCCGTCATATTGAAATCACATTTAGAAAAAGTATACTAAAGAATTTTATAGTGTCACATCATACTCGTCACGTTAGAGTGTCATATTTAAAAAAAATACACTAAAGAATTTTTAATTTTTTAGAGTATCACATCATATCTGCCACATTAGAGTGTCACATGTCACATTTAGAAAAAGTGTATTAAGAAGTTTTTAATTTTTTTGAAGTGTCACATCATACCAGCCACGTTATCACATTAAAGAAAAATATACTAAAAAGCTTTTATTTTATTTTATTTTTGGAATAAAAGTTTTGGAGAGTCATATCATACCTATCACGTTGTCACATTTAGGAAAAGTACACTAACGATTTTTAATTTTTTTTTAGTGTCACATTGTTAGAGTGTCACATTAATACATATCACATTGAAATATTATATTATACTTGTCACATTAATAAAAAGTATAGTTGTCCACCAAATACTACCAAAATAAAAAAAATAGAACCACATAGGAAGAAACTCTCCACTAATAGGACTTAATAGATCAATAGGAAAAATTTGGGACTAATTAGAGTACTTGTTTGTGAGATGAAATTTATTGATAAATATCCCTAAAAATTAAATAAATAAATAAAACATTAATTTATTAAAAAATGAAGTGGATGGAAATAAATTAGGTAAAATTACACTTTCACCTCCTAGATATCTCGAAGATGACAGTCACTCTCTTAGGGCATCCACAATGAGATGACTAAAATTATTCATTAAAATGTGTTATATGACAAAAAATGATAAAAGTAAGACCCAAAAATATGTGTTAAGGTGTGTTAAGAGTTTATTAATTTTAAAGAGTGAGTGGTGGTGTAATGGATATGTTAAAGTATGTGTTAAAATGTGTGTTAAGTGTATATATATATATAATAAAATAAATAAATAAAGGCTCTCTTTCTCTCTCTCCATGGAAGCTCTGCTGAAGATTAAGGCAGCAGAATTGGGCTGACCGGTCAACGCAAATTATTATTTTTTTTTCTTGAAGGGTCCGGACGTCCGGAGGATAACCGGCCCGACTACCTCACGGCACTTCCCTACATCCCACTCTCTCTCTTTCGCTGTCCCTTCCTCTCCCTCTCTCTCGCTGGTTAAAACGCTAGTCACAGTTAACAAAGAAATTAACAATTGATACTAACAAAACCCACTAACACATTACTTAACACTTCTACTATGAACCCAAAAGTTACTGTGTCTCTCCTAAATTTTGTTACTGATACTAACACACCATTTAACTAGTCCATTGTGGCTGCCCTTAGTCTCTAAAATGCCAGTGTATGCCCTTTAAAATCTTTATAACGAATTTAGAATTGTTTTGAATTTTTTAATGATTTTTTAACATTTTACGAAAATAGACGTAAAAAAATAAAGAGCATAATTGACTCTTTTTTTTTTTTTTTTGGGTAATGATTTTTTTATTATTAAAACTTGATGTTTCTAAAATAGGCCTCAATACATTAACTAATAACAGAAATGAAAGGAAGTAAAATAATTGTGAATTTTCAGTATTGTTTATGGATGAATAATAAATAAAAGATGGTACATGTATCATTTTACTTTTAATGTTTCGTATTTAGATAAATAATTATAGGTATTTTGACAAGATTTATAAAATAATTTTTATTTCTGATTAAACTTCATCAAAATGAGTTATAAAAAGTTATTTTCTCTTAATCTCTCATAATTTTTTAAATAATTTTCACCTCCTTAATCATTCAAACAAATTATGCTAATTTTATTTCTCTCCAATTTCATTATTTTATTCTTAAACCCTGCGATTCAACTAAACTTTTCTATTATAAAATAACTTCAGAAACAATTTTCCCAATCAAATTATCCGAACAGAAAATTTTTATTTGAATCATATAATTAAAACAACTTTGAATTAGTCAATTTTATAAGAGAGTCAATTATTGCCAGTAATAAAATATTGATTATTCTTCATCCATTATGAGATTGTAGGTAGCTATTTATTTAGTTTCAAATTTAGATTATTGATGGTTGAATTTGTAGCTATGCCTTGTCGGACTCTAATTATATAATTGAATGTAATTATTTTCGCATTTATAATTAATCAGATTTAAAAAGAAAAAAAGAAGGCCCATCTAAAGAGAGAAGGGGCCCGGGCTTTAACTGTTTATAGTGGTCAACTGCGCTGATAGCCCAATAAATGGTTTGATTCGGGATTGGAACGGGTTGGTCCTGGTCCAGGTACTTAATGAAAAATATGTTTGGTCGGCGATGATGGAAAGATAGGAGGGTTTCGTTTGGTAAATCTGGGGATGGCAATTTAAATCCGGCTTGACGGGGACCCGATCTCCCGACCCCGAAATAAGTGGTTTTTTCCCGAAAAACATCCCCGCGGAGACGGGGATGGTATTAAAAAATCACTCCCCGATCAATTTCGGGCCGGGGACGGGGATAGGCTCCTGAGGCCCGGCCGTCCCCGACCCGGCCCCGTCCCGAAATTTCCCCGAAATTTCCCCGCTAATACCTGTGTTGGTGTGTAGTTGTACTATAATAAATATCTAATATTTGTCTGACTCACTCACTAGTTGTATTATAGACTCACTAGTTGTATTATAATATATATCTAGTATATCTATCTGACTTATTATATCTATCTGACTGAGTCACTTTCTCTCAACTCTCACTCTCTCTCTCTCTCAACTCTATCACCCTCTCGTTCTTCTCACTCACGTTGTCGTTCTTCTCTCTCAACTCTCTCACTCTCACAGTCGCCGTGTCCCACCACCGCCGTTGATCTCGCCACAGCCACAGTCGCCGGTCACAGTCGCCGTGTCCTCGACGCCGATCTCCTCTCCAAACAACGAGACCCTCCCTCCTCTCCAAACACTGTCGCAACCCCGCCGATCTCCCTCCTCCTCTCTTTCTCCCCGCCGATGTCATGCTTGTGTTTGTTCTTGACCTCTCTCTCTCTCTGATTGTTTCTGATTTTTTATTTTTTATTGTTTATTTTTTACATCTGATTTCCCATCTGTGAGTGAGATTTGTTGGGTTTTGGATCATTATTAATTTTTCCGATCTGTGGGATCTGTGAATGTTGTTGATGATGAAAATCTATATTTCAGATCTGTGAATGTTTCAGATCTATGTTGATTTTTTTTTTTTTGACCGGGGAATCTTCGGGGTCGGGGATCCCCGATCCCCGTTAGGGGCGGGGGCGGGGGTGGTAATAGGCTCCCCGTCGGGGTCGGGACCGGGGACGGGGGGAGTGTCCACCATCGGGGATCGGGGACGGGAAGGGTGATCCCCGGCCCCGCCCCGCCCCGTTGCCATTCCTAGGTAAATCTCTCAAATTATAATTTCACCCATTAATTTGATTGTGTTGTTTGTTTTAAACTTTCAAATTATAATTCTACACCAATTTCTCAAAACCCAATTCAAAACATAATAATTATTTTTCAAAACTCATATCCATATACATAATTCAAAACTCTTTTTAAAACTCAATTCAAATCAATATTTTAATTTTTTAAATATGTTACGATTTTTTTTAATTTTTTGTTTTTTTGAATATTTTTAAATATTTTAATTTTAAAATATTACGATTTTAATTTTTTAAAATTTAAAATATGTTATAAAAATAAATTCAAACTCTATTTTATAAAAATATTTTTAAATATTTTAATTTTTTTGTTATGTATTTGATTACGATTTGAGTATAAAGTTGTGAAAGTAATATGAAATTTCGAATTATGTGTTTGGTTATAAGTTTTAAAAATAATTTTTAAATTGAATTTTATTTTATGTGTTTGGTTACGATTTGAGTGTCGAGTTGTTTTTAAATTTAAAATATTAACATTTTAAATTATTTAAATTTTTTGAATATTTAAATTATTTAAAATTTTACGATTTAATTTTTTTGAATATTTATTTTAATTTTTTGCTTATTAAACTTTTTAGATTATTTATTTTGAAAAAAAATTATTTCCTTTATAGCATTTTCAATTAAAAAATTGATTAATGTTATTTTTTATTAATAATAAATTTTTTTAATTGAATTTAAAAAAAAATTTGGGTATGAGTGTTATCAAAATTTTTTTATAGTGTAAAAAGTAATGTATTTTGTTATGAGTTATAACAAAAACTAAGTTTTGAAATTTTTTTTCAAAACTCATAATTAAACAAATTTTCTTACTTTACATGTCAAATTAAACTTTCAAAACTCAATTTCACACTCAATTCAAAATTCAATTCAACATTCTATTCAAAAATTATAACAAAAACAATTTTTCACACTCAAATCATAATTTCTTAACTCACAAATTTAAAATACAAGTCATACTCCCACGTCATATTTACAAAAACTCTACAACCGAAATCTCTCTCTCTCGCTCTTATCTCTCTCCGGACGCCGCACTGAAGATTGTTAGGTTTCCGACCAAAATTGTAAGTTTCTGTGTCCTCCAAATTCCAGGTTACGTTTGTTCGCCGGGAAACTTCAGAAAGAAAACAAGAGAAATTGTTCTGTTGACTATTAACTTTTTCATTGTTTGGGCCTCGAGAAAAAAAAAAAACCTCAATTACTCTCCCTGGATATCAAATTGAAGATAACAAGAAGACTTGCAACTTCGATTTTGTTCCTTTTTTCCTCTATATTATTGCTAATTGAATACAAAAGGGTTTATGTTATTGGTTACTTCTTTAATAACAATGTACTTTTGGTAGATTATTCTTTCAAATTAATGGTTGATTTTTTTTTATTTTTTTATTTTTGGGGTCATGTTTTTGTTGTTTTGCTATTTTAAGATTGTTAAATCATGTTATATTTAATTTAGGCGGTTCGCTGCAAAAATGAATCCATTTGAACAATTTAAGGGCAGCAATTCTCATATTCGGCCCCAAGAGCATACCGCTAGCCCTCAAGCTAAAGATGGATGGAAGAAAATGGGATGTGAAGAAAAGAAGGCAGCAGTTCATGAAGAAATGAAGAGAATGAATAAACTTCCTGCAAACAGCACATATGCAACTCATCGTTTGCGGGTTCTCAACAAAATCCTGCAACTTTTGTCCATTCAGGTACACATACATAAAGCCGTTTTTGTGTATATATGTTTTTCGTATAAATTTTAAGTTCATATTAATGCTTTTGTACTTATTTTTGTAATTTTAAGTACCTGATTTCTTGATATGGATTTGAGTATTAGACTAACTTGGACTTTGTATGCGAGAAAGTGAGGATATTTTGACTCGTTACTTTTTCTTCTTTTTTTTTTCCCAGTCAGGTGCATAGCAGTCTATAAAATTGCTCTTGTTAATTAGAATGCTGGATATGACTATTAGTCTTTTTAATGTATCTTTTATCAACTTGAAAGAAATAAAACTGCATTCTCTTTTTGTATAAATGAACTTGTTGCACCTATTACTTGGTGAAGCTAACTTGATGCATACTGTATGTATATTTAAACCATGGGGAGCCCCTAGTAAATTACTGGTCAAATTGAGTTGTCGTGATGATACCTTTTTTAGTGGAAGATTGGAAAAGAATACTGATCCAAGATTAGTGAAAATTAGTTTGCTCTTCCTTTCCTTGCGCCATGCATAAAAAGGGGCATTCCTCGTCTAGTCTTAGTATCAGCACGTCTGAGTCCGCAACTGCGTTAGTACTAAAAGCTTTTGCTGCAAGCTGAGCTCCCCTTTCTGGATTCCTTGCCCAAGTGAGGATAGGTTTGGCCCAAGAGTCCTCCCCTTAGATCTCGTTTTTGGATGACACTAAGCATGATCTCTTAAGGTGCCTATTAGCTTGATAAGGAGAAGTGAATTTGCTTCCCTTTTCTAGTAGCAACCTATCTGTCTCTGTATCGGCTACAATTAAAGGCTGCCTCTCCTTATTCCTAGGTTTGAGTGCAGGGATATGATCGGGATAATGACGCTTCTTCCTATCCATATCTTAAACTTCTTGTGGATTGTTTTTGGGATGCTATGGTGTTTTCTTGAAGTTCATTATGTGTTCTGGTTTCTACTGTTCCTAAAAGAAGTTTTAAGTTTTCATGTCATGCTATATATACCATTATACAAAATGTACAACCCATTTGGAGTGAACACTTTTTAAAGCTTCGTCATACTTTTTTGGTTTTCCAAAAATGTCCATCACAATTTTTGAGTTAGAAAATTGCCTATGTGAGAAAAGAAAACTGCTCATATGAAAAATTTAAACCGATTCAGATATTTTAAATTCCACAAACACGGATGGTTTCTATTCATCTTTTTCATTCATAAACTACTGACCCATGCACACGCGATGCGCATGCACATCCATCGCATGTTAACCCGCCACTAATTTAGCTTATGTTCTCACTAAATTCTTGAATAAATGATTTTTAGTTTTTTGGTGACTCTTGTGTTTCATTCAGATTCATTTGTGGATTGATGGATCCCCATTGTTCTCGAAGTCAATGCGTTAATTTCAATATATGGCCATTCCAGTGGCTTATGTATCAATGTTGAGAAGTCAAATGGTTGAACATCTAGTGTTTGTTGAGTTTGAGAAGATATTACACTAATAAAGTAGTAGGTTAAATTGCTGGATGCATTTTTTCCCCCCAAAGAAGAACTAAAATTTAGATGGCAAGTTTGCTAAATCTATCGGAGAATTTACATTGCTTGTTCATGTTTCCCTTATACATTAATCTATATAACATATGGAAAATGATGCTCTTTTATTCCAGAGAACTACATCACAGGAGGAGGAGTTGGAGTTGCTTTTCACCGGGCTGTCTATCTGATCAGAAATCTGGAGGCAGTGGTTGGTTTCAATTAATTTTGCATTGTCGGTTCTAAATTTTCATTTCCAAATTGTGATTTGTGTAACAGCTTTGTTCTTGCAATAATTACTTTTCTTTGGATATCTTAATTTATCATTTAAATTTGTTGCGGAATATCAGGTCATGGATGTGTCATACCCAAAGTAGTCTGGTCAAAAACTTACATAAAAAATTAGGGAACGTTCACATCTCTAGCATGCTTACATGTAATGCTTGTAAATACATTGTGTAGCTCACTCTAAGACATTCTCTGTAAGTTTGATTTGAGCAGGCATTTTCCCTTTTTGTTTAACTCAAGCGACATCTGGGATGTTTAATGTGAGACCCTTGGGGAAACAACTTTGTAAATTATGGTTGGAAACTCTTTCATTTTGTTTCTACTTTGTAATTTCAGTTACTATCATTGTTGGCTTAAATTGGTGCTTGGTGGATACATGTTTATGGTCACATTGTTGCAATTCCAATCGTATGATGAATTGACTTCTGTTTCTCGTTCGTGGTTGTGTTGTCACAGTGCTGTTCAATTCATGGCTGGATAGGTTGGCCTACTGGTGCAACTCTTCATTGTAAATTAGTTGACTCGAGTAGGTTGTTTCAAATGTTAATCAAGTGATTTTTTGACACTTTCTCTACTCTTTAGAATTTGATAAGATAGTATTGTCTTGAATCATGTAATTTGAGAAGTGACATAATGGTTTTTTTGAATAGTTGGATTTCAGATGGAGTTGATCTGTGCTGAAACATTTTTTGGACTTTGTAGTCTTTTGAGTAATGTTGATTTATAGTTGATATAGGTGTTTTGTTTTCCCTCATATAGTGTGCACGAATGGTGCCCTCTTGTACTTTATTTCATAAATCTTTGCTTATCAAAAAGAAAAAAAGAAGTGTCTGAAAGACATTAGATTTGAAAAATTAATATATCGTCATATTTTTTTTATTGTGTAATGTTTAGGTATTGGCATTTTGGCCCTCGATAAAGTGAAATGGTGAAACTTGGTTCTTATTGTTGACCTCAAGTAGGGTGGCAAACGTATTGAGTTGTTTATGAATAGCTCATAGTCTGGCTCGTTCAAGCTTAGTACATTTAGTAAATGACCGAGATCGAGCCACATTACTAGGCTCGTTTGGTAATTGAGCTAAGTCTGAATTGACCATGGCTTAGCTCAAGTAGGCTTACGATCCAGGGCTCTATAACTTAAAAAAATTGGTTTCTCACATCTATTCTTTACTTCTTTATTCATTAGTCTTACATAGCCTCCCACGCTGTAGGCCCCAATATTCAACCAACATTTGGCTACCGTTTCTTTCAACCGCATTGGGTCACTGCTTCATTGGATAGAGCACTCTATCACAACCACTCAGAGCACTCACAAAGACATTTCTTCATTCTGTAAAGATTTGAGACTGGGAGATGGTTCATCTCTATTCAATGCATTGTGGTGAGTTCCCTCTTCCTCCTTCCCATTCTTCCTTTTCCTCTTCTTCTTCATTGCCAGAGTGAAAATTTTCTTTGTTCTAGAATAATCAGACAGTTTGTTTCTCTTATGTTTTCCCCCTTGTTTTCAATATAAAAAATTAGGTCCTCAAGTTACTTCAAATTGCTGAACCCGTTGAAATTGGTAATTTCTAGGGCATGAAAGCTTTTGCTGTTTAGTAAAAGGTTTGCCCTTTATTAGGCTGTCGATGTGAGCTATGATGCCCAAAAAATGATGGCCATTGTACAGGTGATTTTTTCTTCCCTTGAGTTTAGTCAGAAGCACGAGACTTCTATGGGAAGGAATCTTCATATTTCTTGTAGTATGGGAAGGAATCTTCATATTTCTTGTAGTTCAAGATTTTAATATTTCTTTTGTTGCTATAGGGAAATGGTTGAATATGTTGGCATTTCTTTACTTCGTCTGATTGTCCAATGCATTTATACAAAAGTCTTGTGCAAGTAACAAGCAAATGAAAAATCAGACCATGTTGATTGAATCCATGTGTAATGGAGATGGAATGTAGAAACTATTGTTCTTTCAAAGTGATGTAATTTCTACTTGGGAGCTTTTAGTTGTCAAATGAGGTACCATTTTTTCTATGCGCTGATTATGCCTTCTTTTTTTTTGCTTATGAGACCATTGAGATGGAATAGAATGTACAAGTTATTTTAGATGGACTTAGGTATGAGTATCGAGCGTGGCTAAGTGTTAAAGTTTTATTCATTCTTAAAGTTAAATCTTAAAATATATGAATATGTATCCAAAAGTTGGGTATGAGAATGAGAAGATAGCGTGAACACTTGCATATGTATTCTTAGATAATATGATATAAATTTTTTAGAAATGCACTTAAAATTAATTAGAAATTTAATAAAAATATGATTTTTTATTTTTATTTTTTTATCCATGTGAGAGTTGAGAAATATTTCTTTATTACCAAATGTGAGCTTCTTCTTCTTCTTCAAACATTATATGAAATTAGGGGAACCAATTATCTAAATTAGGTATTGATTTTAGAAACATATCCTATACCTTTACTCTTGTTGTACCTGGTAGACATAGGTCATTGTGCCGTTTGCCGACCAAACTTTTTGGTTGTGGAATTTGACAATTAGCGACAATTTTTTGGCCGTGGAAACGGGCCTCAATTGCCGACCAAACTATTTGGTCGTTGAATGTGCGAATCGGCGACTAACATGTTTGGTCGGGAAAATATGACTTTTCGTGACTAAAATGTTTTAGTTACTAAATGGATTAGTCGCAGTAATTATATATTTAGCAATCAAAAATTTAGTCGGCAAATATAACTTTTTCGTGACTAAAAAACAGTTTAGTTGCTAATTACTTTTCGCGACCCTCAATTGGCGACCAAAGTGGCGATCAAAAAAATTAGTTGCGGATAATTTTTGCTGACTAAAAATGAATTTTTGCTGAATAAATTTTTAATCGGTAAAAGTGTGAATTTCTGTAGTGAATAGAAGAGTCCATTTAAAAACAAGTTATTTATGCTTTTATTGCTTAAAAGGTTATTGAGATGGAATGGTATACATGTTGAAATAAAATCTATTTTGTTGCACTTGTTGCGAATGTGGTTAATCTCTCTCTCTCTCTCTCTCTCTCTCTCCTCTCTTTGTTTTGACTTTGAGTAGGTTTAATTGACAAGGAAATTTCTTGGTCGATATTTTCTTCACCTTTATTTTTGAGATTCTCTTGTGAACTAGCTTTCCAGGAAAGTGTCGAGTGTCGTGTGTTCATATCTCTCTCTCTCCCCTAAATCTTGATTTCCTGCTTGATTTGATATTTTCTTTAGCTTTTTCCAGGAAGTGTCATAGTTTTTGGTCAGGGAAGAATACTTTCATATCTCTTTCCTATGTCATGATCATCTTTTGACGAATAAATTCTCTATTTATATATTTTTTATTATTATTCTACGTTTCTAATAATTAGATTTCATGTTTGCTTGGAGAGATATATGAGCTTTTCTTTTTCCTGTTATCCTTACTGTTAAATTTTTGCACCTTTGTAAAGATATTAATATTAATAGTATTGTAAAATTTATATTTTTTTAGACAGACCAAATTCATATAATGTTTAGATCTTTGAGGTAAATAAAATTTATCAAGGGTGACATCCTACTGCTAATTTTTTTTTTATTTTGTAAATTTATTTATTTATTTATATACTCATAAAAATTGTCCATTTATAAGTAATTCCAATTATATTTTTATTTATTTATTAAGTTTGAAATCCAAACACAATTTAAGTGTTAATGGCAATTCAATTACAAAATTATTGATATTTAGTTTGTCATATTTGACTTTTGATTTTTTATCTATCTCATATTAATTACTGTTTTGTTTTCATTGGTTCATCAGTAGCACCATACACAACACGGTTAACGCTAGTCAACCATGGAGGCATGGCGGGCAAATTGGTCCACCTTGGCTATCATAGTTTATTAGAAATTAAAAATTAAAAATTGATAATTAAAAAATAAAAGTTAAAAATATTTTTTTTCTAATTTTTATATAATAAATTTCTTTAATTTATTTAAAAAATTATAACTAAAAATTATATTAAATAATTTGACATAAATTCTCAAATTACTAATAAAATAAAGGGAAAATTGATTTAACATTTCTCTCTAATTTTTTATAGTAAGAGAGGTTTATAATATTTTTTTGTAACTTAAAATTCCTTACCTGTTCTTCGTACTAACCCACTTAGCATTCTCTCTCTCTCTCTCTCTCTCTCTCTCTCTTTGCCTTTCAACTCTCTCATGTAGACATGAGCACAAAAATAATCAATCAGAGCTCCGACGAGGAGTCTCTCAAGCTCGTTGAGCGCTTCAAGTCTAGATTGCATGTAGTAGAGTCCAAAGGGGTTCAATTTCAAAACTAGGGTTCCTTCGATCAAGGGACCCACTTACTTCCTCACAAACTTTTCGAGGTAACAATCTCTAGTCACAATCGTCATTTTAATGGCCAAAATTAAGATTTATAGAAGGAGAAAAAGATATATCCAAAACATAATTTTGAGAGTAAGAATGAGACAAAAAATTCTGATGTGAATTAGTGTTTTGGTGAGAGAGAAGTGTAGAGTGAGAATTTCAAAAAGAAAATGGGGGTTTGGGGGGATTGGAAAGGAAGAAACGGCCATGGCTTCTCTGCAAATGGAAAGAGAGAGAGAGAAAGAGACGTTTTAAGATGGTGAGTGGGCATTAATGATTAACGAAAAAGTTATTGGTCAAAAAACAGAGAAAATTATGAATAAATCGAAGAAATTTTAAAATACAAAGAAAATTACAGAGAAATTTCTTTGTAATTATACTAGAGAAATTTCATTGTGTTTTGAAATTTGTTCGAAATTTATCTGTGTCAAAATTTTTCTGTGTCGAGATTGAAATTTTTCTAAATTGGGTTGAAATTTCTTTGAATTAAATTTTATATGTAAAAATGTTAAGAGACTCAAATTATTATGAAAATATTATATATCTTTTATGTTATAAAATCTTAATATCTGAAATTTTTTTAAAAATTCTCTTAAAATAAATTATAAATAACTTATTTATCAAACACTCCTTATCTTTATGTCTAAGGAAAATGTTTGGGACCCCTTTTTAGGAGACTCTCACCACCTTCACAGTGATGTGAATTAATGATGTGTTTGTATTATTTTTATTTTTTTTTATTCTTTCTTATTTGAACCAATCACAAGTGAATGAGAATTGTGGGAGTGATATTTATGGGAGTATAAATTATTACTATATATTTAATCGTACTTTTGATTGCGATATGATCATACCGCGTAAATGCCATGGCATGTTTGCCGTGGATCTACATACCATTTTCTTTTTGAGGGACCCGTAAATTTATTGAATAGAAAATATTGGTATATTTGATTTAATTTTTTTTAATTTTCAAAACTTTGTTTTAGAATTTATTTTTAAAACATTAAAAATTAATTTCTTAAAAAAATTAAAAAATAAAAAACACAAATAATTTTATTTTTTTAGAATGAAAAAATATATTTTTGATATTTGTTTTTATTAATTAATTTTTCTTTAAAAAAAAAAATACAGAGAATGAAACCAAACATTTCTCATATATATTTTTTTCAATTAATGCTCTACTTTTACCGCAACTTCCAGGAAGGTGGTTTATTATTATTATTTATTTGCATTTCTTTTGATTCCAGTTCCCCTTTTATCTCTTCTCTATTCTGAGAAAGATTTGCAAGAGGAAAAACATTTGTTGCTTGTCTTGTTTTTTAACATAGATTTACTTCTGAGCCATCCATTGCAATCTGTTTTGATCTTTCAGTAAAGTGTGTCTCAGCTTTCAAAGATCAGGTAACTACCACCAAAGCATCTCTTGAGATTTTCTTTTTCATTTTTCATTTTTTTTTTAATTTGTAATCTATTTATTTTAAACTCTCTTGCATATGTTTGATTTTTTGCTTCAAAGGATGCTTAAGCCTACTGTTCTCTTCTGCTTAGGCCGGGTCTGCTCGCTTTTAATTTCTGGGTTCTTTCTTAAAAGATATGGTAATAGGATGATTGATGATATCTTTCCATCTCTATGTCTATTATATGTGAATTTGCAATATTGTATGCTGGTTTGCGTCCTTCATTTACAACATATCAACATGTTTTTTCTGTGATGTTATGCTACCATGATGGTTATTATTTTTAACTTTTTTTAAAAAAATTATTTTTTATTCCTACAATATTAGGTTACTAAGGGCATCTCCACGCCAACCCTTAACTCAAATCTGACTCAAATTTAAATTTGAGTAAAAAGTTACTAAAGTCCTCTTCACACGTTTACTCAAACTTATCCTCAGTTATCCCTAAAAAGGGGCAGAGTATAATAAAGTTATAATGTTTTGTAACAAAAGCTATGAATAGTTGTGTGATTTTTGTTATGGCATTTTGTGGCGCGAAAAGTTGTGTATAAAAAAATTATGCTTTGTGTTTCAGTGTATCTAAGTCATGTTGGTGTCCAATACATTACCTTATTAAAAGTGTTCGTACTTTTTAAATAAAAATATTCACTATTTTCATTCATTAAGGGAGAAAGTTTTACAATACACACCGCTAAAAAGGGCATGCGATATACCTTTTTGTAACTTCACTATAATAGTTTGTAACAAAATCAGCAAAATTCATAAATTTACTAACCACAAAAAATGCTTTACTATCTAATGATTCATAACATAACTAAGTTTTGTAACATAATCATAACTCCCTTTTGCACTTATATCACAAAAAATTGGAGGTTTTTTTTTTTCCTCAATGATACGGGGATGCGTATAGGAGTTGGACCCAACAAAAATTTTCACACGAACTTTTCGATCTTTAGTACACGTATGTTTTTAAAAATCTGTAATACATGATTATGTCCTATGAAAAATGAAATGCAATTTTGTTTATTTTTTTGAACGGCCATCAAAGAAAATTTTGTTAAAAAAAAGGAAGAAAAACACCAAGATGCTTAAGGGAGTTGCATCATTGTCAATATAATGCATCCAAACTAAGTTGACATCCAAGGTACGACCCCAAAGCCACCTAAAGAGTTAGAGAGAATCTAACCTGAAAAAACAAATACAAATGAAGAGCTCAAAATTAGCTTGCACCTCTAATTTGCTTTATGTTAAACAAAAAATCATGGATCGAGAACTGGAGTTTTTTGGAAGAAGCTTTCAACCATATAGCTAACCGGATTATAATGTTGTCTCTCAATACACCCAAATCAAGTTGTTTACACTACAAGAAAAAACACTTTCGGCGACTAAAGTTTTAGTCGCCAAAAGCTGCTTTTTTAGTCGCCAATACTAATTTTTTCACTTTCCCCGACTAAAATCTTTAGTCGCCGCTGTGGTCGCCGAAAAACTGTCGCGAAAAGCTTTGGCGACTAAACATTTGTTAGTCGGCAATACATATGTCTTCGGCGACTAAATAATTAGTCGCCAATACTCCATTCCATTTTGGGAATTTATACTTTTAGCGACTAACCTTTAGTCGCCAATACTAATTTTTTTTTTTTATTTATCTTTCGGCGACCAACTACTTTAGTCGCCAATACTAGTTTTTCAAAAAAAAAAATAGCCTCTGCTGGATGTCCCAGGGCTCGAACCTGCAACGTCCAAGCCAAGCACGCCCCTGTACCTTCAACAACACTTGGTCCCCACTACGCCACTCTCACATCTCATGATTATTAATGCAACATTTATTATTTATATACTATATTCACTGGTATATGTAAAAATTGTATATATAAAAATAAATTATTTTATTTAATATATTTCATGTAAAAAAATAAAATATTTACAAAAAAAATTGGGTAGCACTTTTGGCGACTAAATCTCAATTTTAGTCGCCAATTCTCTAATTTTTGGCTACTACTTTGTTTTCTGTCGCTAAAACAAATGAGTCCCGCGCTAAGGATTACACATTTGGCGACTAAACAAAACTTTTGTCGCCAAAATCTCAACTTTGGGCGACTAAAATGCATTTTAGTCGGCAAAACACTTATAATGGGCGACTAAACTGTTTTTTAGTCGCCAAAACCATCACTTTTGGCTACTAAATGATTTTAGTCGCCAAAAACCGTGCCTTTTAGCTACTAAATTTTTTTCAGTCGCTAAAACTCCTATATTCGGCGACTAAACTGACCTTTAGTCGCTAAAAGCCCTATTTTCGGCGACCAAACTGCTTTAGTCGGCAAAAGTTCTCACGTTTGGCGACAAAACTGATTTTAGTCGCCATTTGTACGACTTTTAGCGACGAAAATTATTATTTTAGTCGCCAATGCTGCATTTTCTTGTAGTGTTACCCTTAAAGATACACTCGTTTTTGTGCTTCCAAATTGACCATAGGGTAGTTAACGGGATGGCATTCCATATATTGATTTTGGTTTTCTTTAATCGGCTCCCAATCCACCAAATCAATACTCTTACTAATGTGGGGTGTCTTGCAAAAGTAGCGATACCTACACCAAAGTGGGTTAGGATAGGTCCAAAAATCGTTGATTGTATATTCATTGGTTATGCATAAAATAGTAGTGCATATAGGTTTCTTGTGCAGAAGTCTAATATTTCAGATATACACAAAAATACTGTAATGGAGTCAAGGAATGCGCCTTTCTTTGAGAACGTGTTTCCTTACCGAATCCGAAGAGAGGATCGAGCTGTGTTTGAAGAAAGAACTTGAAGATGATCCTAGTGATAGTGATTAAGATGAAGAAATAGATGAGCCAAGAAGGAATAAAAGGGCTAGGACTTCCAAGTCCTTGGTCAAGACTTCTTGACTTATATGTTAGACGGAGAATCTCGGGCTGTGTTTGGTACAGCTTTCTAATCACAATTCCACGCCTTCACATGAACAAAACGTTTGGATGGAGTTTTCAAAAATTAATTCCACCACACATTTCAAAACATATTTATGTTTCATGTTTGGCAAACCTCATTCCAAAACAAACTTCCAACGCAAAGCTTTTTCCTTTTCGTACAGTTTTTGAATTTTTTGAGTCTATCGGTCGTCCCCCCGGACATCCTCCCGGATGTTCGGCCGGTTGACCACTACAGTGGTTTTTTTATTTTTTTATTTAAGAAAGAAAGAAATTAGTAATTCTTTCATGCATAGATACATACATGTGTTTGTGCTATTGTAGACTAATTTTGTGCTGAAAGTGAATAAAAAAATTTGAATAAAATTGAATTGTGTGGGGTAAACTGTGTAGATGCTAACAAAATGATATTCTAATTTTTGTTTGACTCCCACATAGGTAATACCTGATAAATTTTTTGGTCATTTATTTGAAAATAACAATACAATAAATAGCAAATAATTTGTGATAGTAATTATTAAAAATATAAAAATATTTTAACTGAAAAATATTAAAAAAATTCGAACCAAATATACGATCAAAAGTTATTTTAAATCATTAATTGAATATTTATTTTGAAAAAAAAATTATTGCCTTTGTAATATTTTCAATTTAAAAATTGATTAATGTTATTTTCTGTTAATAATTAATTTTTTTAATTGAATTTTAAAAAGAGTTTGCTTATGAGTGTTGATCAAAATTTTCAATAGAGTTTTAAGTAGTGTGTTTGGTTATGAGTTATATCAATTTGAATTAAGTTTTGAAAACTCTTTTCATAACTCATAACCAAACAAATTTTCTTATTTTACATGTTACATCAAACATTAAAAACTCAATTCAACACTCAACTCAAAACTCAATTCAAAATTCTTTACAAAACTCATAACCAAACAAATTTTCTACACTCAAATCATAATTCCAAAATTCACAAACTCAAAATACAACTCTATTCTCAAATCATATTTAGCAAACTCTACCAAACACTACCTCAAACTTTTCATGAAGCTGTGACTTCACCAGAAAATCCATTGTGGAAAGGAAGCAATTAAAAGTGAGATTGACTCTATCTTACAGAACCATACCTGGGAGTTGATTGATCTACCCTCAGATA
The DNA here is from genome assembly GCA_036172215.1 of Camellia granthamiana. Taxonomy (NCBI): domain Eukaryota; kingdom Viridiplantae; phylum Streptophyta; class Magnoliopsida; order Ericales; family Theaceae; genus Camellia; species Camellia granthamiana. The sequence goes on from CM069911.1 coordinate 16,939,230, forward strand.
GTAAGGCTTTGGGGAGTAAGTGAATCTTTAGAAGAATGAAAACTGATGGGTTAATTGATAAGTACAAAACTAGGCTAGTTATCAAAGGATATAGGTAACAAGAGGCTTGGATTACTTTGATACATATTCACTTGTAACAAGAATTACATCCATTCGCATGGTGATTGCGATAGCAACTTTACGTGGTCTGGAGATACATCAGATGGATGTAAAGACAACTTTCTTAAATGAAGATTTAGATGAATAAATCTACATAGAGCAACCCAAGGGGGTTTCAGCTCTAGGACAAAATAAGAAAGTTTGTAAGCTTGTCAAGTCATTGTATGGTTTAAAGCAAGCTCCTAAATAATGGCATGAGAAGTTTGACAATGATATGTTGTCAAATGGGTTTAAGATCAATGAGTGTGACAAATACGTATATGTCAAAGATACTGACATAGGTTATGTCATTTTGTGTCTATATGTTGATGACATACTCATTATTGGTAGTAATGATGAGATAATTAAAGCTACCAAGAGATTGTTAAACTCTAAGTTTGACGTGAAAGATATGGGCCTTGCAGATGTGATTCTGAGTATTAAAATTACCAGAACAGTTAGTGGTATTATACTTTCTCAATCTCACTATGTTGAGAAGATACTTGAAAATTTTGGTAAATCAGATACGAGTGTGTCTAGGACACCGGTAGACTTGAGTTTACATTTGACCAAGAATAATGGTAAGAGTCTCTCAACTAGAATATTCTCGAGTCATTGGGAATGTATCTGATGAGTTGTATAAGGCTGGATATAGCCTACTCTGTTAGCATGTTTAGTAGATACACAAGTAATCCGAATGCCACTCACTGGAAGGGCATTCTGCGGATGTTAGGTTATCTACGCTACACTCGGGATTATGGGTTACATTATACCAGATACCTAGCAGTACTAGAAGGGTATAATGACGCTAATTGGATGTCTGATATAAAGGACTCCAAATCCACTAGTAGTTATGTGTTTAGCCTTGGAGAGGTAGTCGTGTCTTGGAAATCTTCCAAGAAGATGTGTATTTCAAGATCAATGATGGAATTTGAGTTTATTGTTTTGGATAAAGCAACTAAGATAGCTAAATGGCTACGCCAATTCATTGAAGATATTCCACGTTGGCCGAAACATGTATCTGTTATCTGTATTCATTGCAATAGCCAATAGGCGATTGGACGGGCACAGATTTATATGTATAATGGAAAGTCTAGACATATCCGTTGTAGACATAATTCTATACGACAACCACTCTCTAATGGAGTTATCTCTAGACTATGTAAAGTCTAAGGACAACATTGCGAATCTGCTAACCAAAAGGTTAACTCGAGAGTTAGTAGAAACGTTGTCAAGAGGAATGAGGTTAAGGCTTTTAGTAAATGTTACCGGAATAGAAAACCCAATCTAGTTAACTGGAGATCCTAAGATCTAGGTTCAAGATGACAACCTAACTGCATGTAATGGATGAGTCACTGAAGAGATAAATCCTCTTGTCCATTCCTTTATACAGTGATACCCTGTAAGGGTAGAAGGTTAAGCTAATACTTTTAATGACCTAAGTGAGATGAAGAATCAACCATGGTATAATGAGATACCTTATCTACTCACTGAACCAGGTTAGTGTTCTAGGGCCATACGGACAAGCCAGTGACAACAAGAACAATGGTTGGAGTAACCGCTGTGTGAGGTCTATTGTCTTGGTTTACATAAATGGAAGAACAGTTCAAGATATCATGTTCACTAATCAGCTAGTAAATCTGATAGGCTTTTACTACGAAAGGTTCAATGCCAACCGCTACCTTTTCTGATACATTTATTGTTAAACGACGTTTGTTATTCTTTGTTCGGTCAATTTTTATTCATGTGGGGGTTTGTTGGAAAAAGATTATTTTTTGGTTTGAGAATTGAATGAAAATTATTTCATTATGTTGGCCTCATGAATGAGATATTGGGAATGGTGTATGACTACATATCCCACATTATGAAAGCATATTATGCTAAGGATGAATGCTTAATGGGTATGAAAGCATTTCATGGTGTTTGATGAGTATGAAAGCTTTCTATGATGTTTGATGAGTATGAATGCATTTCTCTAGAACTCTTATTAATACAAGTTATGTTGGTTAAGAAAAGAGAAAAGGACAACCAACAAGAGAAATAAGGAAAAAACCTCCTCTCTCTCCCATTGTGTATAAAAGTAGACTTTTTCCTTAGGTTTCTACACAGAATTTTTGACTTCCATATTATACAGTGAGTTTGCTCCTAGTATATTCTTCCTGTGTGAAACAGTACTGCTATTGTCAGTTTGTCGAAACTAAACAGAAGGTGCTTTTGTGTTAGCAGGTTCTAACCGTCATATCCTGGGAGACAGACGCCGACATACCTCTAGCACCCTCGGTGAGGCAATGAATTTGTTTTAAGGAGATTGTGGTATCACACAGGTTTCGGTTATTTTCTTGTCTTATTTAAGTAAATTATTTTGATATATATACTATGTTCATCAAGTTGTAAATTCTAGCATGTTTTAGTCCATGATTATTTGTTTCATAATTTTAATCTAATTATATGAATCTATTTATAATTATTCAAATGTGCATTTTGTACAACAATTTCTTCCCTTTTAAATGGATTTTTTTTCCCCTTTCTTTTCATCCCACTTGTCTCTCCCCTTCTTGTAAAAGCTTGAAACAGAACAACTAGAGATGTAGATAATGATGATTGTTTGAGTATGCTTGATAAAAATGGGTAATTCTGTTGAATTATTATGATAGAAAAGGTAGGCATAGATGGTGAGTATCGTTTGGGTTGGTGTGGGTTTGTAATGGTATTGGGAGAGCATATGAACTGCATAACGATCGGGTGGGGCCGCTTCTAAATTTTTGAAAATTTATTTTTACTTTTATATTTATGAGTAAAATACAGAGGATCCCTTATTTAATAAAAAAATACCTTACTAACTCTCTATTTCATTAGTATTTGATGAGAGGGTAATTTATACTAAATTGGGCCGAGCTGGGAGTTGGGCCGAGATAGGCCCAAATACGAAAGATATTAGGTGCACCGGTCAAAGGGGTACTACGGTTAGTCCGGTTGGAGGATGGGCACGGTCTAGTTCGGTTTCAGCGCATTGGATTAGTCCGGTCGCGTCTTCTAACCGGAGTACAATAGAAGCTTTTGCGGGACCGTTTAAGTTAGTTCGGCTCGACACTTCTACGGATAGCCCGGTTTTAGCATGGGGAACAGGAATAGAAGCGAGGGAAAGAAGAGCCGAACTATAAGTTAGATCGGTCATACCTGCCTGTTTAGTGCAGCGGTGTTAGTTCGGTCTCGGCATTTGGAAACCGAAGTATGTTTAGTCTTCTTAAGGACTCGGCTTTGGAGATAGTTCGGCTCGATTCTCTTATGGATAGCTCGGCCTTAGCATGGGAAAGCTGAGGTAAGAGAAAGGCATGTAACAGCCGGACTAACGGCTACTTCGGTCATCTTGAAGACCGGCCGTGGAAAACCATCTCACTTGGTTTAAGCAGTGAGGGGGTTGTTGAAGGATAAGCATTATCCTTTAGGAATATGAATCCTAGGGGGACTCTACATGGAAGAGTTAGAGTCCTACTAGGATTGTGCCACACGAAACCTATATAAGCTCACCAATATCACCTATGGAGAGGTAATGCAATTTTGCCCCCTGACTACATTGAGCTTTTGCCTACTTGTCTTGCTTACTGACTTAGGCATCGGAGGGATTTTCTGGCACACACCCGCCGGCCAGCTCAAGTTTGTGTTTTCAGGTGGTAAAGCGACGACGTACAGAGGAACGCAGACTTGATCAACAGGATTATACGAGAAGGTGTATCTCTTTCCCGTACAATTGGCGCCATCTGTGGGAAGAACAGACAAGAACAACCTCTTGATCAAGCGTTTTCTCTCAAAATTTGATGGCAAACAACGGAGAACTGCCTCAGTCCGCCATTGACGGACAAACTCCAGACGGAGGTGCAAGGCGCGAAGGCTTACCATTGGTCCTTCCCATGGCGAACCTGGAACCACAAAGACAAAATTCCAGGAGGGATGCGAGGGGGCGTAGGAGGAATAACAGCCCTCATCCCTCTCGTTCGCAAACCCCAGAAAGACAAAGGCGCAGGGTTGATCCTCAGACTTTGGAGGATCGTGTCAAAGAACAAGACGAATTGATACGGAGGATGGCGGCAGATATGGAATCTCTCAAGCGCCAGATGAAGGGAAAAGAAGTGGCGACAGGAGAGGGGCGCACAAACAAGACGCCCCCTCGCCACTCAGAGGGTCGTAGTAGGAATTCTACACCCTCCCAAGCAGAGAACAGAAGCCTCAGGACAGGCGATACGCAATCAAGATCTTCCAGAACTCGTCACTCCAGGTCTGAGAGGGTGAGATCTGAAAGGTCTTACACGGAAGGAAGCACATACCGGCTTTCGCATACGCACCAAACAAGGTCTAGACAAACGGAGTTGCCCAGGTCATCCGACCTACGAACCGTGCTACAAGAAAAGGCACGATGCAGGGAGGACGCCAGGGCACGCGATCCACATAGAGTTTCTGCCTTACAGCGGTTGGCTCCTCGGACGCATGGAAGCGTCGAGGTTGGAATGCCACGACCGCGCCCGGCCTACGAACCAACGGACAAGGCATTGGCGAGGCTGCAGACCTCACCGTTTGTCCCAGCAATTGAGAACGCGCCTCTACCTTCAGGCTTTCTACAGCCTAAGTTCACTACATACGAGGGGAAGACGGACCCCTACTTGCACTTAAGCCACTTCCGCCAGGTCATGGCTGTATACCGGCGGAACGAGGCATTAATGTGCATCCTGTTCCCCTCAAGCCTTGGTGACCTAGGCTTGACTTGGTTTGAGAAACTCCCAGAGGGCAGCATAGCCTCCTAGGCGCAATTGGCCGAAGCGTTTGTTACAAGATTCAGAACAAACACTAAGACCCCGGTGGAGATCGACCAGTTACTCTCCATCGACATGGACGAGAAAGAGACCCTGAGATCATACAACAGTCGCTACTGGGAGACATTCAACCAGATTGGGGACTGCCCAACCAATCTCGCCATTGTGCAGTACAAGAGAGGACTCCCAGTTGGGAACAGACTAAGGGATTCTATCACCATGACGCCACCTCTTACCATGGAAGCCCTGATGGAAAGAGTGCATCAGCACATCAGGGTGGAAGAGGGTGGCGCACGTGCCAAAGTAAAGTCTGGCACGACCGCAGCAACAGAGAAGAAGGCCTCAGCAAAGGTCAATGCGGTAGACCGGCAGAACAGAAATGGGCGCGGCAGACGGGACAACGGAGAAGACCAGGACAAAAGATGGTTGAGAGTCCGCACTGCCATCACCACGGTCTTCAAGAAACCGATCTACCGAATACTTAGTGAGATTCGCGACGAGCCTTTCGTCAAGTGGCCAGCCAAGTTAGGCGAAGCTCAGAAGGACTACGACGACAGATCACGGTGCACCTTCCACAAAGAAAAGGGGCACCGCACTGAGAATTGCACCCCATTGAGGCAGCACTTGGAGGAGTTGGTGGCGGCAGGCCACTTAGACAAATACATTGAAGGAGGGGCACAGCCAGCCCCCCAGGACCATAATAATCCCAACGGAATGCCAATCGACGCTCCACCTCAAGGCATTATCAATGTAATACATGGAGTTTTCGAACTTGAGCGTGTATGTGAGCTTAGAGGTTCGATCAAGAAGGCGGAGCACTTAAGGGAAGTACTAAGTGCCCAACCTGTCGCCAAGAAGGGGAGGACAGAAGCCACAAATGTTATGTCTTTTTCGGATAAAGACTTGGACAGAATATATTGCCCCCACAATGATGCCTTGGTAGTCACTCTTCGAGTCAAGGATTTTGACGTCAAGCGGATTCTGATTGACCAAGGTAGTTCGTGCGAAATAATGTACTACGAGACGTTCAAACAGTTAAAGCTGCAAGACAAAGACTTAGCACCTGCAGTGTTACCCCTAATTGGATTTAACTCAATGCCGGAATGGCCAGTCGGCAAGATCATCCTTCCAGTCAGAGCAGGGAGTGTGACGAAACAAGTGGAGTTCTGGGTGTTGAAGGTCCCCTCCACTTACAACATCATTTTGGGCAGAACATGGCTGCATGCCATGCGCTCGGTGGCGTCCTCCTACCACCAAGTGATGCGGTTCCCCAACGACACCGGAGTAATAGAAGAAGTCTATGGGGATCAGATCATGTCAAAGCAGTGTTTTGTCACGGTGAATGGAAGCCGCGCTGCGAAAGGGTATGTACATTCGGTGGAAGAACCTGAGAGTAATGGACTATTCGCAGACGTCGGCAAAGTTGCAAGCCAGAAGGCGGTGGAGGACTTGGTGGAAGTAAGAATAGATGAAAAGAACCCGGATAAGTTCTTTCTGCTCGGCTCGTCGTTATCCAGCGCTGAGAGGTTAGAGGTCTTGGAATTTTTGACCTCTAACATCGAAGTGTTTGCCTGGACGCCATACGACATGCCAGGCATTGATCCAAACTTCATCTGTCACCAACTCAATGTCCACCCATCCGCCAGACCAGTCATTCAGCGCACCCGAAGATCGGCACTCCACCACGCCGAGATAGTGGCGGAAGAAGTGGGAAACTTATTGGAGGCTGGGGCAATCAGAGAGGTGCACTACCCCAGATGGATCTCCAACACAGTCGTAGTGCCAAAGAAGAATGGCAAGTGGCGCGTCTGCGTCGACTATAAAACTGTTAACAAAGCATGCCCTAAAGATAGTTTTCCTCTACCACGGATTGATCAACTGGTAGACCTGACGGCGGGGCACAACCGACTTAGCTTCTTGGACGCATACAGAGGCTACCACCAGATCGCAATGCATGAACCGGACCAGGAGGTCACATCTTTCACCACACCAAGAGGACTCTACTGCTACAAGGTCATGCCCTTTGGCCTAAAGAACGCAGGGGCGACATTCCAGAGAATGGTCACCAAGATGTTTGAGCCATTGTTAGGCAAAACAATGGAGGCTTACCATCGATGATATGGTGGTCAAGAGTAAGGATGAGAGTGACCCATCTCAAGGACCTGAGTGAGATATTTGAGATCCTGAAGAAGCATAAGTTACGCCTCAACGCGTCGAAGTGTGCATTCGGAGTAGGATCAGCAAATTCTTAGGCTTTTTGGTGACCAACCGGGGTATAGAGGCAGACCCCTCCCAGATCAAGGCAATTCAGGATCTGGAGAGAGACCAAACTCAGTCAAAGAAAGTGTAGCATCTCACCGGCATGGCAGCCGCGCTCAATCGGTTCATTAGCCGATCGTCAGACAGGCTACGACCCATTTTTTCATGCCCTCAAGGCCAAGTTTGAGTGGGACGAAGAATGTGACCGAGCTCTGGAAAGCTTGAAGGAATATATGTCTTCCCCACCACTCCTTGTAACACCAATCCCAGGAGAAGAACTCTTCTTGTATCTGGCAGTGTCGCAGCACGCAGTTAGCGCAGTGTTGGTCCGTGCAGAGGGAATCCAACATCTGCCCATCTATTATGTCAGCAAGACACTACTTGGCGCTGAAACAAGGTACTTGCCACTGGAGAAACTGGCATTGGCCTTGATGATGGCCTCAAGAAAGTTGTCACACTACTTTCACGCCCATACTATAGTTGTCTTCACAGCTTTCCCACTTAAGGCTTTGTTTGAAAGGGCGAACTTCTCTGGGCGAATTCTGAAGTGGGCAGTAGAGTTGGGACAATATGATATTAAGTTCCAACCCAGAACGCGATAAAAGCTCAAGCATTGGCAGATTTTTGTCGCGGAGTTCACTCCTGGAAGTCATCATATCTGCCCAGTCTACCTGACTGACTCAACCGAACTAGGGACGGAAGTTGACGTCGGAATAACGCAACCCTCGGTATTGGTTACTCAGTCAAGTCCTAAGGCAGACCGGAGTAATACAAACAAGGAAGAAGTAAACCATGCTATACCAAGTCCAGACTCGCCAACAAAGAAAGACTTGGTGCAACTAGATGACAAGGGGCAGACAGCAAGCATGGACTTGGGAGAAGACACCAGCGACCTGGAAGATCCTAAGGCATCATCCGACCCCTCCACCTGCTGGAAATTGTTCGTTGGGGAGATGTGGAAGCTCTTCGTGGATGGAGCATCCAACCGACATGGAGCAGGACTTGGCATAGTCCTCATCTCTCCAGACGGCCTAGTTAGTGGAGCAGGCAATTAACCTTGGCTTCCCAGCATCAAACAACGAAGCGGAGTATGAGGGCGCTTCTTGCAGGCCTCAAATCAGCATTCTACATGAAGGCCACCCGAACTGATGGTTTACAGCGACTCGCAACTGGTGGTAAACCAAATATCTGGCGATTATGAGGCAAAGGATGACAGAATGGCTAAGTACCAAGAAGCTAATCAGAACCGAGATCAAGAAGTTTGAAGTGGTAAGGATAGAACAGATCGGCAGGGAGGAGAACAGCAGAGCAGACGAACTAGCAGGCTTCGCCTCAATGGCAGATACCTCCATCCCACATCCTCTATTGATCGACTATCTGCCTAGACCAAGTATTGAAGACCCAGAAGCAGAAGAAGTATGCTGCGCTGATCTAGGTCCCTTCTTGGATGGATCCTATCATATTGTTCCTGAAATACGGCACCTTACCGGAAGAAAAGAAAGAAGCCAACAGAATAAGAGCAAAGTCGCAACGGTTTTGGCTCTCTCCATCCTTGGCATTGTACAAGAAGTCGTTCTCAGGACCTTACTTAAAATGTGTTCACCCCAGCAAAGTGGAAGCATTCCTGTTCGAAATACATGAGGGTGTATGCGGCAGCCATCAAGGAGGAAGATCATTGGCATACCGAGCTATTTCACAAGGATATTGGTGGCCGTACATGCAAGCGGATTCAGAAAAGTACGTCAAAAAATGTGAAAAGTGTCAAAAGTTCGCGCACCAAATACACCAACCGGCCAGAGAACTTCTACCTCTCACTAGTCCATGGCCTTTCGCAATGTGGGGCTTAGACATAGTGGGACCACTCCCAACAGCACCAGGCAACAGGAAGTTCTTTCTTGTGGCGACCGACTACTTCACAAAGTGGGTGGAAGCAGAAGCCTTGGCGTCAATCAAGGAAAAAGATGTGAAGAAGTTTGTCTGGCAGAACATTATCACTCGATTTGGCATACCAAAAGCACTGATCTCAGACAACGGCACTCAGTTCGACGGCAGAATTTTCAGAAGCTTTTGTGAGGAGTACAAGATAGAATTCTACAATTCTACACCGGCATATCCCCAAGCAAATGGACAGGCTGAAGCTTCAAACAAGGTAGTCTTGGATGGATTGAAGAAAAGACTAGAGAAAGCTAAAGGCAAGTGGGCAGAAGAACTCCCTCACGTTTTATGGGCTTACCGCACCATACCTCGGCGATCAACAGGAGAAACACCATTCTCCTTAGCTTATGGCATGGAAGCAGTCATCCCATTAGAAGTTGGTCTCCCCACAATTCGGAGCGAAAACTTTGATCCAGACTTAAACGGCGAAGCTATAGCATTGGAGCTCGACCTTGCGGAGGAAAGGAGAGACAGAGCATTGGTTCACATCGCCTCCTACCAACAAGAGTTGTCTAGAAAGTATAACAAAACAGTACATCCAAGACAGTTCAAGATCGGCGATTGGGTACTTCGTAAAGTGATGGGAAACACCTTGGTTCCAGGAGATGGTAAGTTGGGGCCGAATTGGGAAGGACCTTACAAAGTGGTCGGTTTAGCAGGCAAAGGGGCATACCACTTGGAAGACAAGGACGGCAAAGCAATCCCAAGGCCATGGAACACTGCCAATCTTAAGTTATTTTATTTTTAACTTTTTTCCTTTCAAGCATGTGTAATTTTTTTCATTTCTCAATAAAACAAGTCGATTCTTTTTAGCATGGTTGTTTTTTCTGTAAAAGATAGTTTTGGTGAGTTAGGTGCAGTGTAAACTATATTCTAAGTTGGCTGGAAAAACCAACTTAGAGGTTGGCTGGATTAAACCAACACCCTTCCTAAGCCCAGGATAAGGATCCAGGCTGCAGGACGTTTGGTCGGAATAACCAAACACTTTATTCTAGGTTGGCTGGAAAAACCAACCTAGAGGTTGGCTGGATTAAACCAACACTTTGTACTCCTTAGCCGAAGTATGGGTACGGCTGAAGAGTGGTTGGCTGGATTAAACCAACACTCTGTACTCTTCAGCCGAAGTATGGGTATGGCTGAAGAGTAGTTGGCTGGATTAAACCAACACTTTGTACTCTTCAGCCGAAGTATGGGTACGGCTGAAGAGTGGTTGGCTGGATTAAACCACCACTCTGTACTCTTCAGCCGAAGTATGGGCATGGCTGAAGAGTGGTTGGCTGGATTAAACCAACTCTCTGTACTCTTCAGCCGAAGTATGGGTATGGTTGGAGAGTGGTTGGCTGGATTAGACCAACTCTCTGTACTGTTCAGCCGAAGTATGGGTATGGCTGGAGAGTGGTTGGCTGGATGAAACCAACTCTCTGTACTCTTCAGCCGAAGTATGGGTATGGCTGGAGAGTGGTTGGCTGGATGAAACCAACTCTTTGTACTCTTCAGCCGAAGTAAATTACCTCGGCTGGAGAGTGGTTGGCTGGATTAAACCAACACTTTGTACTCTTCAGCCGAAGTAAATTACCTCAGCTGGAGAGTGGTTGGCTGGATTAAACCAACACTTTGTACTCTTCAGCCGAGGTAAATTATATCGGCTGAAGAGTGGTTGGCTAGTAAGGTAGATAGCTAAAACCGAGATCACAGTTGAGCAAATGAGTTCATGAAAAATTCACTACAAGTGCAAGCATACAACCGGAATAAGAGTTAAAGATTTTTTCATTGAAATGCAGAGCAAGTACAATTGAGGGGCCGCAGCCCGATTACAAAAGTTTAGAATAAAAGAAAGAAAAAAGAAAATCAGCGGAGGAGCGCATCAAGTTCGGCATCAAAATCATCATCAGTTGGCTGCGTTTGGTCGGTTAGCAGGTCGTCAGTTAAGTCTTCAATTACTGGCTCTGACCGAGCTGCCTGATTGCTGGGTTGTTCGTTGACGACCGGGGTGAGGGTTGGCTCCTCATCCTCTTCAGAATCATCATCGTCATCATCATCTCCAGACCCTTCCAGAAACTGCCTTTGGAGATCGGCAGCGTACTGCGATAGTGAAGCCGGAATACCGTATGGAGGTGGGTTGAAGACCTCGGTTTCAGGCCCGCAGCCGAGCTTCTCCACCGCACTCCTCCAACCGCACTTGAAGAACAGGTCCTTGGCTGCGTCGCATTGGAGGGTGGAGGCGTCCTCTGCCTCCTTAAACCCTTGCTTTTTGGCAGCTTTGACGCTCTTCTTCAGTTGGTTTATTTCGGCGTCTTTCTTCTTCTCATGTTTTGCCAAAAGACGCAGGTACTTGTCCTTCGCTTCGGTAGCAACCTTCTTCTTCTCAGCTTCGACCGAATTAGATACTTCGGTCAGCCGATCGTTCTCAGATTGGAGATCGGCCATTTGTTTTTTGGCCTCCTCCAGCTCGGCCCTCTTTGCTTCCGCCTCAGCCATGGCTTCCCTGGTGTTCCTCCTCAGCTCCAGCACTTTCCTATGTGTGATATGGTTTTTCTAGATGGCCTGCAAAGGAGAAGTAATGTTAGCCGGACTGAAAGTTGGAAAAAATTACACAGAAAAGGACTGTGCTACTTACCAGAATCATGGACTTTGTTGAAGACCGGATTGCCTTCAGCTCGGTGTTTAGCTGCTTTTGGTGGTGCTCCATGTCTTTGGGAAGACAGACACTCTTGGCAAGGTTGAATGCCAACAAGTGGTCTTTCTCAGAGACGACTGAGTCAGTTTCTTGGATATCTCGGTCGGCAAAAGTAAGATTGGGAGCCCATTTGGAGGATGCAGCTCGGTGGGAGTGCTCCGGTTGGTTGCTTGGTTGAGGACTTGGAGGGGGGCTTGGTGGCTGAACGGTCTCGTCCTCATCAACGAGTTGTTGCTCGGTTTGGCTAGTCCGGGCACGCTTGCGTTGACGGGATGAGGATGGCTGTTGGGATGGAAGAGCTACCACGGTCTCAGTCGTTCGTCCGGGTTGTGGCACCTCGGCTGGTGTTGTTGCGGTCAACATGGCCTTCAGTCTGTTCTTCTTTGCCATTTCTTGTTCGGTAGTAAGGGGCACGAGATTTACCTGGGGCAAGGATGGGTCCGGTTCTGGTGCTTCTTCAAGCAGGAAGTCCGTCACCCTTGCTTTTCGGCGACCGGAGTATCGGTAAGTCGGTTCGAAGTTGAGAAGTTTAGCCCAACTTCTTTCCCGAACTCGCAGTGCGGCGCGCAGAACGTCGAGATTGGGGTAGCTGTACAGTGAGTGAAGGTGAGCTGAATCTGCAAAAAGAAGATCAACTGTTAGCTCGGTTCGTAGAGAAAAACCGAAATAAAAGGAAAGACTGAATTGAAACCGAAGTATGTATACCGGGTTCGCCGAATTTCCAATTTATTCTTCGGCCTGGTATCTGGGCTTGGTGATCTTCGAAGTTCCCAGACACCCAGAAGAAGTCATCATCATTCAAGTTTTTGTCCGGTGTGTGTTTAATTATTTTTTCTCGGCCACGGCGTATTCTTAAGTAATAGCACCAGCCTTCGTTCTTGGATCCTAATGAGTACTGGTGGAATATTTCGGCTAAACCTAGGTTGAGACCGGTTTGGCGGTTTAGGGCGTCTATGCCCATTATTATACGGTATGTGTTGGTGGAGAGTTGGGTTGGGCATAGTCTGGTTTGCCTAAGAAACTCACAAATTAAAGGTTGGACTGGGAATCGTAGTCCGGTCTCTATTATTGACTGAATGGTAAAGGGGACAGAGCCTTCGTTGTCCCGAGGATCTACATCTTGTTTGGCTAGGGTGAGGTTTACATCTGTTGGAATGTTGAAATCCTTTCGGAATTCGGCTAGGCCTCCTGGGGTTTCTACCAGGAACCTATACTTCCCCATTTATTTTATAAATTACGAATAAGTTACTTCGGTCGAAAGAAAGTGATCAGTAGCTCGGTTGAACGCAGTGGAGTGCCTGGCAACCTAAGTCTGCAAAGTGGAAAAACAAGGTGTTAAGCACAGATCATCGACCGTGCTACAAAAACAAAGTAAGAAAAGAAGACTTATTTCGGCTGCAAGGGGTGCTACGGGATCTACTTCGGTTTAAAGAAGGTGCTTGTTATCTCGGCTCAGCAGGATTTCTCGTTATATCGGTTCTAAATAGGCGCTTGTTACTCCGGTTGGCATTAAGGGGCAGTTTTCTGAGTTCGGTTTAGGAACTGAGAAAGCTGGCTTAGCCCCCCGGGCCTAGCTCGGTCAAGGGCCAACTGCCCCCTAGTTCGGTGCATTTTGATTTCGGCTATTGTGAATCAGTTGGGGGCCCATTGAAACTACTGTGATTTGTACAAGTGCTAGTTCGGTTCCAGTTTTCCTATATCACTATAAACCCAAAACAGCATCCTAGTTCGGTTGATCCGCGATTTTGGATCAAAATTAGTATTCTACAGGGTATTATATGTGTTCATGTGTTCTAGTAAAGTTTTCTCCAAAGGCAAAGCTGAGCATGAAAGGTGTTTTGCAATAACACCAAACAAACTACAGATGGATTAAACGAAAGCAGAAAATAAAGGAAAAACAAGAAGAAATTCATATGCTTACCTGGTAAAGAGGAAGAACTGGAGGAGGGAGCGACAGCAATAGTAAGAACACGAGCTCAGAAGTTGGAAGGAATTGGAAAAGCAGAAGCACAGAGAGAGAGGGTGCACAAGGAGTGAATAGTATTGTGAATGATCTGAGAGATGAAAAGGTTTCTTGTTTTGGAAGAAAGGGAAAGAGCGGGAACTGTTCAAAAATTTCGGAGTACGAAGGCGGCGCGACAGCTGGGATTGGCCAATGAGAGCCTGCCACGTGTCATTGGAAGGACAATCGATTCAGTTTCTGCAAACTGAAGAGACGTTTTGACCGGACACGCACAGTACGGCTCAAGTTTAGCTCGGCTGGATAAGCTAAATGGTTTTTAGCTCGGCTGGATAAGTTAACTGGATCTTAGCTCGGCTGGAGGTGCTTAAAGTTTCAGCTTGGCTGGAGTGATTGAAACTGTAGCTCGGCCGGAAGGCGAGTAATCCCTATCATGCTTTGCAGATGGAATTAAGGGGCAATTGAGAGGGTAATTTATACTAAATTGGGCCGAGCTGGGAGTTGGGCCGAGATAGGCCCAAATACGAAAGATATTAGGTGCACCGGTCAAAGGGGTACTACGGTTAGTCCGGTTGGAGGATGGGCACGGTGTAGTTCGGTTTCAGCGCATTGGATTAGTCCGGTCGCGTCTTCTAACCGGAGTACAATAGAAGCTTCTGCGGGACCGTTTAAGTTAGTTCGGCTCGACGCTTCTACGGATAGCCCGGTTTTAGCATGGGGAACCGGAATAGAAGCGAGGGAAAGAAGAGCCGAACTATAAGTTAGATCGGTCATACCTGCCTGTTTAGTGCAGCGGTGTTAGTTCGGTCTCGGCATTTGGAAACCGAAGTATGTTTAGTCTTCTTAAGGACTCGGCTTTGGAGATAGTTCGGCTCGATTCTCTTATGGATAGCTCGGCCTTAGCATGGGAAAGCCGAGGTAAGAGAAAGGCATGTAACAGCCGGACTAACGGCTACTTCGATCATCTTGAAGACCGGCCGTGGAAAACCATCTCACTTGGTTTAAGCAGTGAGGGGGGTGTTGAAGGATAAGTATTATCCTTTAGGAATATGAATCCTAGGGGGACTCTACATGGAAGAGTTAGAGTCCTACTAGGATTGTGCCACACGAAACCTATATAAGCTCACCAATATCACCTATGGAGAGGTAATGCAATTTTGCCCCCTGACTACATTGAGCTTTTGCCTACTTGTCTTGCTTACTGACTTAGGCATCGGAGGGGTTTTCCGGCACACACCCACCGGCCAGCTCAAGTTTGTGTTTTCAGGTGGTAAAGCGACGACGTACAGAGGAACGCAGACTTGATCAACAGGATTATACGAGAAGGTGTATCTCTTTCCCGTACATTTGATAATGTATAAGAAGATGATTTTCAATTGTTTCACATGAACTATAGCATCAAATTCATCAAATTGATAAATATCACTTTTTTTTTTTTTTTTAAATTTTAAAAATCAAATGATATGTATACTTTTTATGAATAATGCTAGATATCCTTAAATATCAATTCTAAATTTACCTATAAATTGACGTGAAAATAGGTTGAGTCTTAGCTGATTGATTCTTGAATAAATCAACAACTGACATGTAATAGTTTACGTTCATTTGGGATAAATTTAAGAGTAATTTTTAAGGGTGTTAAAGCATTTTTTACTTTTTATTTACCAAATATATCAACTAACAAAATGACTTAAAATAATAGTCTAATTAATTATATAATGTGATCTAATTAATAGTTCAAAAGTTAAAAAAAGGCTTATTAAATTTAATTATTTTTTTCTTCATAAAATATTTCCTTCACAACACTTATATAATAAATATCTTCAATTGTATCATATCAAAAGTAACTAAATATTTTTAATACACATACTTTGGGCCCTCTGAATAAAATTTATGGTTCTGTCCCAATATATTGGGGATTCTATTTGAACTCAAAATATGTCTCAGTACACCTAATTTAAATTCATAAATTTTAATTTTTATTATATCTTAATATGAATTTACTAATAAGAACAACACATATTAAACCCTAAAATATTTTTTTTTTCTTTTAATGGTAGACCCTAATCAATTATTTTTATTCAAATTTCTGTATCTTCTTCTCCAAGAGATTAAAGTTATTTCTTTTTCTTCTTTTTCTCCCTCCCTCCAAAACTCCATTCCATCCTACCAAAACTCATCATCATCATCATTAATATCATTGTTTTTTATTATTTTGAAACCCTAAACCTTAGAAAAAGTTTGAACAAAATCAAATAATGGATGATAGTAATTATCAAAATAGCTTTTTGAAGCAACCCATCAAAAGGAGGTAAGTATTCATATAAAGGGGTTTTACAATTTTTGTAAAACACCATCAATTATTTTTTATATCGTTTTTTGACAAAAATTAAAGGGCCCAATAGTTAGATTAACAATAACATATTATTGGAGTTGTTATTATTTGAGAATTATTCTTTCTTATTAGTGTTTGATGCTTATGTGCTTATAAGTTTGGTTTTTACTTTTCCATGAGTATTCTTGTGATTAATTTATAATGGAAAAGTTTTTTTTTCTTTATTGAAAAGTTTTATAATGCTTATGTAAAAGTTTGATTTTTTCTGTATTTATAATGCTTATGTGCTTATAAATTTGGTTTTATTTATTTATTTATTTTTATTTTTTTTCTTTCTTTTCTGTATTTGAGAATTATTTTCTGTATTGAAAAGTTTTTGAAATAATTTAGTTTATTTAGTTTATTTATTGTTTATTATTTGGGTTTACCTTGAGGGTAATTTGGGAAAAATAATAGGGTGTGATGAGAGTAAATAAAATTTTAAATAATTAAACGTGTACTTGGAAATTGGGTAATTCTATTTCCACACACTAATTCCACTCAGTTCACACACTTAATGAAAAATTTCATTAATACAATTTTGTCCTAAAATAAAAATACCATAATACCCTCATCTTTTTCTATTCAAACACTATTTCTAAAACGCGACAACCATCCTCTATCGCTAACGCCACCTTTCTCATCCGCCATCCCCTCCTGTCACCTCATTTCTTATCTGTCTACGATCACTTTCGGCCATGAACCATACATTCCCACAAGTCTCTCACCACAAATCACTCAATGTTGATTGTGGAGGTCTAGGATGAAGGGGGATGAGTTAGAAGTGGCGATGGTGGTGGCGGTAGAGAGTTGAATGTGACGGCAACGACAGTAAAAGATGAGTGGATGAATGGAAAAAAAATAAAAATAAAATTAGACTCTGTTTGTTATAGTTTTAGAATATGTTTTCAAAAATAAATAAAGAAAAATTTCTTATTTCAATATGGTTTCATCTTTTTAGTGGCAAAAAAATTTTAAAATATTTTTTTGTTATTTATTTTTGTCAAATTAATTTATATTTTTCTCATAAAAATTTCAAAAAATTGATTCAAAAATTAAAACCAAACATAGTCTTAGGGTTTTAAAATTGAAAATGAGGGTAATATTGGAATATGAAAATGTGTACTCGCCTAAGCGCTAAGCGAGGCGAGGCGAGGCTTCAGCGCTTCACACACCCTGAGGCGAGGCGAAATGGTGAGGCAATGGAAAAGCGCCTGAAGCGAGGCTTAGGCGATGAAGCGCGAGGCGAAGAGAAGCGACGCTTCATCAGATTTCAGCCTGATTTAAGTTCGAATCATCTGGGCCCTTCATCGACAAAGTTAATTACTAAAGAAGAAGTCCAAACCCTAGATCGACTTCGTTCGTCGACGTCTGGGTCTTCTAGGTCTTCTTCTTCTTCCGAAGTCGAAGCATCTGGGTCTTCGTTCGTCGACGTCGTTCCTTCTTCGGACGTCGTTCCGAGGTGAGTTCCTACTTCTTCTTCCTTTCTCCTTTGTCCACTGTCGAGTTCACCTGTTCTTCCCTCCGACTTCACCTGTTCTTCCCTTCGACTTCCCTACGACTTCACCTGCTTCCCTTCGACTTCACAGTGTTCTTCTTTGAACATTGTCGAACCTGTTAAAATTAATTCAATTAATTTTTAAAATTAATTTTTAATTCGCAAAAATTAATTCGTAAAAATTAATTTTTAAAATTAATTCAATTATTTTAAAATAATTTTTTTTTCAATTAATTCAATTATTTTTTTTCTTCTGTGTTAAAATTTCAATTAATTCAATTAATTTCCTGGTTATTCAATTAATTATTTTAATTCAATTAATTCAATTAATTTGTTTAATTCAATTAATTTGTTTATTTTAATTCAATTAATTTAATTCAATAAAATTAATTTTCTGGTTATTTTAATTTTCTGGTTATTCAATTAATTATTTTAATTCAATTAATTCAATTAATTTGTTTAATTCAATTAATTTGTTTATTTTAATTCAATTAATTTAATTCAATTAATTTCCTGGTGGATTGTATGTGTTTGTTGGATATTTTCTTTTGTTTATGGATATTTAGTATTTGGAATGATAACTGCATGATGGTTCTTGAAAATATTTATATTTTTGTCTATACCATTTATTTAAAAAAAATATCTTTTCTGGTCGCCTCGCCTCGCCGCCTCGCGCTTAGGCGTTAGGTGACCTTGTCGCCTCGGTTCGCTTTTCGCCTTAAAAAACACTGGTACTGATAATTTATATTTTTATAATGTGTGTATTGAGAAAGTATTCATTAAGTGTGTGTATTGAGGGGAATTAATGTGTGAAAATAAAATTACCTTTAGAAATTAGGAGTATTTACTGATTTTTTTGGGTGTAAATAGAATCCTCCAGTATATCGTTCATCAAAATAGCTTGAAAGAGATTGTCTAGAGCCCATATATTCGTATATAAGTATTTTTATTTATATTCGTACACATTTTAATTTTTTATGCTTCAATTCTTGTATAAGAAATTAGCATAAAACTCGGCCACAAAGAAAATGCTTTTAACATAGAAAATGCACTACTTCAGTTTGAACCGATAATGCCATGATTAAGCTTTTTTTTCCCAACTCAACCATGCAGTTATTAATTTTCAGTTTTATAATAATTATTTTATATTTAACATATAGGTTTGTTGTGTAGATTTTAGATTTTAATATTATTTTAGAGTTGGACTTAAAATGAAACTTTAGCCTAAATTCAAACTGGGCCAGACTTCAAACTAACAATTTTGACAAACTCATGTCGCATGTTATATGTTATTAAATTGAGTTCCATATTACATATGAAAAAAAAAATTTGTTTGTAAAAAAATGGTTTGAAGAATGGTCATTTGCAAACTATACGAAGAGGACGCTCTGCCTCTCTTTTATTATGTTTATTCTTCATTTATTTTATTTTATTAGCTAAGCAACATCATTGTCAAAAAAGGAACACTAATTTTTTATTCTACCAGAAGTTGGACCTCTCATCTTTTGGGAAATAGATTAAAAGTCACTTTCCAACTTTTAATCCATTTTAGATCGCATCATCTCTCATATTTTTTCCACGATTTTTAACCATTTTTGCTCATTAATTTAAGCACAGTTCTGGTTTTTTGGTATCAGGCAGTGCTATTGAAATGAACCTGTGGAAGAAATTAAGCGGCCAGGATGAAAAGATGCAGACACTCAGAAACAACTTTGAAGCGTTGGACAGCCGAGCAACTGACGTAAAAACAGAAGTAGAAGATGTGGAATTGCGAACAGGAAAGAAACGGAAACACGAAGTTGAAAATTGGCTGAGAAATGTAGAAAGGATGAAAAATGGGGTCCAAAACTTAGAACAAGAAGTACGAGAAAGGAAAATTTCTTTGCTCTTGTTGGGAAATCGTGTTGATAAATTGAATGCAGAAATTGCACAACTCCGTGAGCAAGGTAGTTTTCAAGGGGGGGCTTCTACTTGACGTGTGTGCGACCCTTGGAGAATTTCTGTTGTCAACAGAATTAACAGGCCAAACAGTACAGCAAAATATGGAGAAAATTTGGGCATGCTTAATGGATGACTCTGAAGAATTACGCATTGGGATTTGGGGAATGGGGGGAGTTGGCAAAACATCCCAGGCTGTGAACATCTATAATAAACTTATAGAAAACTCTGAAAATCGTGATCATGTCTTTTGGTGTACTGTATCAAAGGACCATGATTATAGCATTGGTAAGCTGCAGAGTGACATTGCTAAATGTTTGAAGTTAGATTTGTCAAATGAGAACGATGAGAAGAAAAGGGCAGCAAAACTGTCGCAAACATTTGCAAGAAGGGGGAAATGTGTGCTCTTTTTGGATGATGTGTGGGATAAAATTGATCTACATAGGGTTGGAATTCCTAATGGATGTAAGTTGATTGTCACTTCCCGCTCAGTCAATATATGCCGCAAGATGGGTTGCAAAGGATTCAAAGTGGAACCTCTTTCTGAAAAAGAAGCTTGGAACTTATTTTGGGCGAAACTTTGTAATGGGGACACTACACTTTCTCCAGAAGTAATAGCTATTGCAAAGTTTGTGGCAGCCGAATGCGATGGTTTGCCACTCGGGATTATTACCATGGCTGGAAGCATGAGAGGGGTGGATGACATTTGTGAGTGGAGGAATGTGTTTGAACAACTGAAGGAACTTACAATGGGGCATGAAGATATGGAAAAGGATGTATTACCGTTATTGAAACTTAGTTATAGTCGCTTGAATGGCACAAAATTGAAGGATTGTTTCTTGTATTGCGCCTTGTATCCTGAAGATTGGGAAATATCTAGAGACGAATTAATAAGATATTTCATTGCTGAGGGACTGATTGACAGAAGTAAGAGTTCGATAAGACAGTTTGACGAGGGTCACACTATCTTGAATAAACTTGAAAGGTCCTGCTTATTGGAACCTTGTGGCTCTCATTATTATGTGAAGATGCATGATTTGATTAGGGACATGGCACTAAAGATAACAGAAAATCGATTCATGGTAAAAGCTCGTGTTGGATTGAAGGAAATTCCACATCTGCAGGAATGTGCCGGAAATCTGGAAAAGGTTTCCTTGATGCGTAATAAGATACAAGAAATTCCATGCAGCTGGTCCCCGAGGTGTCATAGTCTTTCGACATTGATTTTGAAAGAAAATCAGTTGGTGAGCATTGCAGCATCATTCTTCAAGCATATGCATGCCCTTCAGATTCTTGATTTGTCCTATAATCCTCTAATTGAAGTGTTGCCTGTTGTGGATCTTTGGGCACACCAGGGGACACTCACAAGCAAAAACACTAAGACTTTTAACGTGGTTCGGCAAACCGGCCTACGTCCACGGGAGCGATGTTGTTATATATCAACAAATGGAGGAGATTACACACTCTCAACTCACTGTCTCTCTATATAACACACTCTCTCACACTCTCTGATACACAAACAGAATATAGCTCTCACTAGCTCTCTCTGTTTTGTGCCTCTCTCTCAGCAGTGTGTTTCTCTCTTGCTTGCTTGCTGTTTTGCCATTCACCACCACCTTCTATTTATACACCAAAAACAGAAGATGGAGAAAGGCCTCAGGGTGAGTTGGTTGCCAACCCACACCCTTCCTTTGAGCTGCTTTCCAGATGCAAACTTCACATGGCACAACTCCATGCTGTCCCACCCATGTGAAGGTTGAGCTGCCAAAAGTTTCCTTTGTTGCTGGCGCATGGCAAGCCTCATGGCTGCCAACCCATGCCAACCTCATGTAATGTGGGTTGATCTCCTACATTGCCAAATTCCATATCAGACTTGGTGAACCTCACTGCATTGTTGCTTGCGAAGTGTACTTCACTCACATACGTGCCTCCACTGGGAAAGCTTAGAGCGTTAGAATTAAGGAAATACCTCAAGGTGTGGACATGCTGGTCAATCTAAGAAGTCTGAATATGGAAAACACATTGCTAGAGGAGATACCAAGTGGGACATAAAGCAGACTCTCCCATCTCCAACTCCTTAGACTTGGACGTATACCTGTAGAAATACAAGCAGCAGAGGAATTTGAGGGGTTGACGAAGCTGGAAGAACTTGATGTCTGTCTGGACGATGTTCATTCTTTCAACAGAATCCTCAAATTTCTACGACACCGTGAGGTGCCGTTGGACAAGTATTCACTTCAGCTTGGAGGTCGTCAGTATGATTTTGATTATAAAATTTATAGCAAACTCGTATCATGGACGGGAGAAGATGTCAGTTTTCTGCCATACGATCTTGAGTCCTTAATTATTAGGGATCAATGGTTTACTAGCGACTGTTTTTGTGATGTTTTCCCCGTCATTTTGGGGTAATGCAAGACACCTGCAGTATTGTAGAATCGACAATTGCAGAGGGATAGAGAGCATCCTGTCCGTTTGCAATGAGGAGGGAGATGGAAGTAGATGATGATCAATTAGGAGAGTCCCCGTAATGCCCCATTTCAAAGCGTTCAGAAATTGATACTCATGGATTTGGAGGATCTCAGGGGCCTAATTGGGTGGAAGAAGTTGGCGGTTCCGGTTGGGGTTTGGAGTAATTGCACCTCACATGGCACCTTTTCCAATCTTAGAAACTCTGGAAATCTCGAATTGCCGCAAAATGAAGAGCGTGTTCACGCCTGGCTTGCAGCTGCCACACTTGGAACAGATAATGATAAAAAATTGTAATGAAATTGAGGAGATATTCGATGGTGCGCGTACCACTCTCTCAGAACTAAATAGATTGCCGTCTTTCTTGTTCTCTATCTGAATTAGAGAGCATCTGCGAAGGGAATTGGAAACAAGCTTCTTGGGAAATAATTACGATATGCGTTTCATTCTTCCCAAGTTGAAGAGATTGCATCTTGAATCTCTATCGAAATTGGAGATCATCTGCGAAGGAATAATGGTTTGTGATTCTATTGAAGTAATTAATATAGTAGAGTGCCCCAAGCTGAAGAGGCTCTGTTTGTCTTTGCCTATTGAATGATAATGGACAATCGTCTGCTCCCATGACTCTTAAAAGGATCAACATCACTATGAAGGACAGAGGATTGGTGGAAATCACTTGAGTGGGACCCTCCCAATACCAAGGATGTGCTTCAACCCTTTTTACTCGTTTACAGTAAACACTTTGACCTACCCCTAACGTTCGACTCTGGCTTACCCTTCGCCTCAGACTCATACTCAGATTTTGACTTTGAGACAGACTTACTCAGATTTTGAATTAGGCTCAGATTGAGATTTTGTGATGTGATAGGAGATGTGTTAATTTTTAATTTATTACATACTTGGAGGGCCTACCTCTCTTGTTATATGATGAATTTGTAAATATAAATGCGTAAATATCTAACATTATTCGGTGATGAAATAAAATTCATTGGATAATATGCACATATAAGTTGCTCTTAATTTCTCTCCTCCACTAGTCTAGTATCCTTCTACTCTTTATTTTTGTTTTTGTGTTTTCATTATGCGGAAAGCATTCTCTATTAATTCAACCCAATCTCTCTTTACACTCCTACTCTTTATTTTTGTTCTTTTGTTTTCATTTTGTCGAAAAGCATTCTCCATTAATTCCACCCAATCTCTTTTTACACTCCAGCTTTATTGTTGTTGTTGTTATGTTGTTTTTTAAACTAAACACAATTATGTTTGTCAATCAGCGTTAGTACCAAGTCTCTCCACTACAACAAATAGAGACTCCAATCACCCAAAAAAAAAAAAAAAAAACCCACAAAGCACAAATAAATAGAGACTAAAGTTTAGAGATAAAATCACTTTTAAAAATGAAATATTTTTATTACAAAAAATGTCATTTAGTGTTTTTAGCTATAAAATTATGTATTTAGTAATGAAGTATTATACTGACTAAATTTTTTGTTTAAAAAAATAAATTTTTATGAGACCAAGTTTTTTTTCCCCCTTAAAAGTGTATTTATTAGTGACATTTCAAAAAATTATTTTTAAAAACACTTTTTTTTTTTTTTTTGACTTTCCAAGATGAGTTTTTAGCGACCATTTTCGAGACGATAGAAATTGGTCCTCAAATATTTTTTACAACAAAAATTCACTTTTCAAGATAAAAAAGCTTGGCCCTTAAACTCTTATATGTTGTAATGCTTGCTTATAATGTTTCTTGCTAGGGAATTAGTTTTGTAGTGATTTTTTTAAATTTTTTTTATAAGGTGAAAAAAAAATTAATGTGTTTAGGGTATGACCCTTTTTTAGTTGTATCGAAAACCTTGGATTATTGAGATTTTTTACTTTTTAACTTATTTGGTGATTTTTTTGGCCTTTTTCAGAAATCATAGCTACCATGACTTTTACATTGTGTTTTGAATATTTGATTTCATGTGAAAAAGTAACTAAAATGAAAATCAAATGGAATTATTTGTAAGCATACTTTATTTTTATTTATTTAAAAAAATGTTTATTCATTTTCATCGTATTTTTCTATCCCCAGCCAAACGAAAGCTAGGAATTTAGCTTTCATAATTTTTCCTTACTTTTCTTCTTTTGTTCAACAAATTGAAGAACCATGCAAAGTTTTCAAGTGGCAAAACACATGATAAAATGATTTATTGTTGTCTATCGTCTGTATCGCATCTCTCTCCACACTCAAGCTAAGCTTGTTTGAACAATAATTAACCCGTATTTTTTCTTTCATTTCTTTATTCTGTTTTTTTTGTTTCTTTTTTTTTTTTCTAACTTGTACAACAATATTGGAATATGTTTATCAACTATCATTGTTCCAAAATTCTTAATCATCATTAGTTTCACCTGCCTTTGGTGGACAGTTCTTCAAAAGCACCAAGGATTTACTCATCATCAACCTTTTAAGCATGCGAAAATCTCCCCGAATTATATGCACTCCTCAGCAAATCTAATTTTCTATTATTGTTCTAACAACTTATTTTTCCTTGAATTTCTTTGTTTCTTGAAGGTTGTGATCAAAGCAATGCCAATTCAGAAGCAAATCTTCTAGGCCATACAGCAGTGGAACCTACTCAATTTCCCATAAGAATATACCTTTCAAAATTATGGTTTAATGCTACACACAATTATTTCTTCTACAATGTATGTCTCCTTTCAAACATCTTTCCATGATCTTTCCATAATCTTTGATCCTTTGCATATTTTGTTTCTTTTTTCTTTTTGAAATCGTTGTACCGTCTTAATTGGTAGTTGTGCGATTACTGATCTCTTTGCAATGACTAACATTTGTATTTGATCTATTTTATGTAGTGATTTGCTATTATTGCTAAAAAAGATAAAAAATTCAAACTGCCACTCTATTTTCCTTCCACTTAACAATTAACGCTGGTGCTTTTTGCCCCTCCCTCCATTGCATTTAACATTTCATTTTTACACTTAATATCTCTCAACAATCTTTTGAAAGTATCATGTAGTTTCTGCTTAATTGGATGCAAACAAAGTTTTTCATCAGTTCCGCTACACTTATGAATCAACATCGTCACGGGTTGTTTATTCTTTTTCCATTTTATGCTTATGCTAGATTCTATTGATGTTTTGCCACAAAAAATAGACTGGTCTCGACTGGGAATGTGTAACTTTGCTCCACTTGTAAGACTTAACAATTAAGCTTCTTTTTTTCAATACCAATGAGGCAGTGATTGTGTAGTGAGCAGATCATGAAGCATTGCCTAATTTTTTCAATACACTACCATGGTAACAGGTCTACTTGCTTTTTAATTTGTTAATTTTAATTTATGTTTTTGCCTTTGCTTTTAAAATAGAATTAGATGATTCTTCACATTTATACAAAATCTGGAGAAAATTTGGACAAATTACTCGTCTCAGACTGTGTATGTTCATAATAAACTCAGAGAAAACTCTGAAACTTGTGATGATGTTTTTTGTTGTGATGTATACCATGACTATAGCATTGGTAAGTTGCAGAGTGATATTGCCAAATGTTTGAAATTGGATTTGTCAAATGAGGACGAGGAGAAATAAAGAGCAAAATTGTCAAGAGCATTGATAAGAATAAAAATAAAAATAAAAATAAATAAATAAAAAAAAGTGTTATCTTTTTGGATAATGTGTCTCGTTAATTTGTGTAGTATTTTTATGAACAAGAATTTAATAAATGGTAATCAATAAATGTCAGCAAACGTAGGCAAGAATTAAGGTGGTGGTGGAGCTGAACTCTCGGTCCAAAACAAACCAAATTTTCTATCCCAAGTTTCACAGGGGTCTAGCATGATATGAGGCCTGAGAGAGAGAATGATGACCCTCAAGCCTACACTCATTGAAAAGTAGGAAAAAACTAAATTTGGCCATGGCAAAACCTTTGGAAACTAACTTTTTTTTTAAGATCATTTAACCGAGACAGACCTAAAAGTAAAAAAAAAAAAAAAATTTCAAAATTGAATATAAAAGTTCACTAAAACACAAAAATAAGCAAAAATTTAAGGCAACTTATAACTGAACATGAGAGAAAACTAGAGACACATTATGTCAACTGGCATTTTCTTAAACAAGGTTACAACCCCCAAAGCATTGACCAAAGATCAAAAATCAAGCAAAGCATTCAAGAGATCCAACTAAGGCCCATGTTCCTATATAGTTCAAGATTCATTTCAAGAGAATTGATCACAATAAATAACACCAATACACAGAAAGGAAGAGAAAAAAAAAAAAAAAGCAATTGACATTAGTCTATAAAACCAGCAGAAAGAGTGTTGTTACTCCACCTGATTCATCTGCCTCTGAGAATAAAGTCATGAAGATCATCTTAAGCAACAAATGCTTATTGATCATCTTGCTTCTGTTCATATCTGGGTGCAGTACAAATCCAGGCAGAAACCACCACCTGCAACAAACCCAAGAGCCCATGCTTTCTCAAGGAGCTGCCATGTCCAAGTGAGTGCCCGACGCCATATCCAAGCAACCCAAAAGCTAAAGTTTGCTATGTCAACTGCAATTCATCCATATGCCAAGCCGAGTGCAAAAGTAAAATTATCTTCTCTGTAATTGATTCGCCTTCAGAGTACAACATCCTTATTTACTCTATGCTTTGTGCTTCAAAAAACTAACACCCTTGTGTTTTAATATTTTTCAGCTAGCAAACCAAATTGCGGTAGCCCTGGAGCAAGCATGCTTGGAACCCCGGATCATTGGAAGCAGATAGCATTGTCTTCTACTTCCATGGCAAGAGCAATGAGCATTTTCAGCTTGGTTTTGGATATCAATCTCCAAATCAATGCCCGCTTCATTGGACTGAGGCCAGCTGGTCGACCCAGGGACTACACGTGGATTCAAGCACTAGGAATCCTTTTCGACTCGCAAAGTTTCTCTGTTGAGGCCACCAGGCAGCACATGGGACGATGAAGTCGACCATCTAAAATTCTCTTACAGTGGCAAGGAGCTAGTTATACCAGACGGCTACCCATCCGTGTGGAAATCCAATGTAAAACAGCACAACTGCAACAGTTTTCATCCAAAAATAAGACAAATATCATTACAGCAACCACCTCCAGCCACAAAGATGATAAATTATAGCTTGGTTTCTATATACTTTTCCGAACAAAAAATTATACAAGTAATAAAATCCCATAACATAACCAAATTTGGAACTATGTGAAGTTAACAAGAATGTGGGAAGTTAACACTTGCATTGATCCGGATCGAAACAATATTAAAATCAGTGGTATTTTTATGGATTCCATTGGCTCCCACATATTATCACCAAAAGCCACATATTATCACCAAAAGAAGAAAATAAAAAAAGGTATAAACCTAGATTAAAAGGAAGTAAGAAGAAAAAAAAAACAAGGAACAACCTTCCCTTGGGAGATGTCAAATCAGCCTTGAGGCCAGGATGACCAATCTTTTTGCAGGACATCCAATGGCAAAGATCATAAAGATGACATATACTTCTCATCTTCCATGGGGATTAACCAGCTGCGAGAAAACAGCACTTGTGGTAGGATCTTCGGCATCATCATCAGTGCCAGAAATCACCTCATTGACCATACTGACACTGTAATCAAATGGCTCAAGTGCAGTCAATGGAATGCCTGGGATATGATTTGTGCTGTTATCTTCAGGTTCCATGAAGCAGTTAAGGGGTGAGCTTGTTGGTTGCTTAGTTGCAGGAAAAACCTACTGTGGGTGACAAAGTGATGTTTCCACTCTAAAATTGAGATTCCTCCTTGAGAGCAAGAATCAGACTTAGAACTGCTTTTCCACTGGGATAGAGTAGTGGTTCCAACTGGGATAAGACTGCTTATACTGCTTAAAGATATGAATCCCAAAAATAACCAAAAGAAAAGAAAAGAAAAGAAAAGAAAAGAAAAACTAACCAATGCAAAAGAAAATCGGTAGAGAACATTTACCTATATAGTATGTGGAGCAAAAAAGGATAAATACATCAGAAAGAAATAAGGACAAATCGTAGAAAAAATCAATTAGTGTCGAATTATCAATCTTTCTGCAACTAAGGTTGGTTGCTTATGGGTTACACCCTATGACAACGTAATGAATGCGTTTCCTTCCCAGAAGTCGAAGATGAGAAAACTGATAACAATTATTTCCCAGATCTTGTCTTTCATAGAAGCATTTCCATGGGAAAAATAGATGCCACATCATGCCAACAACAGAAAAGAATTAAACATCCATTAAAGAACAGCAGTCAAAGCATTAATGCCGCCTAAAATACTTTTAAATTATGTACCAGAAAGGAAAGCAAAAAACCACATTTTTTAACTAAACCACAATCAAAATAAAAAGTTTCAAATGCTAAAAAAATAAAATCCAATAATTTAAGGCGTCAGGATGTAAGCACCCAATCAAACAATTGGTTCATCAATTGACCTATAAGATAGTACCTTGATGTTGGAAATGGAACAGAGCACCCGACAGGACGTGTTTGTCCCATGTTTACCATCTGGCTCAAAAGCAAAAATAGAAAAATGAGTGTTCAGAATCGATTCAATCAAATAGCACTACAAATTGAAGTATTCTACCTGCTGCATGTATTTCTGTAGCTCAATATTTCCAGCAGCTGGCATCATCACCCCAGGAAACTGGTAGCCATTATTTGGCCAGTTTTGAGTGGGTAAGTTTGTACCATTGGGCCCTGGTGGTTGTGCATTGCCGGCAAACTGTGGCACCACGCCAGCTGATTTAGCTGCAGCAGCCATAAGAAAGGACTGTTGCTGTGCCAACATAGCAAGTTGCTGTTGATGAACAGAAAATGGTGATACCACATTGGACTGCAAAACCAAAGAACTATAAGATTAGATGTGATTTTCAAATGGTAGTATTAGCACCAACGATAAGATAAAACCAAAGGTAATGTTGTTGGTCTCTACTGTTGTATATTAGACAAAAAAATAAACTCAAAATCATTAAAGCGGCTCTAGTGTTCAGACTTTGATGGGGGTTGAAGCAGCCAACACCAAATCCAAATGGATTGAATTATCCCTGCCCAATTAGTCATAATACATACTGAACTTCATATTTTTTAAAATTTTTTTTTTTAATTTTAACAAAAACAAAGCTTAAACTATATATTCCATCAATTAAGCAAAATAACAGTTGAATATACGGTCAATTAAAGTTTGTATAAGGAGTAAAATCCTGCGGTAGTACCTTATCAAAGAGGCTCATAATATCATTTTTAACATCTTTTATAGGCTTCTCCGATGCTGTAGAAGGTGCTAGTGAAGGGGAGTCTTTAAAGAGATCTTCAATACCAGAAGTAGACTGGGTATTGTTATCATCTGGTTTTGTAGAGACAGTTTTATCGGCTGTTGATCCTTCTGCAGCAGCAGCAAGTTGTCAAGTGTCAATGAAAAATTTAATCATTAGCACTGTTACTCCAACTCAACCACGGCTGTTACAAGAGTAGATACATTACTTCAATGATGTTAAAAATGAGGAAAACTTGGACATGCACTGGAAACCTGCCCATGCATTATCATCAGCAGATCCTGCCTCTGAGCCATTTTCACTAGGACCATCCATCGAAAGCATGTCGGAAAGGTCAGTAGCAAAATCAACTTTAGGAGGAGAGACAGCTGGACTAGAGTCTGCTGCCTGCTTTGCTGATTCAGTATACGACACTACTGGTTATGATTTCTGAATGATCTGTTGAGACTTTGGCGGTGGAATGACCTGTTTGTAAACCAAATAGGTCAGGCCAACAATCTCAAAGATTTTGGAAGACAAACAAACATGAAGGAAAAGGAGAACACATTAAAAGTATGCAAGTAATCAGCCAGGCAAAGAACTCAACATACTGATTCAAGTCCTTTAGGAGGTACAGGTATACTAATCCTTGTAGCAGGAACAGTCTCCCTCGTACTAGCATGAAAGTTCTTCCTTTCCTCAGATGAATTTTCAGATATGCTGGCATATCCATTCCCAGTCCTATCCCCAGGTCTCTGCCACTGCACAGAAGCCTTTTCTTCTAGTGATCTAGAAGGCGACTTTGGCTTGCCGTCTTTAGCAACCCATCTGTTTTCTTCATACCTTCATTGAAATATGCAAGAGATGCCCACTTAAGGCTGAGCAGTTGTAAAATCAGACCATAACCGTGCACTGTATTTTACCAAGGAAAATGGGATAATAATGGTAAGAAAATGCATACTTTGCACGAATGAAATTCTCAATCCCAACTCTGTCGTAATTAGGGGGCAGCTCTGCTTCCCAATAACTATTTGCCTTCTCATTTCCCATTGCTGTATAGGGAAGGAAACCATATAATGAATCACTTTTTTGTTATCTTGGACCAACATGAGCCTAAAAAATGGAACTGTACTTAGAGAGAAGCTTACATTGAATAAATGCAACCTGTTCGGGAAGCCATGCGTCCAGAGTAGCAGACCTCACCTGCAAAAATCCAGAAAGAACCCATTGGTAAGTATGCAAATAATAATTGGCATTTGCTTAACCACATATTTGCGTGCAGAAGTAAAAAATATTTTCTTCTTATGTGATAGGGTAAACCTAGCAAGGATTCAATATTAACCCAAAAACAAATTGTGATAGAATAATTGAAGGGCTCATAAATTTTTGACTCTGCATTATTGAACTTCAGATTCAGGGAAAGGGTTGCAGCCAAGAAGCTCAACATTAGCTATATCTCCACCACTGACCAGATTGCTGATATTTTCACAAAGCCCTTGTCTATTTCTCGGTTTCAATATCTTCAGTCCAAACTCACTGTTCTTCCTAGCCCTGTTCGTTTGCGGGGGGACTGATAAACCATCTCAGCCATCACAGCTTACTAAGTCATCTGAGCCACCTGAGTCTTCATCTGTCAAGTCTACGCATGAGCTGCTGCAACCTCCTCAGCCACAGTTACAATCACAGTTACAACTGCAGCCCATACACGTGCAAGATTAGTTAGTTAGTTATGGATAGTTTGTTAGCACTTAACTACAGTTCAGTTCAGTAGTTAATTGTTAGTTATGGTTAGGTTAGCTAAACTGATTCTTGTATAAATAGATACTGAACTCTGTTATAATATTTATTCAATTCAATTGAGTCAATCTTCTTTAGATTGGTCATACGTTTGATCTGTGCGAAGTATCGTTTGAAGTGGCTCAGTGGGAGATTAATAGTCAACTTGAACAGATTAGCCATAGATTGAATTCGTTGATACTTACACAAAAAGACTAGCCATTATATTCGGCTAGTCTTCGAGCTTTTGTTCACAGAGCCGACCGGAGAAACTCATCGGTCATGGCCATGGAGGTATCATTGGTGCAACAGGCCGGGCCAGAACCTATGGAAGGTCTTATGGCGGAAGAGAGAGAGAGGTGGTTTTGCTGGGCGTCCCTGTGTAGGAGGTGTGGAATAGTTCAGATGACTTTATCTCAGTATGGGAACGCAATTGGGATATCAGACTCCAGTATGCTGCTTTGCAAGAACAAGTGCATCAAACGGATATGGTGCATAGGGGAAGTGTCGCACCTGCAACTTCGCCGATAGATGAGGATATGTTGTCCACGCCGCCGACAAGGGTGACGGTGTTGGATTTTGTGTTCGAACAAATTTCGTTACAACTTAAGCAGATAAGGCTGACGTTGATGTCTTGATGATGCACGAACAAGCTGACGACTGGTGGCCTAAATGGTCTTCAATATCACTCAGTGGGAATTAACCCTGGTAGTTGGAGGTCATCAGTAGATACCCATCATATTAATGACTCTGGGGAAGGAGGCGGTGTCAGAGAGCTAATCTTTGGTTTGTGTTTTTTGAACTAAATTTTTTAAAAATTATTTTTTTTGATTTTTTGTATTTTTTTTGTATTTTTAGTAAATATTTTTAAATTTTAAATATATATTTTTATTTTTTTAGATGCACCTTATTTAGATGTATCTAAAAAATAAATAATTTGTGAAAAAATATTTTAAAAAATTAATAAATACATAAAAATACAAAAAATGTACTGAATTCTTGTATTTTTTATTTTTGGTATTTAGTGAATTTTTAAAAGATTTTTTTTACAATCTTTTTACTTTTTAGGTGTATTTATATTAGGTGTGTCTAAAAAGTAAAAAAATTACTTAAAATATTTAAAAAATTCAGTAAAAATAAAAAAACACGAAAAATAAGAAAGTAAAATTTTTTGAAAAGTGTTCTTTGAGAAGTGAAAATAAGTAAGGTGAATGGAATTTAGGATGGAGCTTCTAATTAATGGCGCTGTTTGGGAAGAAAGGGTTGAGGCTATTATAGTCTCAAATGAAAAATAAGTCAAAAAGTCCCACTATTCACTCTTTTTTATTAAAAAAAAATAAAAATAGGTGCAGCTACCGTGACAGTGTAGGCTACACAGTCTACACTGTCAAAGTGACAAATTGTTACATCATTTGGGAAATTACGATTTTGCCCCTTTACATCAACTTAAAAAATTATAATTTTAGAGACAAATTTGTTATTTTAACTTCAAATATCATTTCAACACACTTTTCAATACAACAACTCAAATAAAAATTCATTTCATCTTTCTAAATACAAAAACTAAAATAGCCTATTAAAATAGTAAAAAAACCAAAAAAAGTCTCTAAAATAGCCACTTTCCAAACGAGGCCAATAATGTGGACCAGATTTCAGTGGTTTCATTGAGTGGACTAGTCCAAGACCTTCAAGTGGGCTTGAATAAGACAGATGCAAAGGTAGATTTGAGCCTAAGTTTGGGCCGTGTTGTAGGCCCAGTGGTTATTCAGGAACCAGATGCACTTTCAAGGCCAAATAAAGCCCGTTTAAAAGATTTTTGGGCTAAGGGTAAGGTTGAGGCCTGGGATGATTTATATGATGTAAGCTAATCTGATGAAGAAGAGCTTACTCCATTGCTCAGAAGGAGCAAAGAAATTAGGGCACGAAGGAATGGTGAGGGGGAGATCAAGTGTAGAGGAGGATGGGAAATGGAAAGATGTCCTGTTCGAGGTGGGGCTGATATGAGTGTTAAAAGACGTCAATAGGCGAAGGATGCAAGGGTAAGTCAAAGATTGATGCGACATCTCATGTGTTGACACAGAATGGCAAGAGCGCGCAGAGTACGAGCTATGAACAAACATTTTGGGCAACGACTTTTGAAGAATGGGTTAAGGCCTCGTTTTCATAGGTAGAATTGAAAAGGTTGGTAGTGAGGGGATTAAGTAAAATTATATTTATTTTGATGATAATTGTTAGTGTAGAAATTATTAAATTATTTTTATATAAAATAAATATAAAACAAATAAAACAAATAAAAAAATACAAAAATATTAAACATTAATGTTTTAAAAAAAAATTCTCAATATGTAAAAAATTTTAAAAAAATAAAATAAAATAAAAAATTTTCAAAAAAAAATAAAATAAATAAAATAATGATTTTTACTTAACAAAAAATATAAAAAAATTAAACATTGATGTTCAAAAAAAAATCTCGACATGTAAAAAATAAAATAAAAAAAAAATATTTCTAGTCCGTCGGACTATTTTTCTAATATCAAGTCCTAGAGGTCTATCCAAATTCCATCTGCAAGGCCTATCCTAAGTCCTTCGACTTAACAGTCTCTTCCTCAAGTCTGTAAATAAATAACACATTAAATGAAACCCACAGCTATCTTAATCCCAACCCCCACTCATACCCCCAAAACAAACAGGCCTAAAGTATGAAGGCTGGCGGAAGAGGAAAAATTCACCGGTTCATTTCAAGGGGTCTGTTCCTCGGAAAGTGGCCAAAGCAGCTAAGCCGGATCAGATTGCCTCACAGAAGAGAAAGAGGGCTTTGTCGAAGTTGCTGTCACCTCATGACGGTAGACCAAGTAAGAAGCCTTGTTCGGACTCTGATGAGCAGGGCTCAGGATTGGCCAAGGTTTGGGAAGGTTGTCAATATGGGGATTTTTTTTTCTGTAGTATGAAATTGCCATGATGTTGAATTTGATTTTGGATTCGGATAAGCAGAACTCTTTGGGGTTTTTGGAGGAGGTTGTACCAAAACAACCTCCTCCATCCCCATGAAGCTTTTAAGCTGGAACTGTCGAGGGATGGGTCACCCTACAGTAAAAAAAGCTCGCATTTTGACTCAGTCTCATAAGCCGAATGTCATTTTTCTAATGGAGACTAAATTGGAAGCACGAAAGTTGGAATGGTTAGGTTTAACTATGGGGTACCGTTTTTGGACGGGCGTTGACAGTGAAAGGCAAAAGGGTGGTCTTTGGGCGGCTTGGGATGAAACAATAAACATTAGAGTTTTGTCTCGCACTGCGCATTTTATTGGTCTGTTAGTTTCGGAAGATTGGCATTCTGATTGGGTAATTATTCTGTTTTATGGGCATCCTGATGTCTCTTAAAGACCTTTAATTTGGAATCAGTTATCTTGTTTTATAGCAACTATTGCTCATCCAATTGTTATCATTGGAGATTTTAATCAGGTTATATATTCTCATGAAAAGCAGAGTAAGGTGCACAGATCTATTCCAGGGGCCAAAGTCTTTATGGAATTTATGAATGATCATGGTCTTGTAAATCTGCCTTTGATTAGAGTCCGATTTGTGTACCTGAATGGACAAAAGTTGCAGGATTTTGTTGAGAACCCGCAAACGATGAGTTGCATATGTGCTGTTTGCAGGAAGTTTGTTCATTCTCTTCATTTCTTGATGAACTGTTGCCTTCTTTTCTTCATATCCCATTTTCTTCCATCCATCTTTAGCCTGAGGGCTAGCGGTATGCTCTTTGGGCTGAATATGAGAATTGCTGCCCTTAAATTGTTCAAATGGATTCATTTTTGCAGTGAACCTGCCTAAATTAAATATAACATGATTTAACAATCTTGAAATTGCAAAACAACCAAAACTTGACAATAAAAAATTTATAAAAAAACGACCATGAATTTGAAAGAATAATCTACCAAAAGTACACTGTTATTAAAGAAGTAGCCAATAACATAAACCCTACTTTGTATTCGATTAGAAATAATATAGAGAAAAAAGGAAACAAAATTGAAGTTGCAAGTCTCCTTGTTATCTTTATTTTTGATTTCCAAGGAGAGTAATGGAGGTTTTTGTTTTCTCGGGGCCCAAACAATGAAAAACTTAATACTCAACAGAACAATTTCTCTTGTTTTCTTTTCTGAAGTTTCTTGGCGGACAAACGGAACCTACAATTTGAAGGAAGAGACAGAAACTTACAATTTTGGTGGGAGACCTAACAATCTTCAGTGCATCATTTAGGAGCGAGAGATAATAATATAAATTCCGAAGCGACAAATAATAATATAAATTTCTTATCTTTCCATCGTCGCTAACCAATCATATTTTCAGATATTTTTCTTAGGGTAAACTGCATTTCGCGTCCACTAAGTGATAGTCTACCTCGATGTGTTTGGTATGCGTATGAAAAACAGGATTTTTAGTCATGGCGATAGCAGAGAGATTATCACACCAAAGAGTAGATGTAGGAACAGTGATATGAAGCTCTGCTAAGAGCATACCAAGCTAGCTAAGCTCGGAGGAAGTCTGAGCCAAAGCTCTGTATTCTACTTCAGAGGAAGACCTGGACACTGTTGGCTACTTCTTAGCAGTCCATGCAATCAAGTGAGGGTCAAGATAAACACAGTAGCCAGTAGTGGATCGTCGATCAACTGGATTGCCAGCTCAATCAGAATCAAAGAAAGCATTAAGGATAAAAGGACCACTGGAAAAATGAAGACCATAATCCAAAGTACGCTTAAGATATCGTAGTAATCTCTTGATAGCAGCAAAATGAGCATTGAAAGGAGCTTGCATAAAGTGACAAGCATGGTTTACTGCAAAAGCCAGATCAGGCCTAGTAATAGTCATATACTGAAGTGTACCAACCAAACTCCGATAAAGAGATGGTTGAGAAAAGGGTAGATTAGCAGTGGAAGAAGAAATAGACTGCTTAGTAGCCATAGGAGAAGAGTATGGCTTACAAGAACTCATACTAGCTTTAACTAAAATGTCTGAAGCATATTTATGCTGAGAAAGAACATAGCCAGTTGATGTGGAGACAACTGAAATGCCAAGAAAGTAGTTAATGAAGCCAAGCTCTTTCATAGAAAAAACATAATACATTGCTTGAACAAGAGTTTGAATATATAGAGAATCACTTCCTATGAGAAGAATATCATCCACATATATAAGGAGAATGGTAATGGATGTGGAGGTTTTCTTAACAAATAAAGAGGAGTCACACTGACTAGGAATGAAATCCTGAGTGAGGAGAAAATTAGAGAAGGTAGAGAACCAAGCTCTTGGAGCTTGCTTCAATCTATAAAGGGCCTTGTGGAGTTTGTAGACAAAAGATGGTTGATTGGATTGAACAAAGTCTGGTGGTTGATGCATGTAAACCTCTTCTTCAAGAATTCCATGGAGAAAAGCATTAGAAATGTCCATTTGCTTGATAGACCAATGGAAATGAAGAGCAAGGCAAAGGAGAATGCGAATGGTAGGTTGTTTGGCTATAGGACTGAAGGTTTCATGATAGTCCACCCCTTCAGTTTGAAGAAAACCCTTGGCAACCAACCTAGCCTTGTTCCTAGCTATGGAGCCATATGAATTTTTCTTAAGTCTGAAGACCCATTTACAACCAATTGCCTGTTTGTTAGAAGGTAAAGGAACCGAGGTCCAAGTGCCTTGCTTCTGAAGTGCCTTATATTCATCAACCATGGCAGCTTGCCAAGCAGGAGAAGAAAGAGCCTATTGATAAGTTTGGGGCTCAACAAGATTTGCAGAAGCAAGCAAACAAGAAGAGGGAAGGCTGGTCTTGGATCTGGTAAGTATAGGTGAGTATTGGAAGAAGTAAGAGGAGGAAGATTAACGAAGATAAAAGTGATGAGAATCTGAGAAGAGATATTGTAACGCCCTCAAAATAAACTCATAAATCATCCAACAATAGCATGCTTAGACATAAGAGAATAAAGCATAAATATATTCCATCAGAGTAATCATTACAAAATGTATTACATGTTGATAACAAAAGTAAATGCCCTATGGGCTTACAACTTTCCAAGTCAACACTTGGTTACAAAAAGAGAGTGCTAACTCCATACACAGAAAGCCTTTGGCTTGATATACATGTAATACAACCAAAAATACAAAATAGTCCAACAGTCTCAAGCCTCCCAAGCTACGTCCTCGGAGGTGGCATGCTACCCGTACCTGAAAATGATGTCCCATATAGGGTGAGTCACAGCCCAGTAGAAATACACTAAACCAACTATAAACAATGACTAAAATAATAGCATTCAATAGATGGTCTACACTCATATTCCAACTTATACCGCATCACTGTTTCAAGACAATCATGTCCATGTTACATTTCACCTTCCATTTCTTAAGTTTGAAAACAAGGCTCAGAACCTGGCCAAATGATTTGATGAGATTATAACTCATCACTAAAATACTTTCGAAATTCAAGATGGATACACATTTTGGTGCTGTATCAATAACACATAAACCACTTCCATACTTCACAATTGATAATGATATACATTTTAGTGCTATATCAAATCAAACAAACACTTCCATACTTCACAATGATACACATTTTAGTACTGTATCAATCTCAAACAAGTCCGGTTTAGAGGTCCAGTCCCTTTCTTCCAATAAACCGTGGAGTACAACCCCTTTCTTCTCCCACACAATACAATGTATATAAGCAATTTTCATATACAAATTCAATCAATCAATACAAAATTTGATGTATTATACCAACCGCTATATTCGATAGCATACTCAAATGATTAGTTTTAGTTTGCCTAATCATCATGCATTGTCTACAACAATCAAGATTATCCTCCACCGATAGCCCAAAGCAGTTATTTCTAAACAGAAAAATAAATGCATCAAATGGATAAAAATTCAACATTTTGCCTAGGTGAGCGATAAATTAATCCAACTACACCCTTTAATCCCATACCTTTCCAATTCCAATATCCTCAATTCAATTTCTCATATCCCCAAAATTAATTATACAAATTAATTTACCAACTAATTAGGGCATTTTCTCATAATTCTCATAACAACCCTAAGGTTCCATTTTCATCAATGATCCAACATTAATTCCTTTTCTCAATGTACTACATACATATGGGTTTATAAATTTGAAAACCCCTCTTTTGAAAATTACACTATGACCCCAAACTTTCTCAAAATTACCCAACAATCCCCAACATATCGAAATGCCAAAATTTAAAGACAAAGCTCATAAGATGGAGTAGGATATCCCTACCTCGAAGTTAGAGCTCAAATGGAGAAGAAGACCAAACTCAAAGTGCTCCAAACTCCAAACTTTTCGGATCAAAACGAAGCCCTCGACGATCAATACACTTTTTACAGAGGCCGAAGGAAAGGAGAACACTCTAACTAGATCAAACCCTAAAGAGAAGGGAGATTCTAGAGAGAGGAACTCTCAAAATCGGTTTTTGGTAAAGTAAGGAGAGAGTGAAAGTTGAAAAGTGATTCAAAAATGCCCAGCAGCCAACTGATATACGACAGGTCCGCTCGAGCGTAGAACATGACGCTTGAGCGTCAAGAACAAAAAACTGGATCTGCTCGAGCGCAAGAAGGGCCCGCTCGAGCGCCAAGACACAAGAAATAAGTACATCCGCTCGAGTGCGAAAAACCAGTCCGCTTGAGTGTAGATTTTCATCTCCCAGAACTTTTACCAAAAATGTACTACCCGCTTGAGCGCCAACAAACCCGCTTGAGCGCTACTCGCTCGAGCGTAGAAAACACACCTGCAAAAGTTTTGCAGGGACACGAAATGCTGGAAGGGTGTAAACCCCGCTCGAGCGCAAGAAGACCCGCTCGAGCGGACCGCCTAAAAAACTGGGCAACAAGGAAATGAAACCAAGGCTCAACCAACCTGTAAACAACCAAGCCTAACACATCCTAAAACTCAAACAAATGGAATTAAAGGATGACAACAAGATAGATACAACTACCAACTCCACGGAACCAAAGTCCGGAATACAACAAATACAGAAAGGGAAAACCGGGATCGCTATAACCTTCCCCCCCTTAAAGAATTTCGTCCCCCGAAATTAAATACAAGTTTTTCAAAAACAAGTTTTCCCAATTACCAACATTATTACCACTCAATGTTCCGCAACCTGACCCATTACCGGTCATCCCCTCTATTCAAGAGGTAAATGACTACATTTTCCACATTATGCATTATAAATATGCATTCCCTGAAATTCCACAAATTTCAATACCATATTCCACAATTCTATATCATATTCAATGCTCATGATATATTTCAATTTCTACAATACATCCAACATATGCAAAGTTACATTAAACTTCCATTTTGAGGCAAGTTTCATAACATACTTCCATAAACCAAAACATATACAATGTTTTGCAACTTAAGACATATAGAATGCTCTTAAAGTTCAACAAAATTACAAAATTACCAATGCATGGTTACACATCAACAAACAAGTCCGGATATTTCTCAACGGACCTCTAAACTCACGTTCCCAAGTGGCTTCTTCCACTCCGTGATGCTTCCACAAAACTTTAACCAAGGGAATGGTCTTGCCTCACAAGACTTGATCCCGCCTATCCAAGACCCGAACCGGTCTCTTCTCATACGAGGCATCCTCATCTACCTCTAAGTCGGTCCAATCCAACACGTGCGATGGATCCGACTCATACTTTCGAAGCATACTAACATGAAACACGTCATGCACCCCAGACAACTGCGGTGGCAAAGCCAAACTATAAGCAACCTCCCCAATCCTCTCAAGGATCTCAAAGGGTCCGATAAACCAAGGGGATAACTTCCCACTCTTCCAAACCTCATCAAACCTCGCCTAGGTGATATTTTCAAGAAAACATGATCACCCGTCTCAAATGCCCAATGGCCTCCTCCTACGGTCGGCATAACTCTTTTGGCGACTCTGGGCTATAACAAGCCTCCTACGGATAAGCTCAACTTTCTTCGTCGTTTCCCTCACCAACTCCGGGCCCAACAAAGGTGCATCACCCCACCTTGGCCCAACAAACTGGAGACCTACACGGTCGGCCATACAAGACCTCAAACGATGCCATACCGATACTAGACTGAAAGCTGTTATTGTAGGCAAACTCCACCAATGGTAAGTGCCTCTTCCACGACCCACTAAAGTTAAGGACACAACCTCGAAGCATATCCTCAAGGATCTGAATAGTACGCTCGGACTGCCACGTCAGTCCGAGGATGATAAGCCGTATTAAAGGTCAACCTAAGTGCCCAAGGCAACTCTGCAAACTTTGCCACAACCTAGCGGTAAAACGAGGGTCTCTATCTGAGACGATCGTCACTGGGACCCCGTGCAACCTCACTATGTCCCGAATATACAAGTCGGCAAGAAGATCTACCGAATCTTTCACGCGCATAGGGATAAAGGTGTGCCGACTTAGTCAACCGGTCTACAACCACCCAAATAGCATCACTACCCCGCTAAGTCCTCGGAAGACCTACAACGAAGTCCATATTGACATGCTCCCACTTTCACTCGGCAATAGGCAAGGGGTTGCAACAAACCCGCTGGCCTCTGATGCTCGGCCTTCACTTGCCGGCAAGTAAGGCACGTTAGACATGAAGACTGCTACATCCTTCTTCATACCCCGCCACCAAAACTGGCGACCCAAATCCCGATACATCTTAGTTGCCTACCAGATGCACCGCAAGGCGTGAATGGTGAAACTCTCAGAGTACCTCCTCTTGGCAAGACTCCAGCACAAACAAACGATCTCGGTATCTCACACTCTGGTCAGGATACACAGACAAACCCTTCTCAACCTTTCCACCGGAGATCTTCTCTTGGAGGGATTCTACCTCAAGGTCACCTCCCCTGGGCCTCTAACACTCGAGTCACAAGTGTAGGCTGTGCAACAACAGAAAACAAGGCCGCAGCCTCAACGGATTCGCCCAAAAGCAAATCAAACTCACCAAGTGCACCCAACCTCTCCCACTCCTGGATGGCTATACAAGCTACATCACTAATGGATTTCCTGCTAAGGGCATCGGCCACAACATTGGCCTTTCCCGGGTGATAGTGCAACTCAAAATCGTAGTCCTCAATAAACTCCATCCACCTTCTCTGCCTCAAATTCAAGTCTCTCTGTGTAAACAGATACTTCAAACTCTTATGGTCCGAGAACACCTCGAACTTCTCACCATACAGGTAATGCCTCCACATCTTCAAGGCAAAGATCACGGCTGCTAACTCAAGGTCATGTGTAGGGTAATTCTTCTCGTGTATTTTCAACTGACGTAAGCCATAAGCTACCACTTTCCCCTCTTGCATCAACACACAACCCAAACCCTCTCGTGAGGCATCACAATAAACTGCATAACCCAAACCTCTTTCCGGAATAATCAAGACCGGAGCGATGGTCAATCTAACTTTCAACTCTTGGAACGACTTTTCACAAGTCTCACTCCATACAAACTTGACCCTTTTCCGCGTCAATCTAGTCAACGGCGAAGCTAGTCTGGAGAAATCTTTCACAAACCGGCGGTAATACCCAGCTAATCCCAGAAAACTGCGGATCTCAAAAACGCTCTTAGGCTGTGCCCAATCTTGCACTGCCTCTACCTTGGATGTATCAACAGACACCCCTTCCTCGGAAACCACATGGCCTAAGAACTTGACTTCCCCTAGCCAGAACTCACACTTCCCAAACTTGGCATATAGCCTATGGGCTCTAAGCAACTCAAGCACCACTCTCAAGTGTTCCTTGTGCTCCTCCTCAGAAGGCGAATAAATCAGAATGTCGTCCACGAAAATGACCACAAAGCGATCTAAGAATTCTCGGAAGATCCGGTTCATCAAATCCATAAAGACTACCGGTGCATTGGTGAGCCCAAATGGCATCACCAGAAACTCATAGTGGCCATACCACGTACGGAATGCCGTCTTCGGAATATCCTCCTCCCTGACCCTCAACTGATGGTAACCCGATCTCAAGTCTATCTTAGAGAAATAACGGGAACCCTTCAACTGGTCAAACAAATCATCTATACAGGGCATAGGGTACTTATTCTTGACCGTAGCCCGATTCAACTTCCGGTAATCGATACAAAGTCTCAAGGCACCATCTTTCTTTTTAGCAAAGAGGGTCGGTGCTCCCTACGGTGAAACTCTAGGGCGAATAAAGCCCTTATCCAGCAACTCCTGGAGCTGAATCTTCAACTCACTCAACTCGGCTGGGGCAAAACGATAAGGTGCCATAGAAATCGGCGCTGTACCAGACACTAAATCAATAGAGAACTTGATCTCTCGGTGAGGTGGCAAACTAACGAGATCCTCGGGAAAAACATCCGAATACTCACAAACCACTCTCGGCAATACAATATGGGTATCATCACACTCACTACTCATAAAGCTAGCAAGAAGACCACTAAGCTCACTCCGCCCTCGCGGATCATACACCGGTGGCAACACACTACCAACCCGATCCCCCAAGAAATAGAAACACTCCCCGCTCAAGGTACATACTGTGACCCTCTGGCAGTAGCAATCGATAACAGCCCGGTATGACGATAGCCAGTCCATACCCAAAATAACATTAAATCCCGACATGGGTATAACTACAAAAGGAAACGAAAGCCGACGATCGGCGACCTCTATATCACAACCTCTACATCATTGTTTCAAAATCAATTCACCCCCAAAAGGTGATACAACACATATAGGAGATGCTAATTGTGCCAACTCCAACTTCAAAACAGATGCAAATGCAACAGATACAAAGGAATGAGACGCACCCGTATCAATCAATACACTAGCAACCGAGTTGCAAAACAGAAAGGTACCTCTCACAATAGATGGAGCCGATACTAGGTTCTGCACGGTAACAGCATACACACGCCCTGTAGGCCCCTGATCCACCTGCTCACCTCTAGGAGCAAAAGACTGCTGCACAGACTTGGACGACGAAGCTCCCGGATTGGCCCTCGAGGCCTGCACAGATTGAGCTGGCTGAAAACCCTGCGTCTGCCTAGAACCAGACGCACCCGATGTGGCACCCAACTGCGGGCAAAACCTCTTCAGGTGCCCGGGTCGACCACACTGATAACAAGACAAAGGTTGGCCTCTGCCCTGACTCTGGCCCTGAGGTCGAGCCGATAAAGAAGCTGCTCCCTGACCTCCTCCCCTCTGTGGGCAAACTGAAGACTTGTGACCCAGCTGGCCACATTTGAAACAAGTCAAGCCTCCCTGATTACCTCTCCCGGAGCCTGCACTCGGTACTGGAAAGGTCGATCTAGCCAAACCACCCTGAGACTGCTGAGGGTTAGAACCCCTCTGTCTCCTGCCATCACCCTGACCATCTAGG
The DNA here is from genome assembly GCA_036172215.1 of Camellia granthamiana. NCBI lineage: Eukaryota > Viridiplantae > Streptophyta > Magnoliopsida > Ericales > Theaceae > Camellia > Camellia granthamiana. The sequence goes on from CM069911.1 coordinate 16,982,708, forward strand.
CTCCTCTTGGAGCCTCTCCGCCCTTCTTCCTCATCCTGCATCATAATCTCCATATGGGCTGCAACATCAACCAAACGCCCATAGTCTCGGGTCATAGAACCCTCAACTCTCATCTTGAGGCCACGCCTCAACTTCCGTTCAAACTCAATGCAACGGCGTTCCTCGGACACCACAAGTTCAGGTGCAAACCTGGACAAACTAGTAAAAGAGGTCTCAAACTCGGCCATAGACAGACTCAGCTGCTTGAGCTGGCAAAACTGGTCTCTCAGCTTCTCTCTGACAGCTGGAGATAAGTACTTCTCCTAGAAAGCATCTACAAAAGCCTTCCACGTGCCACCAATACGGCCCTTCGTGTACTTCCACCACTGATCCGCATCTCCCTTAAGCTGGAAGGATGCCAAGGTCATTTTCAATGCTCCGTCCTCGATGCCAAGCATCTCGAACGTCTTACTCATCTGCTCCAACCACTCGTCAGCCTTAAGTGGCTCTTTCGGATCCCCAATAAACTCGTCCGGATTAGACCGGAAGAACTCCCTCTTCAAGAAGGAAGGCCCTGCATCAACAACTTGGGCCTGCACTGGATTCTCAACTCTGAGAATGCCCATAAACTCCCTCAAAGCATCGGCTATCTATAGATGCGCCCGAACGTCCCGGGAGGAATCCCCCGTTCTGTTCATTTGGGCTTCCTACAGTTCAGGACTCGATGTTGCGGTTCTTAATCTGATCTCACAATGTGCAATGTGAGATTGATAAATCATCAAAGAGTCCAAATCCGGCAAATCGTTTTGAAAAATAGATTTTTGAGAAAGAAGTGCCAAACATGGACTGCTTTACCAGATACAGAGTCGCCACCTAAATATTTTATTTTGGGAAATTTAGGAAACCCTGACTCGTTACCTAAGGCCACGTGTCCGTCATCACCAAAGTTGTCTCGGCTCGGGAACTTGGGTACGATTGGGGAAGGTCACTTCGTGAGCACCCTCGCTCGCCCGATCAAAGATCGGCCTCTACTAACCATGATATCAAGTTTTGAAAACATTATGCGTTCTTATTCCAGTTATTAGCCTAGATTTACTATGTGATGCGCACAACATACAAGTATAGATTGGGTCGCCCAAATTGGAACAGAACATTTCATGTTTGTTTTGAAAACGGTTTGCTACTCGTAAGTAGGCTTAAAATGCAGATTTTGCCACCCTCGGGTGGGCTTTAGAAAACATGATTTTGCCACTTTCAAGTGGGCTTATAACTCGCATTCAATGCATTGTTCCAATTCAAAAAACCTAATCTTCACCCACAGGCATTCAGGCAGGTATATCACGTAAGCACATAGCCTCATGGTAAAGCATGCTAACATGGCAGTCACTCACACACATGCAAGGATGCTAAAGCATAAAGGCTTACCTAGTACTCCAAGCCAAAACAGAAAATAGTTAGTAATCATATGCATGATCCTAGTTCATGTTAAGATGGCTAATGCAACACATGCAAAATGCAACTAAGATGGGCTCGGCTATTCTAAACATGGCATGTGAAATGCAATAGATAACATGTATTCAACTTGGAATTGAAATACAAATGCAGTTAGTATGATGCGCCGAGCCCGGTGCATGCAATACAGATGAATGAATGCACGCATGCATTGCATAAGGTATGCTAATTTAAATATGCCCTAATACTAACCATTGAAAGCAGGTAAATAAAAGGAAGAAAGAAGTGGGGGTTGGAAGACATACACACACTCACACACACTTATTACACAATTGCCCTCGCTCGGAGGGTCCGAATAAATAATACAAACCAAGCAAATAATTAACTACTCTAACTAATTAAATATTACAGAACTTCTAAACAATTAACAAATTAATTACAAAAAGAAGGTGGCCGCAGCCCCGCCTCGGGATGATGAGATGATGCATGCTTGATTCGCCTTGCCCGGAAACCAGATGCCATGCCTCTGTTGCCTCTGTTTACACTGTCCTACACCTCTGAGGACTGTGAAAATCCTGGGGATGCCTCTGAATTGCTCCCTGATCATTTTGGAATGCCACCGGCCAATGAAAAGCACCACTGACCATGTAAATGTGATCATCGACCATTTGTTGATCCATCGGCTAGTTATCTTTGGTCGGTCAGCACTGTATGTAGTCGGCCGGCCAAATGTTCCTGCAGAATCCTGTTTTGACAGCAGCAGAGGATAGACAAGGCATGGCATGGAAATTTCAAAGCAATGTGTGCATGGCCACTCTTCCAATCATGCTACGGACTCAAGGGAGTGTGGCCCTTGGTCCTCGGGCCACCAATCACGCATTCCGATGCATGATGGCCAAAGACACCAAGTTTGCCAATCAATGTAAATGCATGCAACAAAACAAATGAGTGCCAATGCCCTATCATGTTGAGATCAAGGGCATCGGCGACTGAGGAGTGAGGCGCGTTACATCACTTCAAGTACGAACGTACCTCATTCCTCATGCTTGGTTTGACACCCCAAACCAAGCAAAATGTAATGCATGTATGCAATGTGGCTCAAATATGCATATGAGGCTAAGACACAAAACATGCCAAATGTAATGTAACCTATCATGCAAGTATGCAATGTGCCAAACATGCAATGCTACAATGCAACCTAGATAGACAACTAGGCAAAGTGATAGGCATGTAACAATGCACTAACTACAAGGATGCAACTATCATGCAATGTAATGAGCATACTAAAAGATACAAATGCATGATCCATGGACTTACACTAAGATGGAGGAACCTCAGCCACACCCCCAAAACAGTGGCCAAAATGGTGTAACAAGAGCACAAATCACATATGCAAGCATGCATGAACGGGGCAACCTTCAAGGACACTTAAAGGTGACATGCATGGACATTAAACACTCATGTTAAACTCTGAAAAGCATGCGAAGGATGATACCAAAACATGCTAGGGAATGGATGCGAAATAGAAGGCATTCGAGGCCACAAAAGAGAGCATCACTCAACACCCACCCCAAGCAAACATGGCATGGTTTTTTTTAATACAAAATAGAGTTTTAGCATGCAAAAAGGACCCCCAAAACCCACTGATATGGCAGCTAAGGGACACAAACCAAGACGCATGCACAATGACTTATTTCAAGGCACAAAAGGACAATTCCTCAAAGCATGTGAAGGATGATGAATGCATGCATACAAGCATGGATTATGGACTGAAATAGCATGGGAAATGATTCCAAATCACTAAAACAACCCAACTAAAGCATGCTAGTGACCCACACACCCGAAGCCAACAAGCTAGAATACAAAGAGGCTATATAAAGCATGGCAAGCATGACTCCAAAGACTCAAGAAAGACCTTAAGCATGTTAAAACATGACCAAAAACTTCACAAAGCTAAGCCAAAACATGCAAGCATGATGGTCCAAAGGCAAGATGTATTTCTAGGCAAAATAAAGGAATACAAGGCAAGTGTATTATGCATGCAAGGGATCAACAAACCAGCATGGGACAGAGGTAAAACATGCTAAATAAACACCAAATAACCTCTGAAATGAAGCCAAACAAAGCTAGGCATACATGCTACCCTTATGAGCCAAAACACAAGCAAATGAGACAATAAAGGGAGAGGGGTGTCCCTCCCCTATACAAGGCCTCAAAACCACTTCATCACCACTGAAAATCCTCTGGATTTCAGTGGTGAGAAGGCCAATATATGAAAGTTCCAAAGCTCAACCGATAAGGCTCAAAATGAGGCCAAACAAGGCCTAAGAGGGGGTGGACGACCCCCAACACCAAAATGACCTTAAACAAACATGTTAAGAATGCAAATAAAAAACTTTTTTCAGTTTATAGTTAAGCTCAAATCAATATGCAAGATAGTCTAAAAGCTTGTACAAAAAAGAAGGAATAAGAGGGTAAGTGTCTCACCCTTGAAGACCTCTTTCAAAACACCAAACCAGCAGCCCTTTTGGATCAAAACTAGCTCCAAGACTCCTCAAACAACTCCCTAACACTTCAACAACTCAAAGGTAGTGTGCTATAAGGTGTTCTAGTGTGAGAAAGTGGACAAATACTCACTTTAGGGCACTCTAACACACACAAATATAGAGAGAGAGTGGTATATATTTTGTATCTCAGATTGATCCACCTCTGGAAAGGGAGGAGAGGCTCCCTTTTTATAGGAAAATGCAATGCAAAGCTTCCAAGGGAAGCTAACTCAAGGAACAAATCCCTCCATACACGTGTATGGAGGGCAGAGTCTGTGCTCACCAGCTGGCACAGCTGGCATCTACTCAGCCTGTAGAACATGCAGGAAGGCTGCCGGCCAGAAAAATGGTCAGCCGGCTACTTATTTTGGTCAACCTGCTACTTATTTGGTCGGCCGGCTATTTTTACTGGCCGGCCGTCTAAATTGATGGCCAGTAGGTGGCTGCCAAGGCCAAAAAGTGGTCGGTGGGTGTCCAGATTGAAGCCCCAGAAGTTAGCTTTCCAATGGCGCAAACCTTGCATTAAAATTTCTCCTATGCAAAAAGTTATTCCTGTTTTGGTGAAGCCGCGTAGATTCGATCCTACCAGATTGATCCCCTACTTCAACCAACCATATCTCCCCTACCCGGACTTGGCTTTAGGAGACTCTTGAGTGCAAAATGAAGCCCCGGAAGTAAGCTTTCCAAAGGTGGTGGCCTCATAGCTAAAATCTAAGTATGCAGATGAATAAGCCCGATTCAGCGAGGGCTGCTCGACTCTCTTCTATCCGGATTCATGCCGAACTTCTCCCAAACTAGTTTTCTTCTCTCCTTTCCTCTTTTCTTCAACTCCAAACCCCTAAGCAAAGTGTTTTGAAAGATTTTTCAAAGATTTCATCTCTCTTTCATTCATCTCCACTTTGTCCTTGCTCGTTTTACCGAAAAGCGCAACATTTAACGAAATGCGAGCGTCGGAACATCGTAGGAACTTTATTTTCAAAACATTTTGAAAGAGAGGGTTTTAAGATCTAAAATATTTTGATCAAGATTGTTTTGGTCCAAAAGGGGTATGAAGGTTGGATTTGACTCTCTCATTGCTGAAGAAATTGAACCTTTGCCCTGCACACCTTTCTCTACCAAGTAAAACCATCAATAACGCCCAAGTCTTAGGGACGGTAAAAAATGGAGTGTCTACACTATCCCACGGGCTAAAGCGCCTATAGCCTCCTGATTTGCTGGCTCGGCCACATTGGCCTGGCCAACCCCCTCCTGCTGCGCCGGATTATCATCCGGTAAAGGCACCTCCTGCCTACCACGCCTACCACGTCTACCTCCTCGTCCTTGTCCTGACGCCCTAATAATGGTAACGAAGAACGTTAGCACATTCACAAATGTGCCGAAGCTATAACACTCGCGTCCTAATGGATGGACAACTGTAATTCACTTCACGTAAGCACATAAACACATAAGCACTTACGAATTTCATTTCTGGATAATTATAGTCCCGATGCGTTACTAGAGTTCCGGTTAGAAACAGCATTGATCAAGTGCTTTTCCAACAAGACTCACAGAAACCCGAGGATCCAATCAACATCCTAGAAATTAAATTCCATACCCAAATAATCACATAAACATGTTATCACATAAGCACATAACATTACATCTAAGTCTCTAACAAGCGAGACAAACCAATTGTGATACTAATCACTTCCCACGTACCCAAAGTATTCGAACACGGTACGCTTTGATACCAAGTTGTAACGCCCTCAAAATAAACCCATAAATCATCCAACAATAGCATGCTTAGACATAAGAGAATAAAGCATAAATATATTCCATCAGAGTAATCATTACAAAATGTATTACAGGTTGACAACAAAAGTAAATGCTCTATGGGCTTACAACTTTCCAAGTCAACACTTGGTTACAAAAAGAGAGTGCCAACTCTATACACAGAAAGCCCTTGGCTTGATATACATGTAATACAACCAAAAATACAAAATAGTCCAACAGTCTCAAGCCTCCCAAGCTACGTCCTTGGAGGTGGTATGCTACACGTACCTGAAAATGATGTCCCATATAGGGTGAGTCACAGCCCAGTAGAATACACTAAACCAACTATAAAGAATGACTAAAATAATAGCATTCAATAGATGGTCTACACTTATATTCCAACTTATACCGCATCACTGTTTCAAGACAATCATGTCCATGTTGCATTTCACCTTCCATTTCTTATTCAACTTTGAGTTTGAAAACAAGGCTCAGAACCTGGCCAAATGATTTGATGAGATTATAACTCATCACTAAAATACTTTCGAAATTCAAGATGGATACACATTTTGGTGCTGTATTAATAACAAAAAAACCACTTCCATACTTCACAATTGATAATGATATACATTTTAGTGCTATATCAAATCAAACAAACAGTTCCATACTTCACAATGATACACATTTTAGTGCTGTATCAATCTCAAACAAGTCTGGTTTAGAGGTCCAGCCTCTTTCTTTCAATAAACCGTGGAGTACAGCCCCTTTCTTCTACCACACAATACAATGTATATAAGCAATTTTCATATACAAATTCAATCAATCAATACAAAATTTGATGTATTATACCAACCGCTATATTCGATAGCATACTCAAATGATTAGTTTTAGTTTGCCTAATCATCATGCATTGTCTACAACAATCAAGACTATCCTCCACCGATAGCCCAAAGCAGTTATTTCTAAACAGAAAAACAAATGCACCAAATGGATAAAATTCAACATTTTGCCTAGGTGAGCGATAAATTAATCCAACTACACCCTTTAATCCCATACCTTTCCAATTCCAATATCCTCAATTCAATTTCTGATATCCCCAAAATTAATTATACAAATTAATTTACCAACTAATTAGGGCATTTTTCCATAATTCTCATAACAACCCTAAGGTTCCATTTTCATCAATGATCCAACATTAATTCCTTTTCTCAATGTACTACATACATATGGGTTTATAAATTTGAAAACCCCTCTTTTGAAAATTACACTATGACCCCAAACTTTCTCAAAATTACCCAATAACCCCCAACATATCGAAATGCCAAAATTTAAAGACAAAGCTCATAAGATGGAGTAGGATATCCCTACCTCGAAGTTAGAGCTCAAATGGAGAAGAAGACCAAACTCAAAGTGCTCCAAACTCCAAACTTTTCAGATGAAAACGAAGCCCTCGACGATCAACACACTTTTTACAAAGGCCGAAGGAAAGGAGAACACTCTAACTAGATCAAACCCTAGAGAGAAGGGAGATTCTAGAGAGAGGAGCTCTCAAAATCAGTTTTTGGTAAAGTAAGGAGAGAGTGAAAGTTAAAAAGTGATTCAAAAATGCCCAACAGCCAACTGATATACGACAGGTCCTCTCGAGCGTAGAACATGACGCTCGAGCGTCAAGAACAAAAAATTGGATCCGCTCGAGCGCAAGAAAGCCCGCTCGAGCGCCAAGACACAAGAAATAAATACATCCACTTGAGCGCGAAAACCAGTCCGCTCGAGTGTAGATTTTCATCTCCCAGAACTTTGACCAAAAACGTACTACCCGCTCGAGCGTCAACAAGCCCGCTCGAGCATAGAAAACACACCTGCAGAAGTTTTGCAGGGACACGAAATGCTAGAAGGGTGTAAACCCCGCTCGAGCGCAAGAAGACCCGCTCGAGCGGACCGCCTAAAAACTGGGCAACAAGGAAATGAAACCAAGGCTCAACCAACCTGTAACAACCAAGCCCAACACATCCTAAAACTCAAACAAATGGAATTAAAGGACGACAACAAGATAGATACAACTACCAACTCCACGGAACCAAAGTCTGGAATACAACAAATATAGAAAGGGAAAACCGGGATCGCTATAGATATCAAAGGAAATAAGGCGATGAGAAGCACTAGCAACCGGAGGAATTGCAGGCTAAGGGAAAAAGGAGGAACTGCAAGACTGGGCAAAGAAATAGGAAGTGCAAAACTGACTAGAGGAACAGCAGCAGAACTGTCTGAAGGTGAAGATGGACTACAAGAGGAGGATAAAGGAACTAAACAAGGCTGCTGAGACTGAGAAGAAGCCCAGAAAAAATTATGCAAATGAGAAACAGATGAGGAGGATGATGTAGGCTGTGTAGTCTGAAAAGGAAACAAGTGCTCATCAAAGGCCACATGTCTAGAAGTATAGATTTTGCTTGTTTGAGGATCAAGACATCTGTAGCCTTTAGTAGCTGGTTAATAGACTATAAAAACACAAGGTACAGACTTTGGCTGAAGTTTATGAGAGGTGTAGGGTCTTAACCATGGATAACATCTACAACCAAAAGTCCTTAAGAAATAATAATCAGGTTTATGTTTGAACAAAACTTCATAAGGAGTAAACTGATTAAGCTTGAGAGTGGGATGTCTATTAACAAGAAACACAGCAGTGACAAGAGCATCCACCCAGTAAGACAAAGGAAGAGATGAGTGATGCATAAGTGTGATGGTAGTCTCAATGAGATGCCTATGTTTCCTTTTAGCCACTCCATTTTGAGCAGGTGTATGAGGACAACTCAACTGATGTTCAATGCCTTTTTGGTGAAGAAAAAATTGAAATTCTTTACTACGATATTCACCTCCATTGTTACTTCTCAAAATCTGAAGTTTGGTAGTAAATTGAGTTTCAACAAAAGTTTTAAACTCAAGAAATTTAGTAAAAACCTCACTCTTGTAATGAAGAGGGAAAAGCCAGGTAAATTTGCTAAAATCATCTATGAACAAGACATAGTATTTAAAACCTGAAACTGAAGGAGAGAAAGGACCCCATACATCAGTGTGTATAAGGGCCAATGGCTTATTTACAGTAGAATTGGTCAAACTAAATAGTAATCTATGACTTTTTGACACACAACAATGTTCACAGAGACTAGAACCTTTATTGGAAACAACAGAAGCTAAACCTACTAAATGACCATGTGAAAGAAGATAATGAAGTTTCTTGGAAGAAGGATGACCAAGTTGAAAATAACAATTTGGAGCTTGAGGAAAAGAGGCAGTACTGCTGAAGCAAGCTTGTGGGGCTGCAGTAGAGTTGGAGGATGATGCTGCAGTAGAGGTGGAGGAAGAAGAAAGAAAATGATAGAGACCATTGGTATAGCAGCCTTCATATAGCACTCTCTGAGTATTCTTGTCCTGAACAAGAAAAGAATTCTCATCAAAAGTAATGGTACAATGATTGTCAACAGCCAACTGATGAACTGAAAGTAAGTTGGAAAAAAGATTGGGAACATAAAACATTTTTGTGAGATGAAAAGGAAATGAGGGAGTAAGAAGAAGTCCTTTACCAGTATGTGCAATTGGTAAGGTTGTTCCATCACCAATAGTAACCTATTCATGACCTTGATATGGCTGATAGAAGGACATATTATTGAGATCATGTGTCATGTGATTGGTGGAACCTGAATCAAGAAACCAATAGGAATCAGGCTGTGGTGAGCTAGTAACTGGTGTAGATTCAACATATGCCTTGGAGTAACCTGGAGATGGTGAGTCAGCAGTGGAATGGGAAGTAGATGCAACATATGCCTTGGAGTAACCTGGAGATGGTGAGGCAACAGTAGAATAGGAAGATTGATTAGGCTGAAAACCTGAATCAAGTCTATGCTAGCAATCTAGTGCAGTATGATTTACTCTTCCACATATTTGACAAGTCATTTGTGAAGCAGAACTGATTTTGCCTTGAGAAAATTGATTTGGACCTCCTCTTTGATAGTGACTAGTCTGAGAAAGCTGAGAAGATTGACCTCGAGATCTGCCTCCATCTCTGCCTCTATATGAATTTATGTCTCTATATGAACCTCTGTGACCTCATCGAGAAGTAAAATGGCCTCTGTGAGCAGCATAAGCAAAAGAAAGGTCTGTAGCCTGATTGTGTTTGAGAGAAGCTCTCAACATGTATAGCTTTTGAGCACAGCAGAGAGCACAGAGTGTCCATAGTGATAGGTGCAGATCTAACACGAATTGTAGTTTTCAAAGCATTAAACTCATCAAGTAAACCATTGAGAATTAACAAAACTAAATCCTCATCATCTACTGGAGATGAAGCTAAAGCTAGCTGATCTATAATAGTCTTGAATTGACTCAGATAACCCTCCATTGTTGCACCTTTTTTGACAAATCTGCTAAGCTTGTTCTTCAACTGATGAATGTGAGACTTTGACAGAGATGTGAATTGTCTTGCAAGAGTACTCCAAACCTCATTACTAGTTTGACAATGCATCACAGTTGTAAAGACAGATGAAGACAAAGTTGTTGTTAAACAACTTAAGAGATGTGCATCAATAGTGAGCCACTGAGTATGATTTAGATTCAAAATTTCATGATTGCTTGAATCTAATACAATCGGTGGAGGACAAATTTCAGATCCATCAACATATTTGATAAGCTTTGTTGCTTTTAATATGTTTTGCATATGACTCTTCCATACTATATAATTGCTTGAATCAAGTTTTGTGGAAACAAAGGCATTAAGGTTTGAAATCAGCAAAGTGAGATTTGAAGGTAGAACAGAGGATTGTGAAGAAGAACTTGTTGCAGCTATAGTGGTTGAATCAGCAGGTCACCATTGAAACTACTTGCTGTAAAGATCGAAACTCAGAAGAGCAAAAGCTCTGATACCATAAAGAAGATTAAGACTCAATTGAATTGAATAAATATTACAACAGAGTTCAGTATCTATTTATACAAGAATCAGTTTAGCTAACCTAACCATAACTAACAATTAACTACTGAACTGAACTGTAGTTAAGTGCTAACAAACTATCCATAACTAACTAACTAGTCCTGCACGTGTATGGGTTGCAGTTGTAACTGTGGCTAAGGAGGTTGCAGCAGCTCATGCATAGACTTGATAGATGAAGACTCAAGTGGCTCAGATGACTTAGTAAGCTGTGATGGCTGAGATGGTTTATCACAATCTTACCACAATTACGACAAATTTTGAAGATTTGTTCAGAATCACACTTTATCCATCGATCATGGCCATCTTAACATTGAAGAAAAAATCCACTAATGAGGGGACGATCCGTAGGTATCCTCACTCGAATCCGCAAGAAACGAATATTTTGTGGAGTTCCTTCATCATAGTCCACTCTAAGCACCTCCCCAATGGCTTGACCTAACTAGAAACTCGCCTCCACCGAAGGACACTCCAAAGGTAATCCATGTAACTTAACCCATACTGCAAAATGAACCACCCTTATTCTGTTAAGGATGGGGTTTGGTTGCCAATAACCAACAATCAGGAGAGCACCTTGCACTGCATATGGTCCTTGCGCAACCACACGATGCATGGCTTCCTCAGAAGTAAATCGGAAAATATAGTAGTTTCCATTTCTTCCTACCACATCTACCCCTCCAGACACCTACCACTGCTCATTAATATAGTGTTGCATTAAGTACGTGACAAATGGCGGCGATCAAGCAAAAAACCCACTAGGCAATACTGAAAGTGACGGTTATCCATTACCCAAATGGATGGAGACAAAGTCATGCTGATCCCACGTCGTTGTTGTCGTTGCCTTAAATGGTTAAAGAAACGTGGGTGGGGTAGTCCACGTTGTTCCTCTGAATATTCACTGTTGAATTCCGTATCAATACTATTAGTCCAACTACCTTCTCGGATATTACCTGACGTAGTGTAACTTCAGGAAAAGCCAGACAAACACTTCTGCAACAAACATACCAACACCATTGCAACTACCCGAATACCTTCCAGCTCCAAACTGCCGACCACCCCACAATCAAACACCGAAGCATACCCTTAAAATCCAAGGGAATGCAGAGAAAAACAGAAATACACAGCTTCTCAAGGAAGACACCAGCTCTTAGGTTAGACAGAAGTCCTTGTAGGTGTGCAGAAATTACTTAGCGTTTGCTACTCCCGCATTTTTCAACCCCATCTATGAAAGCCAAAACATGACAGAAACAAGTTATCGTTTGGCAATAGGCTTTTTTTAGTTGACTTTTTAACTTTTTCGCTTCGACTTGTTTTGGAAAGTAAGTTAAAAGTTAACTTTTGACTTTTTTTTATTTTATTTTAAAAAAACGTGTAAAAAAGTAGAGAAAAGAAGTAAACCAAAAAATTTGATTTTTTTTTTCAAAAAAACGTGCAAAAAAGTAGAGAGAGAGTATAACCCAAAAAAACCAAAATGGTCAAAAAGCTGCTTGGGACTAAAAGTTTGTTTGGTTTAGTTTTTTTTGGCTTTTTTGAATTTTGTGTAGAAAAAAAGTGAAATAATTATGATTTGGATGTGTTGATTTTTTTAACCCTTTTTTTTTTTTTTGGTGGCTAATTTAGCCAAAAATCCATTGCCAAAGTTGTTTTGACAATAGGCTAGAATAATTGAAAAATTAAAAAATCATTACAAAATAATTAATTATTCTTTTTTATTTTTTACACATTTTTTTTAATAAAAATAAAAAATTTTAACTAAAATAATCAATTCTCAAAATAACCTTCAAATTTAGCAAAAATAACATCAGAAAGAACAACAAATGGGAGGCTGAAGAGATCTGGCTAAACTTGTACCATCTTGGTGATCTGGTTGAGTAGATGCGGTTCGATCTGAGAGATGTGGTTGTGAGGTTCGATCGTGAAAGATCTGGTTAAAACTTGATCGTGATAGAGATCATAGTTGCAAAACCCATTTTAATTCCAAATGAATTCGCTGAACCGAGAGCTGGATAAATTGGTAGTGGAGATGTTCATGTGAAACTATGATTCACGGATCCAGGATTTGAACTTTTGAAAAATTATTATAAAATTTTAAATTTTGATTTATATTAGTACAAAAAAGTGAATAATATTATTATTAATGAGACATTCTTTATCAACATAATTGAGAATAAAAATATATTTGGACATTTTTTCTATTTGCATAATAGTAACTATTATTATGTCTCTGTCTATTAAAGTTAATTATCTGAAAATGTTATAATCGCCACTTTTTATAATCTATCTATATCATCTATATCTATACTATTATTAAATGAATGCCTAAATTGATTTAGTGAAATTTTCTTCTCCTCATATTGCGTGGTAATTTTATATATGCTAAAATAAAAACAAATATTATACATAGCGTAAGCAAGTTTTGAACTCAAGACCTTGAGTTTTATTAAGAATATACTTATCACTTATGCAACATACTTATTATGATATTAAATTCTTTATTATTTGCTTTTATCATTAGTTATCTGAATTTTGGGTTTCATTAAGAACATACTTATCACTTAAGCAACATATATATTATGATATTAAACTTCTTATTGTTTGTTTTTATTATTAGTTATCTGAATTGCACATGCATCGCGTGTGCCACCCGCTAGTATATTATTATTAAGTGAAGGCCTAAATTGGTTTAGTGAAACATTTTTCTCCTCATGCCACGTGGCAGCTTTATATATGCTAAAATAAAAAAATTATTATACACAGTGTAAGCAAGTTTTGAATCCAAGACCTTAGATTTTATAAAGAACATACTTATTACTTAAGCAATATTTATATTTTCTACATATATTTGTTTGTATATAATATATACATTATTTATTTATTTTTAATATGATAAAATTAAAATACAAAATATTACATTTAATAATTGTTTTCACTAATTTCTTTTTTATCTTATATTTTTTAAAATTTCATTAATTATAATCACTATCCATAATATACTATATTATTTATAATTTTTATTAATATTTTTATTTTTTGAGTTATAAAATTAACCACCCCCACCACCAACTCAATTTGCCTGCGCTCAAATGATACGAGGCTAGAGCAGGGGATGACAAAATTATCTCGTTGTCATTTCTACTCTAAAATAATATAAAAATATGATAAATAATACAAATAATAAAAATATAATAAATTAATATTTGATAAAATTCAATTTAAAAATTATTTTTAAAATGTTGTACCGTAAATAATTTAAGAGTGCAAATCTTTTTAATTTTAACAATGTGAACTATTGAAATTTAAAAAGTATATAATATTTTGAATTAAAATTATATTATTAATTACTAATATAATCTACATAATTTTTTTAAATTTTAGGATGCTCCCACCCACCCACGATCATGGGCATGATAAATTACGGAAATGTCCAAATTGGTCTAACTAAAACGAATATGACGCAATGAGAGCACAACATTTAAAAAAGGACAAACAAATTGACATGAATTTACAAAATAGTCCAAAGTCTCATTACCTCCAAAACATAATGACAAATAAATAAATAAATAAAGACAGCCATGGTTGGTACCACATGCCAATTACCAACTGAGAGGGCAATTTATATGAAAATTGGGCCGAGCTGGATAAAGGGCCATTTTGGGCCGCAATGCGAAGGGCCAAGTAAAACCGCCATAAAGTTACTCCGGTCCGAAGAAGAAGCCTTGGAGTTAGACCGGTTACACAGCCGTGGTGATTAGTCCGGTCAACATAAGGCCTTATTTCTACTTCGGTTGAGAAATGTAGTGTGGATGATTCGGTCTTCAGTAATTAGTTCGGTCGTGACGTATGGAAACCGAGGTATGCTAAGTCCTCTTAAAGACTTAGTTCTGGAGATAGTTCGGCTCAACTCTCTATGGATAGCTCGGTCTTAGCATGGGAAAGCCGAGGTAAGGGAAAAGAAAGTAAGGGCCGAACAGTTACTTCGGTTATATTGGAGTCCGGCCATAGTAAAACCATCTCACTTGGTTCAAGTAGTGAGGGGGGGTGTTGAAAGATAAGCATAATCTTTCAGGAGTATGAATCCTAGGAGGACTCTACATGGAGGAGTAAGAGTCCTACTTGGATTGTGCCACGCGAAACCTATAAAAGCTCACAAACATCACCTATGGAGAGGTAACACAACTTTGATTCCTGAATACACAGAGCTTTTGTCTATTTGTCTTGTTTGCTGACTTAGGCATCGGAGAGGTTTCCGGCACACACCCGTCGGTTAGCTCACGTTTGTGTTTTCAAGGAGTGACGACGTACGGAGGAACGCAGACTTGATCAACAGGATTATACGAGAAGGTTTATTTCTTTCCCGTACAATTGGCGCCGTCTGTGGGAATTTCAGACAAGAACAAAACCTCTTGATCAAGCTTTTCCTCAAGAAGAATCAATGGCGCACAACGAAGATTTACCACAGTCCGCCCTTGACGGACAAACACCAGAAGAAGGTGCGAGGCGCGAAGGTCTACCTTTGATCCCTCCTATGGCAGACTTGGAGCCACAACGGCAGAATCCCAGGAGGGATACAAGGGGGAGAAGGCGGACTAAAAACCCTCGCCCCTCTCGTTCACAGAGTCCAGAAAGACAAAGGCGGAGGATTGATTCTCAAACCTTGGAGGATCGCGTCAAGGAGCAAGACAAATTGATACGACGGATGGCGGCGGACATGGAATCTCTAAAGCGCCAGGTGAAAGGAAAAGAAGTGGCGACAGGAGTGGGGCGCACAAACAAAACGCCCCCTCGCCACTCGGAAGGTCGTAGTAGGAACACCACACCTTCACAAGCAGAGAGTAAAAACCTCAGGACAGGCGATACTCAATCCAGATCTTCCCGAACTCGTCACTCCAGGTCTGAGAAGACGAGATCTGAGAGGTCGTACACAGAAGGAAGCACCTATTAGCCCTCGCATACGCACCAAACAAGGTCCAGACAGACGGAGTTACCCAGATCATCCGACTTACGGACCGTGCTCGAAGAGAAGGCACGATGGAAGGAGGACGCAAGGGCACACGATCCACACAGAGTTTCTGCCTTACAGCAGTTAGCTCCTCGGACGCATGGAAGCGTCGAGGTTGGAATGCCAATACCGCGCCCTGCCTACGAACCAACGGACAAGGCATTGGCGAGGCTACAAACCTCACCATTCGTTCCTGTAATTGAGAACGCGCCCCTACCATCAGGCTTCCTTCAGTCCAAATTCACTACATATGAGGGGAAGACGGACCCCTACTCACACCTGAGCCACTTTCGCCAGGTCATGATTGTATATCGGCGAAACGAGGCTTTGATGTGCATCCTCTTCCCGTCAAGCCTTGGAGACCTGGGCTTGACTTGGGTTGAAAAACTCCCAGAAGGCAGCATAGCCTCCTGGGCGCAATTGGCCGAGGCGTTCGTTACAAGGTTCAGAACAAACACTAAAACCCTGGTGGAGATCGACCAGTTACTCTCCATCGACATGGGTGACAAGGAGACCTTAAGATCCTACAATAGTCGCTACTGGCAGACCTTCAACCAGATTGGGGACTGCCCCACCAATCTTGCCATTGCACAGTACAAAAGAGGCCTTCCAGTCGGGAACAAACTAAGGGACTCAATCACCATGATGCCACCTCTCACCATGGAAGCCTTGATGGAAAGAGTGCATCAGCACATCAGGGTGGAGGAGGATGGCGCCCGTGCCAAAACAAAATCTGGCGCGACCGCAATACCAGAGAAAAAGGCCTCAGCAAAGGTCAACGCGGTAAACCGACCGAACAAAAACGGGCGAGGCAGGCGAGACAACGAAGAAGACCAGGACAAAAGATGGCTGAGAGTCCGCACTGCCATAACAACGGTATTCAAAAAGCCAATCTACCGAATTCTAAGTGAAATACGAGATGAACCTTTCGTCAGATGGCCAGCCAAACTAGGAGAAGCACAGAAAGACTATGACGAAGATCACGGTGCACCTTCCACAAAGAAAAGGGGCACCGCACTGAGAATTGCACGCCATTGAGACAGCACTTGGAAGAGTTGGTGGCTGCCGGTCACCTGGACAAGTACATTGAAGGAGGGGCACAGCTAGCCCCCCAGGACCACAATAACCCCAACGGGATGCCAATCGACGCCCCACCTCAAGGCGTAATCAATGTGATACATGGAGTCTTCGAACCTGAGCGTGTATGCGAGCTCAGAGGATCAATCAAAAAGGCTGAGCACCTAAGAGAGGTACTAAGTGCCCAACCTGCCATCAAGAAGGGGAAAACAGAGGCCACGAACGTCATGTCTTTTTCAGACAGAGACTTGGACAGAATATACTGCCCCCACAATGATGCATTGGTTGTCACTCTCCGAGTCAAGGATTTTGACGTCAAGCGGATTCTGATTGTCCAGGGTAGTTCGTGTGAGATAATATACTACGAGACATTTAAACAATTGAAGTTGCAAGATAAAGACCTGGCACCGGCCGTATCTCCCCTGATTGGATTCAACTCAATGTCAGAATGGCCGGTCGGCAAGATCATCCTTCTAGTCAAAGCAGGAAGCGTAACAAAACAAGTGGAGTTCTGGGTGTTGAAAGTCCCATCCACTTACAACATCATCTTGGGCAGAACATGGCTACATGCCATGCGATCGGTGACGTCATCTTACCACCAAGTAATGCGGTTCCCCAACAACGCCGGAGTAATAGAAAAAGTCTATGGAGATCAGATCATGTCGACGCAGTGCTTTGTCACGGTGAATGGCAGCCGCGCTGCCAAAGGATATGTTCATTCGGTAGAAGAACCTGAGAGTAATGAACTGTTTGCAGATGTTGGCAAAGCGGCTAGCCAGAAAGCGGTGGAAGACTTGGTAGAGGTAAGAATAGATGAAAAGAACCCGGATAAGTTCTTTTTGCTCGGTTCGTCGTTGTCCAGCACAGAGAGGTTAGAGGTCTTGGAATTTTTGACCTCTAACATCGAAGTGTTTGCCTGGACTCCATACGACATGCCAGGCATTGATCCAAACTTCATCTGTCACCAACTCAACGTCCACCCATCCGCCAGATCAATCATCCAGCATACTCGTAGATCGGCACTCCACCACGCCGAGATAGTGGCGGAAGAAGTAGGAAACCTGCTGGAGGCAGGAGCAATTAGAGAGGTACACTACCCAAGATGGATCTCCAATACAGTGGTGGTTCCAAAGAAAAATGGCAAGTGGCGTGTCTGCGTCGACTACAAAACGGTCAACAAGGCGTGCCCAAAAGACAGCTTTCCTTTACCACGGATAGATCAACTGGTAGACCTAACGGCGGGGCACAACCGACTTAGCTTTCTGGACGCATACAGAGGCTACCACCAAATCGCCATGCATGAACCAGACCAGGAGGTCACATCCTTCACAACTCCAAGAGGACTATACTACTACAAGGTCATGCCCTTTGGCCTGAAGAACGCAGGGGCAACATTCCAGAGAATGGTCACCAAGATGTTTGAGTCGTTGTTAGGCAAAACAATGGAGGCTTACATCGACGATATGGTGGTCAAGAGCAAGGATGAGAATGACCATCTCAAGGACCTAGGCGAAATGTTTGAGATCTTGAAGAAGCATAAGTTACGCCTCAACGCGTCGAAGTGTGCATTCGGAGTAAGATCTGGAAAATTCCTGGGCTTCCTGGTGACCAACCGGGGTATTGAGGCAGACCCATCTCAAATCAAGGCGATTCAGGATCTGGAGAGACCAAACTCAATAAAAGAAGTGCAGCATCTCACCGGCATGACAGCTGCGCTCAATCGGTTTATAAGCCGGTCGTTAGACAGACTACAACCATTTTTCCATGCTTTAAAAGCCAAGTTTGAATGGGACGAAGAATGTGACCAAGCTCTGGAAAGTTTGAAGGAATACATGTCTTCTCCACCACTACTTGTAACACCAATTCCTGGAGAAGAACTCTTCTTGTACCTAGCAGTCTCGCAGCACGCAATCAGCGCAGTGTTGGTCCGTGCAGAAGGAATCCAACACCTGCCCATCTATTATGTCAGCAAGACATTGCTGGGCGCCGAAACAAGGTACTTGCCACTGGAAAAACTGGCATTGGCCTTGATGATGGCCTTAAGAAAGTTGTCGCACTACTTTCACGCCCACACAATAGTTGTCTTCACGGCCTTCCCATTAAAAGCATTGTTTGAAAGGGCTAACTTCTCTGGGCGAATCTTGAAGTGGGCAGTTGAGTTGAGGCAGTACGACATCAAGTTCCAACCCAGAACCGCAATAAAAGCACAAGCTTTGGCAGACTTCGTCGCAGAATTCACCCCAGGAAGTCATCATATCTGCCCAGTCGACTTGACAGAAACAACCGAACTAGGGAGGGAAGTTGACGTCGGAATAATGCAACCCTTGGTATTGGTTACTCAGTCAGGTCCCAAAGCAGACCAGAGTAATACAAGGAAGGAAGAAGCGAACCATGCTATACCAAGTCCAAACTCGCCAACAAACAAAGACTTGGCACAATTAGATAGCAAGGGGCAGACAACAAGCATGGACTTTGAAAAAGACACCAGCAACATGGAAGATCCCAAGACATCATCTGATCCCTCCACTTGCTGGAAGTTGTTCGTCGGAGAGATGTGGAAACTCTTCGTGGATGGAGCATCCAACCGGCATGGAGCAGGACTTGGCATAGTCCTCATCTCTCCAGACGGCCTAGTAGTGGAGCAAGCAGTCAACCTGGGCTTCCCAGCATCAAACAACGAAGCGGAGTATGAAGCGCTTCTGGCAGGCCTCAAATCAGCATTCTACATGAAGGCCACCGAGCTAATGGTCTATAGCGACTCACAGCTGGTGGTGAACCAGATCTCAGGCGACTATGAAGCAAAGGATGACAAAATGGCTAAGTACCAAGAGTAGGTCAGAACAGAGATTAAGAAGTTTGAAGTGGTGAGGATAGAACAGATCGGCAGGGAGGAAAACAGCAGAGCAGACGAACTAGCAGGCTTCGCCTCAATGGCAGATACCTCCATCCCTCATCCACTGCTGATCGACTACTTGCCTAGACCAAGTATTGAAGACCCAGAAGCAGAAGAAGTATGTTGTGCCAATTTAGGCCCTTCTTGGATGGATCCCATCATCCTGTTCTTAAAAGATGGCACCCTACCAGAAGAGAAGAAAGAGGCCAACAGAATAAGAGCAAAGTCGCAGCAATTTTGGCTCTCCCCATCTCTAGCATTGTACAAAAAGTCGTTCTCAGGACCTTACCTAAAATGTGTTCACCCCCAGCAAAGTGGAAGCATTCCTGTTCGAAATACATGAGGGTGTATGCGGCAGCCATCAAGGAGGAAGATCATTGGCATACCGAGCAATTTCACAAGGATACTGGTGGCCATATATGCAAGCAGACTCAGAAAAATATGTCAAAAAATGCGAAAAGTGTCAAAAGTTTGCACACCAAATACACCAACCTGCCAGAGAACTTCTACCTCTCACTAGCCCATGGCCCTTCGCAATGTGGGGCTTAGACATAGTAGGGCCACTTCCAACAGCACCAGGCAACAGGAAGTTCTTTCTTGCGGCAACCGACTACTTCACAAAATGGGTGGAAGCAGAAGCCTTGGCATCAATCAAGGAAAAAGATGTGACGAAGTTTGTTTGGCAGAACATCATCACTCGATTTGGCATACCAAAGGCACTAATCTTAGACAACGGCACTCAGTTCGATGGCAGAATTTTCAGAGGCTTTTGTAAAGAGTACAAAATAGAGTTCTACAATTCTACACCGGCATATCCCCAAGCAAATGGTCAGGCTGAGGCATCAAACAAGGTAGTCTTGGATGGATTGAAGAAAAGGTTAGAGAAAGCCAAAGACAAGTGGGCAGAAGAGTTCCCTCACACACGCGCAAGGACACGCGCAGGCACGTCAGCAGCCAGCTGGCGCCACGTGGCGACACGTCAGCAAGAGGATGCCACGTGTCAGCCACGTCACCGGGCCACGTCATCTGCCACGTCAGCAAGGGTTGACCGGTCAACCAGAGGTAGGGAGGGATCCTGTGTTGCGCGGCAATGGTACAACCGCAGGAGAGGATCCAGTGCTTCGCGGCTAAGGTGCAGCCGTAGATCTGAGGCATACAAAATGTTTTGGCTAGATCTAAGCCATTTGGAGTCCGTTTTTTGGCGATCCAATAGTGGTTTCCAACTATTTGGAGTATTCCGGACACATCCGTACGGTCAGATTTTGGAGACGGAGTTTCTGTAAAAAGAAGGCAGATTGAAGGGACGGACGGCATCGGGTGCAGTGGACGGAATATTCTGTTGGTCCACAGAATATTTCCTGAACTTCTGAAAATTGCAATTTGGCCCAGAATTTTCAGAATATTGTGGTGTGGCCCAACTTGCGGGGATATTTGTCAGTGAGGTCCCCGTAATTGCAGCGAAGGTTGGTCCTAGCTAATCGGACTGCTCCGGACGCAACCGCGAGGTCAGAATAGTGAAATTTTGAACGGTTTTGAAAGATGATCAAAACATGGGAGTTTGTCATCTTTAATACTCGGAGGGAGGTTGCCGGATATTGTGGAACGCTGCAGATTCACTGAATAGGTTAGAATGAGTAGATTCTAACCAGATTGAACAATCAGGTACAACTCGAGATAGATCATTGAAGACCAGAGGAGATCAGGCTTGATGACAGATCGAGGGAGATCAAGATTGGTCAGGGGCGATCAGAGGATTGCAGACCAGACTTGATCAAATGGCAGATCGAGGGAGATCAGGATTGGTCAGGGGCGATCAGAGGATTGCAAAGATGATTATCTCCGGAGTTCGTCAGAGGAGCTGGTTCAATCAGAAGAGAAGACCATTCATCGACGGATAGATGATTTGGCAACCAGTTCAGGCTCAGGGAAATGCTGTGGCTGTTGGAGCTACTGTATACGAGTAAGTACTGGTGATACGTGGATGTGTAGAACAATAGTTGCAGAGGAGTATACTAAGCGCAGGGGCACAAATGCAGACGTGTAGTAGTGCAAGGGTACGGTAGAGTATCGTACAGAGGCGCCAGAGGAGTGTGCAGCAGCGGGTTGTTGACAGTTCACAGGAACTTCCAGACAGAGAAATTGAGACAAACGCAAGAGTGCGCGCCAACGAGTGGCAAGTCTTATTTCTCTATGGTGGTTTCTTTCCATGGCAGCGGAGGATAGAGTTGATGCGGATCTCTCAGGCGAGCTCGACGCAGGGAGACCAGAAGCCATGGGTGCGAGCACTATGCACAGGGTTGCATAGTGGTAACTTGTACAGACCGGTGGGAGTTGTCTTGGCAGAAGGGCTAACTGTCAAACATCAGTAAGGACGTACAAGTAAGATAGAACCAAACATCAGGGATTGCAGCACAGACAACGAGCGTATGTGGAAACGCTAGGAAGTTGTTCAGAAGTGCAGAGGGCAAAGGCTGATAGTTCAGAAATAAGCTCCGAGCAAGGAAAATTGAGAATGTTGATGTGTCAAACTCTGAAGTTTTCTAGTTGCTCCAGTGTTCGTCCTGCAAGGTAATGCATGATAGTCAAGGGCATCCCAGCAGGGGGTGCAGGACATCCAATCAGGGGGTGTCAGATATCTTGGTTACGCAAGTTCAAGCATAGCAAGTGAAGACATCCGAGACAGAAGCGTGGAAGAGATCTGTGGGAGATAGGAGCAGAGGCTCTCTCCAAATCAGAGAGTGGTGTGAGTTGAGTTGAGGATGTAGGATTCCCTCCTCCTCTTGTATCTCTGGTGTATTATCTCTAGCTTCAGGGGATGCAGCGTCTCAGTGAGAAGATGAAGATTCTATTGTTTTCTTGGGCGTAACAAGATTAGCAGCAGTATGTGCAGTGGATCACCTCACAAGGGTTGAGGGGGTGATTTGTTGGATCATCCCTTGTGGCTAACCCACTAAGAGAATGGAGCTTCCACCTAGAATTAATGGAGCACCAAGAAAGGAAGTGGGGTGGTTGAACCCACTAGGAAGTGGGGTGGTTGAGCCACTGTCTTCTTCCTCCTCCCATTTGTGTATAAATGGAAGAGGTGTTGGAGAGTTGAAGTAGAGAGAGCAAGTGTAAAGAGTGAGCATATCAGTGAGGGTGAGATGTGAGACGGAGAGACCCGTCTCCCTCGGTGTGAGCGAGGGAGACGGGAGAGTGTGTGAGTGAGGAGAGTGTGAGCTCCTCATCTATTGTAATCTTTCTGTAATCTCCAAATTGGTATAGTGAAAACCGGCTACTCTCCCGTGGACGTAGGCATTGAGGCCGAACCACGTTAAATATTGTGTCTCCGTGTGTGTGGGTGTGTAATTCTGTTTGGCATGGTTTCTATAAGGTCTTGGGCGGGATCCCCGATCCCAACAATGGATTGGTGGGAATCACTAGAGTGGGACCCTCCAAATACCAAGGATGTGCTTCAACTCTTTTTACGCTTTCACAGTTATCGGGATTGGAAACAGGGTGCATCACCAATGGAGGAGAAGAAATGTCAGTTTTCTGCCATACGATCTTGAGGCCTTAATGATTAAAAATCAATGGTTTACTAGCGACTGTTTTTGTGATGTTTTCCCGTAATTTTGGGGTAATGCAAGACACCTGCAGTATTGTAGAATCAAAAATTGCAGAGGGATAGAGAGCATCCTGTCCGTTTGCTCCTACTTCACTTTCTTGTCTTCATCCCGCAATGAGGAGGAGATAGAAGTAGATGATTATCAATTAGGGGAGTCCCGTAATGCCCCATTTCAAAGCGTTCAGATATTCGATGGTGTGCGTACCACTCTCTCAGAGCTAAATAGATTGTGGCTTTCTTGTTCTCTATCTGAATTTGAGAGCATCTGCGAAGGAATGGAAACAATTACGATATGCCTTTCATTCTTCCCAAGTTGAAGATGTTGCATCTTGAATCTCTATCGAAATTGGAGATCATCTGCGAAGGAATAATGGTTTGCGATTCTATCCGGACGGACCGGATTGGAATAAAATCAGGATCAATTCATTATCACGGTTCCAATCCTCTTAAATTGTGGAACCAATCCGAATCAATTCATTTAAATATGGATTGGATTGGTATAAGACCACAGATTTACATAATTAAATAACAAAACAATATATAACCCTTTACTTTCATAAAAACATAAACATGGCACCATATTAGTTTTACAATAGCAACATGTCTTTCCATAATAGTGACATGTTCTAAAATTTAAACAACCATAAGAACACTGATTTCACAATAAGTATTTAGATCATTACAAATTAAAATTAAAAACTAACAAACAAAAATAATAAAAGAAAATACTACGTGGGTTTAGGTTTGGGTTTAAGTTTAAAAAAAGATACTATGGAGAATAGTGTATAATAAAAATATAGGCTATTTGTATACGGTCTGGATCGGTTAATTCGAAACCAATCTATGGATAACGGATTTTTAATTTTTCAATCCGGAACCAAATTATGAATTCAAAAAACCAATCCAAACCTACTGGATTAGACTGAACTGGATTGAATAACGAATTTTACGGATTTCTTACCCAACCCTAATTCTAGTGAAGTAATTAATATAGTAGAGTGCCCCAAGCTGAAGGGGCTCCGTTTGTTTTTGCCTATTGATAATAATGGACGACCATCTGCTCCCGTGACTCTCAAAGAGATCAACATCACTATGAAGGACATAGATTGGTGCGAATCACTAGAGTGGGACCCTCCCAATACCAAGGATGTGCTCCAGCCCTTTTTACGCTTTCACAGTGGTCGGGAATACCTTGGCATAAACTTAAGTTCGGTCCCTAGCTTACACTTGGCACAGAGTTAGCCTCACACTCAGATTTTGTTACACACACTTGGGGATATGTATTAATTTTTAATTTGTTACACATTTGGAGGGCCTATCTCTCATGTTACATGATGAATTTGTCTACCTCTCTTGTTACGTGATGAGTGATGAATTTGTGGATATAAATACGTACATATCGAGCATTATTCGGTGATGAAGTAAAATTCATTGGATAATATCTACATGTATGTCTCTTAATTTCCTGCCTCCACTAGGTGAGTGTCCTACTCTTTATTTTTGTTTTTTGTTTTCATTATGCAGAAAGCATTCTCTATTAATTCCACCCAATCTCTCTTTACACTCCTACTCTTTATTTTTGTTTTTTGTTTTTTGTTTTCATTATGCGGAAAGCATTCTCCATTAATTCCACCCAATCTCTCTTTACACTCCAGCTTTGTTGTTGTTGTTGTTATTTTGTTTTTAAACTGCACACAATTATGTTTGTCAATCACGGTAGTACCAAGTCTCTTCGTCACATCAAATAGAGACTCATATCACAAAAACGAAAAAACAAAACAAATAGGGACCAAAGTTTAGAGATAAAATCACTTTTAAAAATGAAATATTTTTATTACAAAAAATGTCATTATGTTTTTAGCTATAAAATTATGTATTTAGTAATGAAGTACTATACTTTTAGGACTAAATTTTTTGTTTAAAAAAATAAACCTTTATGAGACCAAGTTATTTTTCTCCTAAAAATGTATTTATTAGTGACATTTCAAAAATTATCTTTAAAAACTTTTTTTTTTTGGTTTCAGGATGAGGTTTTAGCGACCATTCTCGAGACGCTTGAAATTGGTCCTCAAATATTTTTTGCAACAAAAATTTCACTTTTCCGGATAAAAAAGTTTGGCCCTTAAACTCTTATATGTTGTAGTGCTTGCTCATAATGTTTCTTGCTAGGGAATTAGTTTTGTCGTGATTTTTTTTAATTTTTTTTTATAAGGTGAAAAAAAAATTAATGTGTTTGGGTATGACTTTTTTTAGTTGTATCGAAAACCTTGAATTATTGAGATTTTTGACTTTTTAACATATTTGGTGATTTTTTGGCCTTTTTTGGAAATCAGAACTACCCTCACTTTTACATTATGTTTGGATATTTGATTTCATGTGAAAAACTAACTAAAATGAAAATCAAATGGATTTATTTGTAAGCATACTTTATTTTTATTTATTTAAAAAATGCTTATTCATTTTCATTGCATTTTCTATCCCAGCCAAACAAAAGCTACGAATTTAGCTTTCATAATTTTTCCTTACTTTTCTTCTTTTGTCCAACAAATTGAAGAACCATGCAAAGTATTAAAGTGGCAAAACAATGATAAAATGATTTATTGTTGTCTATCATCTCTATTGCATCTCTCTCTACACTCAAGCTTGGTTTGAACAATAATTAACCCATATTTTTTCTTTCAATTTTTTTTTTTTTTTTTTCCTTTCTAACTTGTACAAAAATATTGGAACAACCATCAATTGTACCAAAATTCCTAGTCATCACTAATTTCACCTGCCTTTGGTGACAGTTCTTCAAAGCACCAAGGATTTACTCATCATCAATTTTTTAAGCATGCCAAAGTCTCCCCAAATTATGTGCACTCCTCAGCTAATCCAATTTTCTTATATTGTTCTAACAACTTATTTTTCCTCGAATATCTTTGTTTCTTGAAGGGTGTGATCAAAGCAATGCCAATTTAGAAACAGACCTTCTAGGCCATATAGCAGTCGAAGCTACTCAATTTCCCAGAAGAATATACGTTTCAAAATTATGGTTTAATGCTACACCCAATTTGTCACGACCCAACCCCAGGAACTTAGGCCTGGAATCGCAACTTGCTATTTAATTCTAATCTTAATAAATTAAATGGCGTAGGCGGAGGTAAAATGAGAATGAAAATAATTAAACAGAAAATTTACTTCATTCGACTATTCTACATAAAAGAAAGTACATCTATAAGGCTTTTATTTATTTATTTATTCAGTGATCGGCCCTCAGTAAAAAAAAACAAAAGAAAGAAAAGGAAGGGAAAAAAATAACGGATCAACATCAAATTCTTGTGCGGTTCCACTACATGAGGTTACGGGTCTTCCTTACATTTCATCACCAGAAAGGGTAACAACTATAAGCACACAGCAGAGTGAGAAATATTATGCCAAGAGTATAGGGAACACAAAGATAACCATGGATGATTAGTTAAGTTAAAACATTTACATAATTTGAATAAATAAATTATTTAAGTGGCAGAAACTGAAATACAAAAATTATGTAAATAAATTACCGTAACCATGGTACAGAACAGAATAGAATAGAGGTCACATGAGTGACAGTTAGAACAGAGGTCAATGGATCTATGACAAACAGAGGGTCACAAAGTGGTCAAACAGAGGCTAATGGTTATTTAAGTCCTTCAAGACATGGGACTCCTGTGATGGTACTTACAAAACATAATTGGTTATAAAATCATTGTCAAATATTTTCTAAAAGTTAAACAAATATATCCATCGGTCTCAATTTAAGCAAATAGAGTTTAAAAAATAATTAACGAAATCAAAATCTATATAATAAGGAAGCTCGGTTTTTTACTCCGGATGGGACATCTATCCAAGGTGGCAAGGTGATCCAACGGCTGAGATTAATAAGGAAGCTCTCCCCCTTTCAAACCCATTTCAGTCCCCATTTCACTATATTTCAAACCCAGGAAAGGGATAGAGATCGGAATCATGAGAGGGATGATAGAGATAAAGATAGAGATCGTGAAAACAGAGAAAGGGATCGATCTGGTATTAAAGATGTAGCAAGCCGCAAGATGCCTCTACTTCCAACCAAGGAAAAGTATATGTCGAAACCCATTCAAGAACTTGACACTCCCAGTTATCGACTTCTGCCAGCGAATGTAAGCAGTTCTTTCCTTAAAATTTTCAACTTTTGGGGGTGCTCTTGCTAAGTTCTGATATTGGGGCTGAAGTATTGAATGATCATGCGCAAAAACCAGTATGAATTAAGTTTGTTTCGATGTGAAAATGACAGGTTGGGAACTGATTATAAAATATATATAAAAAAAAGTTTGTGGAATTCTACCATTGTTTACTCTGTTTATGAATTAAGTTTACATGACAAATACATTTTCAAAAGCAGATACATCTTCTCCCCTTCCATCCATCTCTCTCTCTCTCTCTCTCTCTCTCTCTCTCTCATTCAAGAGCAGATCGGCTAGATCGGTGCTAGCCTTGCTAGATCGGTGGGTTCGGCGACGTCGCGGCAACAAATCGGTCATTACACACCTGACCTGAAATCTTGACTATATTTTTTTGTAAGGTTTTCTTTGTGTGCAGGGTCATTACACACCTGACCTGATGGTCCAGGAGTTTCTGAAATAAGCCTAGATCAGATTGATTTCGATCGATAACATAGTTTTTTGAAAGTTGATTTTGGGTTTATGAAATGAAGGACCATGGTGGCTGTCTAGCTGGTAAAGTGTTTGTGTTCCAAGTGTATCTAATTATGTATGGATTTATGAGGTTCGATTTTCGCCACATTTTTTTGTTTAGTAAATAATTATCTTCATCAACATTGTAATGATGTGGTTGTTTGCTTCATATTGTATTGTGTTGTTGTCATACAGTAGTTGAGCATCTTAATCTATGTAGTCTACAGAATCCCTGAAGTCCCTTTGTTGTTGTAAATAGTGGGCAGATTAAATGATGAGTTTATTGTATGAATTTGTATTGGTTTCATTGATTTACTTGGGTTTTTCATGTATTCTAACTCCTCTAAGACAAGATTGAATTGAACTATAATTTTTTTAGTTTTTTTTTGTCACTTTGTAAATTGTATAAACTCTGTAAGATGTAAGCTTTCGCAGGCTGTGATAGATAGATGGCTAATATAGAACTATACCTATTTTAAGTACTTATTGGGATTTGTTGTAAATAGTGGGCAGATTAAATGATGAGTTTATTGTATGAATTTGTATTGGTTTCATTGATTTACTTGGGTTTTTCATGTATTCTAACTCCTCTAAGACAAGATTGAATTGAACTATAATTTTCTTAGTTTTTTTTTGTCACTTTGTAAATTGTATAAACTCTGTAAGATGTAAGCTTTCGCAGGCTGTGATAGATAGATGGCTAATATAGAACTATACCTATTTTAAGTACTTATTGGGATTTTAGACTTGGTTGTGTTGAGGTATCATGTAAATAAAATTGATGAATGGTCGTTTGTTGAAAAATCACTTGCTTTTTTTTTTTTTTTTTTTTTTTTTTTTTTTTTTTTCTATTTCAGAAATGTATGGTTCTGGGCATAAACATAATGGAGTTCAATTCTATATCCAATACTGTCAAGACAAAACCTAATTTTTTACTTTCTTAATAGGAGTTATAAATCCAAGTTATAGTTGCTTCACTATCTGGGCTGTATGAGAGGAAGATGTTGCTGTTTAATATGTTTCCATGATTGTCAGCTACTTCTGTTGATTCGGAGTGCACACATGTAGCTTGTGCAGCCCCTTAATAACTGCAGAACATTTCTCATATTTTTATGTAGAGGTAGTTGGATACATCCTTGCATAGTTTTAATTCCATCAATGGTATTACTTTAGGACTTATAAACTGTAAAATTGAAGGCTAATTTGAGGCAGTATTATGGTGAATAATTCATAAGGATTGGGTTTTGTTGCCTCTCCCATAATGTTAGTAGAATCTGTGATTTGGGACCATTGCATCTATGGGTGTGTTACATAACGTGCTTTGAATATGCAGAGACACAGACAGAAAGCCATTTGTGTCCTTGAAGAAGATTACAGAAAGGAGGGGACCCAAATCCAGTCTAGGATTCAAGTAGATATTACTACTCTTTGGCATTGCACCACTTCTACATGTTCTGTTTTCCATAAAACAGAGCTTCATTGACTTTGATGCCATAGAATATTGATGTTGCTATATATCAATCAGTGAAAATTTGCTCTGTTTTTATTTATATATATGTAGACTATATTGTGAATAAGCCTAGGACCTAGGGTATTGTGAATTTGTGAGTCAAATATGTAGATTATATTATTCTGGTTTGTAGAATCCCTCATTCAATATACCAGAAAATTTTCACCCGTCTTTTTCTTGGTGATCTTTCTAGAAAGAAAAATATCTTTCAGAGAACATAGCATTTTTTTAAACAACAAATACCAAGCAGAGAATCCATCAAATTGTATATTTGAAGAACACAGAGAAGAGTCGGTCGCGGTTTTCGACCGATCGAGTGGATGAAGAAGAGAACAAAGGGTTTGGAATCTGAAAAATTATGTTGCGTGGGACTGTATCTAGCAGCTGGAAAAGAAGAAAAAAAATACAGGCAGGTTGGGTGCTCTCTGTTCAAGGGCCGGTTGATCCGTCAACCGACCTGCATTTTTTTAATTATCGCACCATCCCTATCCTTTCGTCAAAAATCATGCATCCGTCCAAAACTATTCAGGGAGATAGGTCGAACGAATCCATGATCGCCCAAACAGATTTTTTTATGTTTTTTTTGTTTGAAGCCATAGAGATCATCAATTAAAGAGTTGGTTGTTTGCCTATGCCATTTTTTTGGTATAGAAACAGGGATTTTCAGGTCGAAGGCATAATTTCATCTTTATAATTGATAATTTATTTTTAAGACAAGAAGGGTTGGGATTACAATTATATTAAATTGATAATTGATAATTTATTAAATAGTATTGGGATTGCAATTATATTCTAATCTCAACATTATTTACACCTTGCCTTCAGGCACGGGTATACGCTAGTGTTAATATAATTTATAAAACATAGATTGCGTAAAATAAATTATGGAAACTCAAAATATACGTAAAATATATTATGGTGACTCAAGGTATAATATAACTCACCTTAATATTAATCCTTACAATTTTCTTTCTATTTTTGCTAATTTCTCATGGCTCCCTTGCTTTCCCTTTTTTTTTTTCCTTTTTTTTTTTTTTTTTATTTCTTTTCCCTCCGTCCTAATAGCTTCACAGCCCCACCCCCCTTTATATATACACAAAGCCTGGTGATGACATAATGATCCTAATTGGATGACTCACCTCCCCTTAGGCCTTGAGAGCCCAAATGGTTGTGGTTCATTTGTCCAGCAGTACACCTTCATTATTATTTGGATTAGGAAATTAGATATAATCAGATATTATTATTAACTCACAGATTTTCTATATCTTATTATTATTATTAGTAGTAGTTTGATATTACTTTTATATTTATTTCTTATTACGTTTATTATATTTGTTTATTTAACCTATTTATTTATTTAGTTATTTCTTTATTGTTTTGTGTGTGAGTGATTTTCTGATCACACTGCCTATCTTAGTGATTTCAGCGGTAAAAACACAGGCAGAATAGATGGCACAAGTAATAACACAAAGACAAGAGGGATTTAACGTGGTTCGGCAAACGTTGCCTACGTCCACGGAGGGGCCGAGGTGTTTCACTATGAATAATAATAAGAATTACAATTTACTCTCAGTAACTCTCTCTAAGCTCGTAATTGTAAGTGTTACAATTAGCTTGTTGTCTCTTTCTATCTAGTTGAGTTCAGTCTAGTCCGAATCGAGTTCGAATGCCCCCTGTTTGTTGTCCTCTATCTCTATATATACAACGGAATGGAGATGGAGTGGTTATCAGCTTTTGAGCTGGCTTGCCAGCCCACTAAAGCATTTTTGGCAGCTTTCTAGGTAAAAGTACTTTCTTTCTGCACATGGCTTCTAGTGGCCTCATGGCCGTTTCACATGGCCTCAAGGCCAGTTTGTTGGTGAGATAATGGCCTCGTGGCTTTCTCCACTAGGTTGGACACCCACCTAACCAAGATAATATTTTATAACATCAACCTCGGCTTATTCTTCTGCGGGTAGCTCGGCCTTCACGTGTTAAGCCGAGGTTGTAAGCCTTTGTCCCGAATTAAGATGCCTTCAGAAATTACCTCGGCAAATACTAGAATACCTTGGCAAAACTTTACTGTGACACGTAGCTCTTCTGATGACACGTCGGCGTCATCTTGCCACGTGTTGATGCTCAGAAATATATCCCCACAAATGCCCCCTAAGTTCTATTACCTCGGCATACTGAGGTGATGGAACTTACATCGAACATTCTTTCTCGCACATCGGCTTAAAAACTTCTAGCCGAGATCATTCTTTTCAGGCCGACATGTCTTCTTCAAAGAACAAGAATTCAAATTAATTCCCTTACGCGCATGAGCTGTCATGCACCATTTTACAACTGTTTCATCGACGCGTTTTATTCTTATTGGTCCGTGCCCGTGACGCGCCTGCAGGCTATCGTTTCACTGTCTGCGCCGTCCGACGCGTGCGTTAACCAAGGCGCAATTATTGCTGTTTTGCCGCCGTTTGAATTTTTGGCAAAAACGATTGCCTCCTCTTTCTCTTTCACTTTTGCATTTCAAATCTCCTTTGCTTTCTCTCTCTCTAAAGCTCTTTCTTCTCCAAATCTTGCTCGAAGTTCTGCAACTGCCTTCATCTGCCATTTCTGTGAAGCTCTCGCCGCTATTGCGTCCATCATCTGACCTCGGCGAAACTCATTCCGACCTCACCTTTTCTGGTAAGCCATCGTTCCCTACCCAGTTCTTGCCTGTTTGCTGTAGAACCTTTAGTCCTTAGGAAAAATTGAAACAATTTGTACCTAGGTTTAAGCCGAGGTCCTAAGAAACCCTTTAGGAATATTCTGTTTCTGTAGCCAAACACTTATTTACATCAATACCATGGGTGTGTGGAGAGATAGAGTCAATACCCCAACCAAACTACAAAACTTTAGGCAAGAGTTCTCCATCCCCGAGGATGTCCATCTCAGACTAGCTGAGGAGAAGGACTCTATTATGCCCGATGGCGATAAGATGCCTTTCCCTGTAGTAGCCTTCGTCCAGTGTGGACTTCGGTTCCCTCTAGATCCTCTCTTCCGCGAAGTCCTTCATTACTACACCCTCAACCCCATGCAACTCACCATAAACGCCCTTAGGACACTTAATGGAATAATAGCCTTAGCTCGGCAGGAGGGTGTTAGAATCACTCTTGCTGATATCCAGTATTGTTACACAATGTGTGCCCTTGACCTCAAAGAAAAGGGTTTTGTCTATTACCTTAAGCCGAGGTCCACTGCCTATAAAATAGTAGCCGACCTTCCAGACTCCAACAAAGGGGCTGGAGATGATTACCTCATCGTTTCTGGCAATTGGGAGTTCGACCCAGATGAGGAAGTCCATCTTTTCCCTCTCCCACGAACAATAAGGGAGGGCAAGGGTAAGAGCCCATCATTAACTGTTTAGTTGTTGTTTTCGTCAATTTTTTTAAATTTTTTTTTCTATTTCTGATGTTGTGTTTCCCTTTGCAGACGTTCGGCAGCCTCCCAAGGACTTCCGCCAGTCTTACTATCTTGGGAAAGATTTGAAGAAACTCTTGGACCTCCCTCTTCAGCAACGAAAAGCTCCATTGCTGCTGAATTTCATCCCCACATACACATCAAAATTGGCCGACGTCCCAAAGAAGAGGAAGAAAAGCGCCTCTCCATCAACTGCTTCTACAGAACAGGCTGCCTCCACATCTGGGCCAGCCGATCAGCCTTCAACCTCGGCTCCAAATTTGACACCAGTGACAGATAAGAAACGCCGACGAAGGCTTGTTAAAACAGCCGAGATGGAAAAACCAAAGAAAGTGGTGCTGGACCTCTTGGCCGATCTTCCTAATGATATGGATGATGCACCAGCTCAAACAGTGCCTCCACCAAAGCCAAAGAGAGTCAAAAAGGCCCAACCAAAGGCCAAGGCGACTGACATTGATGCCGAGGCTGAAGACGCAGTGCCAATCTCTCAATTGGCCCAGAATACCACTTCGGCACCCGCAAAAAGACCTGCTGAACCCCAGCCATCAGGGGCCACTCAGCAGAAGAAGCCGAGGTCTTCATCTGCCACGACTTCGGGGTCCAGGGTTCCCAAAGTTCCCTGGGAGCCCAAAGTTACTCTTGAAAACAGGCCGGTCTATGCCAATGAAAGTGCCGCCGATGTCAAAATCGGCGTGGCACTCAGTACTGCAGTTCTCCTGGAGGGCGATCTGGAGCGTAACGCCAAGTTGAACCCATATGAGAACTACGCCCTCATGTTGCAGCGCTCCGTCCAAGTGAGTCTTTAGAATTGGATAACTTTTCTCACTACCACTCTTCTCCATACTTGTAAAGTTTTGCAATTTTTGTGATAACTTTTGCCTTGTGAACTTTCAGGCCATTCAACACGCCCACACCTTCTCCATGCAAGCCTTTGAAACAAGGGAAGAATTATCCGACTTGAAGAAGGAGTTCTCTGCCCTTCAAAAGATCCACAAAAGGGATCAATTAAAGATGAAAAAACTGGAAGATCAGGCCGAGGCAGCCACAAAGGCCAAACAAATAGCTCTTCAAAAAGCTGAGGCTGCTGAAAACATTAAGAAAGTCGCCGAAGCCGAGAAAAAAGAGGCCGAGACTAAAAGGGCTGAAGCCGAGAAAGAACTGAGGGATGCTCTGGCCACCAAAAAAGCTGAAGTTGATGCTGCCTACAATCAAGGTATGGCCGACGTCGCTGAAGACTATAAGCTTCAGGTCAAGCAAGCATGCAACAAGGGATATTCCCTAGGTTGGAATGCTTTGGCCAAACAGCTTGATCTTCCAGCCGACTCGCCCTGGCGCAAGACTAAAGCCATTCGTCTTCCTTGTCCTCTTCCTCCACCTTCAACTCAGGTTGAAGAAGAAGCTGATTCTGAAACCGAGGCTGAAGATGAAGATAAAGCTGAAGATGAAGATGAAGCCTTGGTCAGGAAATCCAAGGGTGCTGTTGAAACCAAGTCACCTCCTCAGGGTGATCAAGTAATGGATTTAACCCAAGAGGAGGATGAGGAGGTTGAGAAGGTGCCCAAGGAAGCAGTCTCAGTTCACCTATCTTCTGACCTTCTTCTGGCTGAGAGAAGTGTGGAGAAGACTTTGGCGGAGATCGATACTGAGATTGCAGCAGACAAGGAATCCGAGGTTGCAGCAGATAAAGAAACTGAGGTCGTGGCCGAAGAAGACGCAGAGGTTGTGATCCAAAAAGATGCCGAGGTGGTTCTTCCAGAGCCCTTCGAGGTTCCAACCCAACCATCTGTTCAAGTTGAAGAAGGACAGCCCTGATGCTTTTTGTACTTTGTTGTTTTTTGCTTTTCCTTTTGATCTTTTGTACTTTGTTTCTTTTCTTTGTTCTTTCCTTCAATGTAAACTGTCTTTTGTGGCCGATGTGCCTTTTTGTTGCTTGTGAACAATTTGCTAGGCCACAGTGCCTTCCTTTTATGCAACTGTTTTGTCTTTCAATTCTTCTTATTGCTTCTGAATGGTTTCATACTTAGAATATTCTGCATGTTGTACACAATTCTTCCTTTGTATAATCTTCTCGGGGGTTGCATACCTCGGGCATAACACCTGCAAATTTTACTTCGGCAAGAAACTGTCCTGCAATCTTTTCATAAATTTTAACAAGTATAAACATATACTATTCAATGTTAACTTTGCAAACCTTTCTCAAGTTTCAACAAGTGTTCAAACTACAAACTTAGTCAATCTTACTTGTGAATTTCAACAAGGATTAATATAAACAGTAAACTTTACTCAAGTTTTAACAAGTGTTAAACAACAATCTTAACCTTTACCTCAACCTATAAATTGCTGCAAATTTCAACAGATGGTAACATGTCGGCTTAACTTCAACCTGTAATATCAATCCAACCTACTTGTAAATTGCTGCAAATTTCAACAAGGACTATCATATTCAGCAAACTTTTCTCAAGTTATAATCATATGTTAAACAGTAATCTACTTGTAAATTGCTGCAAATTTCAACAAGGACTAAACAATATACTTAGCTTTTACTTCAACCTGTAAATTGATGTAAATTTCAACAAGTGTTTGAACATCTTCCTTGGTTTACCCAACCAGCAGATTGCTATAAGTCTGTATGCCATAACATCGGCTTCCCTTCGACTTGTAAATTGCTACAAATTTCAACAAGCGAAGAGAAACAAATATCTCGGCTTGACTCCAACTTGTAAATCGCTACAAATTTCAACAAGTGAAGCCAAGGAACCATCTCGGCTTAACTTCAACTTGTAAATTGCTACAAATTTCAACAAGCGAAGCTAAGCTTTGTAATCGGCCTGACCAACTTGTAAACATATGATCTCATGTCAGCTTGTAAATTGCTACAAATTTCAACAAGGATTAATACAACCAATAAACTTTACTCAAGTTATGAACTATGATATACTTGTAAATTGCCATAAATTTCAACAAGAATTAAACAATATACATGAACCTGTAAATTGATGTCGGCTGGTTTTGGCGCGAATTTCCAAGATGACAACATATCGGCTTGACTCCAACTTGTAAATTGCGACAAATTTCAACAAGCGAAGCCAAGGAATCTTCTCGGCTTAACCTCAACTTGTAAATTGCGACAAATTTCAACAAGCGAAGTCAAGGAATCTTCTCGGCTTAACCTCAACTTGTAAATTGCGACAAATTTCAACAAGCGAAGTTAAGCTTTGTATTCGGTCAAACCAGCTTATAAATTGCGACAAATTTCAACAAGTGGTAGACTTTGTTATTCGGCCAGACCAACTTGTAAATCGCTACAAATTTCAACAAGTGGTAGGCTTTGCTATTCGGCCAGACCAACTTGTAAATCGCTACAAATTTCAACAAGTGGTAGGCTTTGTTATTCGGCCAAACCAACTAACATGTGGTAGGCTTTGTTATTCGGCCAAACCAACTTGTAAATTGCTACAAATTTAAACAAGTGATAGGCTTTGTACCTTCTCTGCTCCTTTGCATTTTCTCTGCCCCCAATGTGAACCTGAGTTCCACTTGGGTTCTCATTTTGCATGTTTTCAAGCGTCTGTTTATTGATGACGTCGGCCAAGAGTAATAATCATCTCAATGGTAGAAAAACTTCAAATTGCAAGTGTTCCAGGGTCTTGGCAATGCTTTGCCATCATTGTCCTCAAGCCGATATGCTCCGTTACCTAGCACCGAGGTAATTCTGTAAGGCCCTTCCCAGTTTGGGCCGAGCTTGCCCTCCCTGGGATCTTTCTTGTTGCCGACCACTTTCCTCAAGACCAGGTCGCCGACTTGAAAATCTCTTGGGTTGACCTTCTTGTTGTATGCTCTGGCCAGTTGTTGCTGGTACACTGCAAGCTGAATTGCAGCCTTCTCTCTTCGTTCTTCCAAAAGATCCAAATCTCGAGCTAAGAGTATGTCATTAGTTCCATTTTCAACTCCCTGGGTTCGGATCCCTGGGATGCCGACCTCCAGTGGAATGACTGCTTCTGTGCCATAGGCCATGGCAAAGGGAGATTCCCCTGTTGATCTTCTCGGCGTAGTCCGATATGCCCAAAGCACATTGGGTAATTCATTTACCCACTTCCCTTTGGCTGCCTGCAACCTCTTCTTGATTCCATCCAGAATTACTTTGTTGGAAGCTTCAGCCTGCCTATTACTTTGAGGGAAACTTGGTGTTGAGAAGTAATTCTTGATCTTGAATTTTGCATAGAAGTTCTTGATAAGTTTGCTGTCGAACTGCGTTCCGTTGTCGGCTACAATGGCTCTGGGAATGCCAAATCTGGTGATGATGTTCTTCCATATGAAATTTTTGACGTCCACATCTCGGATTTTTGCAAGAGGTTCTGCCTCTATCCACTTTGTGAAGTAATCTGTTGCCACCAGCAAGTATTTTCTCTGACCAGTTGCTTGGGGAAGTTGCCCGACCAAATCCATGCCCCATTGGGCAAACGGCCAAGGGCTGGATACTGGATTCAGGTCGGCAGCTGACTGGTGAATCAAAGGTGCAAACCTTTGGCATTGTTCGCACTTCTTTACGTATGTTTCTGCATCTTTTTGCATGTACGGCCACCAATACCCTTGGATAATGGCCCTATGGGCTAGTGATCTGCCCCCAGTGTGGCTTCCACAAATCCCTTCATGAATTTCATATAAAAAATCTTCAACTTGAAAAGGGTGTACGCACCTTAAAAGGGGTCCAGTGAAGGACTTTCTGTAGAGATGTCCGTCCGAGGTCAAGCTGAATCTTGCCGACTTCAGTCTGACTTTGTGTGCCTCCTTGTGATCTTCTGGTAATTTTCCTTCTTTAAGGAATGCGACAATTGCATCCATCCAGCTCGGCCCCATGTCCACACACATTGCTTCTTGCTTTGCGTTCCGAGGTTCTATGCTCGGGCCCGACATGTAGTCGATCATGATTGTTCTCGTCTTTCCAGTCTGCATGGAACTTGCCAGGTTGGCCAACGCGTCGGCGTGGCTGTTATCATCTCGGCTAACTTGAAGAAGTTGGCAGTTCTGAAATAACTCGGCCAATCTGATAACCTCTTTTGCATATGCCGACATCCTCTCGTCTCTGGCTGCAAATTCTCCTGTTGATTGGTTAACAATTAATTGTGAATCACAAAAAACTATTACCTCATCGGCTTCTGCTGCTGCTGCCAGTTTTAGTCCGGCAATCAAAGCTTCGTATTCAGCTTCATTGTTCGAGGCATTGAACCCCAAACGGATGGATTGTTCTATTATTTCTCCATCTGGGGATATCAGCAGTACTCCTGCCCCCGCTCCTCGTCGGTTTGAACTTCCATCGACAAAGAGCCTGAATGAGTCGCCGATGTAGATGCTGCATGGTTTGAGCTTTTCCTTCCTTTGCTCTTTTGCTGTCGGCCGGGATGCTTCTTGCTTGCTGGGACCTGGTTCATCTCGGCTCAAGGGAAGCCGACGTTCGATGGACTCCGGCGTGAATTCTGCCACAAAGTCGACTAAAACCTGGCCCTTGATTGCTGTTCTGAGCCTGAATTCCAGGTCATACTGGCCCAAGGCCACTGCCCATCTTGCAATTCTTCCTGTTAAGTCTCCTTGTTGTAACAGAGATTTCAATGGATGCTCTGTTAGTATTACAATCTTGTGTGCTTGGAAGTAGTGGTTCAACTTCTTTGAGGCCATGACTAAGGCCAACATTAACTTCTCCAGCGGTAAGTACCTTGTTTCAGCGCTGGCTAAGGTTTTACTTACATAGTAGACAGCCTTTTGTTCTCCCTGCTCTTCTCGGATTAGTACTGCACTTACCGCATGCTCTGATACGGCTAGGTACAAAAATAATTCTTCCCCGGGCTCGGGTGTTGAGAGAACTGGAGCCGTGATCATGTACTTTTTTAGATCACCCAAAGCGGCCTCACATTCTTCAGTCCATAGAAAGTCGGCACCCTTTTTTACCAGGTTGAAGAAGGGTTTACACTTGTCTGAACTTCGGCTTATGAACCTGTTTAGGGCTGCGGCCCTACCAGTGAGCGTTTGAACCTGTTTTGCCGAGGTTGGGCTCTGCAGATCTAGGATGGCCTTGATCTAATCTGGGCTGGCCTCTATTCCCCTTCTTGTTACCAGGTACCCTAAAAATTTACCAGATCCAACCCCAAACGCGCACTTGGATGCATTGAGTCGGAGCCGATATGTTTTCAGTATGTCAAATACCTCGGCTAGGTCGGCAAGATGA
Source organism: Camellia granthamiana (assembly GCA_036172215.1). Taxonomy (NCBI): domain Eukaryota; kingdom Viridiplantae; phylum Streptophyta; class Magnoliopsida; order Ericales; family Theaceae; genus Camellia; species Camellia granthamiana. The sequence goes on from CM069911.1 coordinate 17,021,844, forward strand.
TTTTTTGGCTCCTTGGTTTTTACAACCATGTCGTCTATGTAGACTTCCACTGTTCGGCCTATCTGGTGCTTGAACATCTTGGTTACCAGCCTTTGGTAGGTTGCTCCTGCATTTTTTAGTCCAAATGGCATCACCCTGTAACAGTACAGGCCTTTTGGGGTGATGAATGCCGTCTTCTCCTCGTCTGGGGGGTACATGGCTATCTGGTGATACCCCCTGTAGGCGTCCAGGAAGCTCATCCTCCCATGTCCAGATGTAGCATCCACCAGTTGGTCAATTTTTGGCAAAGGGAAGCTGTCTTTGGGACAGGCTTTATTTAGGCTTGTAAAATCGACACAAACCCTCCATTTACCGTTCTTCTTCTTTACTACCACGGTGTTTGATAACCATGTTGGGTAATTGACTTCTCTGATGGCCCTGGCTTCTAGAAGTCTGTCAACTTCTTCCTCCACAGCTTCGACGTGTACCAACGTCGGTCTTCTAGCTCGCTGAATCACAGGTTTAGCCGACCTGTTGACGTTCAGTCTATGACATGTGACCTCGGGGTCAATGCCAGGCATTTCATAAGGTGTCCAGGCGAACACTTCTATGTTTCTTCTAAAAAATGCTTCCAGTTCTCTTTCCTCTTCCTCGGCTACGTTTGAGCCGAGAAGAAAAAATCTTTCCTCATCGCCCTCCTGGACGAGAATTTTCTTTAGTGATTCCTCACTCTTCTCGGCCGGCTCTTTGCCGACATCATCCAGGACTTCCATGTCCTCATCTTCAATCTCGGCTTTGGCTGGTTCTCGAACATTGCAGGTAGCCTTCATTGCTGCCATGGAGCAATTCTTCGCCTGCAGTTGATCTCCTCTGATTTCCTCAATCTCATGCTCTGTTGGGAACCGCAGTAGTTGGTGCAATGTTGAAGGTACTGCCCCCATTGCATGCAACCACGGCCTGCCCATGATGATGTTGTATGGTGAGGGTATATCAATCACAATGAACTCGGTCCTGATCTTCTTGGTGCCTGCTTGTACTTCTAAGCTTGTTGCACCCAGTGGCCACGTCGGCGTTCCATTGAAGCCGACCATCGGGCCAGTCGACTGTTCCAGGTCGTCGGGGTGAAGGCCGAGCTCCTTGTAACATCTAACGTACATGATGTCACAAGAGCTGCCTGGATCTATCAGGATGCGTTTTACTTGGCACTCCCCAACCTGGAGGGATACTACCAAGGCATCATTATGCGGATGCTGGACCATCTCTAGGTCGGCCTCGGTGAAGGTTATCATCGGGCCTTGGCAATCTTTCCGCCGAGGTCTTTTCAATCCGACCTGATTCACGTACTGCAGGTGTTTTACCCTTTGGGTTTCTCCCCGAATGTCGTTTGCATTCACCTGGGAATGAATCACATTTACCACCCGAGGTCTTTCTGCCCTAGGTTGCGGCGGTGGTGGTGCCGCTTCGGCCTGAGGCAGTCTTGCTTGTTCTTCCCTCGTTCTGGTTTCATCGACAAGGTCTCTCAGGTGGCCCTGCCTCACTAGGTCTTCCAAATGTGCTTTTAAGGCTCTGCAACCTTGTGTTGTATGTCCGTTTTCATTGTGATATGAACAATGTCTGTCCGAGTTTCTTCCCATAAACTCCCCGGGTTGCCTTGCCGGTGTTCTGAAATAGGGCTGGCTCCGGATTTTTCCTAGGACTTTTTGGATTGGAAGTCGGAACACGGTTGTCACTGCCTGTTTAGCCCTTAACTCTATCTCCGTCTTGCTGAAGCCGTTGTTACCTCGGCTTCGCTTTGGCGAGTCATTCCGTTGCTCTTGTTTGATCTGCTTTGTTGCCGATGTATCCTCCTCGGCTCTGGCATACTTTTCGATCTTTGCCATGAGTTCTTCCATGTTCTTTGGCAATGTCTTTGCCAAAGATTTCCGTAGTGAACAATCTTCTTTCAGGCCGTTCTTGAAAGACACGACCGCTATCTCCTGATTGCATTCAGGTATTCGGTTGAACACTTCGTAGTACCTCTTTGCGTAGGCCCTTAGCCCTTCATCCTTGCTGATCTTTAAAGCCATTAATGCGTCCACCCGTAATGGCTGTAGCTTGTTTGTCACGAACCTGGCCACAAACATCTCAGCCAGGCCGTCCCAAGTCTTCACACTTCCCTTTGGTAACTTGTGGAACCAATCCGATGCAATTTCCCCAAAGGACGAAGGGAATACTTTGCAGAGCAAAGGCTCATTTCCACTATATAACGCCATCGAGTTCAAAAATAATCCAACATGGAAGTTAGGATCTGACTTACCGTCATAGATTTGGAACCTCGGCATGCTGAATCTTTTTGGAGCTACAAACTTGTCCAGTTCCACCGAGAATGGTGTCCTCGGCTTGACGAGTGAGGTTACCTCGGCTTCAGCGTTCTGTTCCCTCCTCTTGAGGTAGTTTCTCAAGTCTTCTGTACTCCTCCCCGGAGCTCGGCTATCTTTCGACTTTAGCCCCTTTGGCACACTCTTCTCGGCGTCGTGGTACGCCCGTTTTGATCTCTCCCCACGGGTTGTGTCGAAGCATAGAGCCTGTTTTTGTACGCGCCGATGTTCTCTTGGTTCCTGGTCCTCTGAATTCTTCGTCCTCTGGGACTTGCCGATCTTCCCGGAGGACGGGTGAGAGTGCCTCTTGCCCTTGGAACGTTGTAGTGCTTCAGTAGTTGTTGTCCTTCCTTCATTCCGAGCTTGAACTGCTGGGATTGGCGTATCCTGCAGTGGGTATGGTGGCTGCATGACCTTGGTTTGCATCATGAAGTTGACGACCGACTGCAGGTCTGCTAATTTGTTGGCCAGGTCCTTGACTTCCTCATCCCGGCGTATGCACCTATCCCTCCATACCTGGAGGTTATCCTCCTTGTAGTAGCTGCCCTGGTCTGTCTTGTTCGAAGTGTCGTCCTCCTGGACGACGTTTTTTCCCCCGTGCCCCTGGCCATGGTTTTTATCGTTGTAGTTGTTTCCTTCCACGTCAAGATCGATAGGCCTGCCACTCCCTGCGGGAGTTTCGCCCCCAACCTTCTCACTTTGTGCGTTACTTGCCATCTATTCGTCTTTCTTTCCCACAGACGGCGCCAAATTGTGTGAGTGATTTTCTGATCACACTGCCTATCTTAGTGATTTCAGCGGTAAAAACACAGGCATAATAGATGGCACAAGTAATAACACAAAGACAAGAGGGATTTAACGTGGTTCGGCAAACGTTGCCTACGTCCACGGAGGGGCCGAGGTGTTTCACTATGAATAATAATAAGAATTACAATTTACTCTCAGTAACTCTCTCTAAGCTCGTAATTGTAAGTGTTACAATTAGCTTGTTGTCTCTTTCTATCTAGTTGAGTTCAGTCTAGTCCGAATCGAGTTCGAATGCCCCCTGTTTGTTGTCCTCCATCTCTATATATACAACGGAATGGAGATGGAGTGGTTATTAGCTTTTGAGCTGGCTTGCCAGCCCACTAAAGCATTTTTGGCAGCTTTCTAGGTAAAAGTACTTTCTTTCTGCACATGGCTTCTAGTGGCCTCATGGCCGTTTCACATGGCCTCAAGGCTAGTTTGTTGGTGAGATAATGGCCTCGTGGCTTTCTCCACTAGGTTGGACACCCACCTAACCAAGATAATATTTTATAACATCAACCTCGGCTTATTCTTCTGCGGGTAGCTCGGCCTTCACGTGTTAAGCCGAGGTTGTAAGCCTTTGTCCCGAATTAAGATGCCTTCAGAAATTACCTCGGCAAATACTAGAATACCTTGGCAAAACTTTACTGTGACACGTAGCTCTTCTGATGACACGTCGACGTCATCTTGCCACGTGTTGATGCTCAGAAATATATCCCCACATTTTGATAATATATTATCACATATAACCATAATTATATATATATATATATGTGGCATTTAATTAGACAATTAGGGTGTCACACAATTATTTCTTCTACAATGTATGTCTCCTTTCAAACATCTTTTTATGATTTTTCCATAATCTTTGATCCTTCGCATATTTTGTTTCTTTTTTCCTTTTGAAATTGTTGTACCGTCTTAATTGTTAGTTGTGCTGATCTCTTTGCAATGACTAACATTTGTATTTGATCTATTTTATGTAGTGATTTGTTATTATTGCTAAAAAAAAATAAAAAATTCAAGCTGCCACTTTATTTTCCTTCCACTTAACAGTGGTGCTTTTTGCCCTTCCCTTCATTGCATTTAACATTTCATTTTTACACTTAATATCTCTCAACAATCTTTTGAAAGTATCATGTAGTTTCAGCTTAATTGGATGCAAACAAAGTTTTTTTTAGCTCCGCTACACTTATAAATCAACATCGTCACGGGTTGTTTATTCTTTTTCCATTTTATGCTTATGCTAGATGCTATTGATGTTCTGCCACAAAGAATAGACTGGTCTCGACTGAGAATATGTGACTCTGCTCCACCTATAAGACTTAACAATTAAACTTCTCTTTTTCAAAACCAATGAGGTAGTGATTGTGTAGTGAGCAGATCATGAAGCACTGTTTAATTTTTTCAATACACTACCACGGTAACATGTCTACTTTTTAATTTGTGAATTTTATTTTATTTTTTTGCCTTTGCTTTTAAAATAGAATTGGATGATTATTAACATTTATACAAAATCTGGAGAAAATTTAGGCAAATGACTCGCCTCAGACTGTGTATGCTGATAAGAAACTTAGAGAAAACTCTAGAACTTGTGATGATGTTTTTTGGTGTATTGTATACCATGACTATAGCATTGGTAAGTTGCAGAGTGATATTGCCAAATGTTTGAAATTAGATTTGTCAAATGAGGACGATGAGAAATAAAGAGCGAAATTGTCAAGAGCATTGATAAGAATGGACAAAAAAAATGTGTTCTCTTTTTGGATAATGTCTCGTTAATTTGTGTAGTATTTTTATGAACAAGAATTTAATAAATGGTAAGGATTATGCTACATAGCTCAAAATTTTCGAGCTCAAATTTGGCCCGAAATTAAAACAACGTCATTTCGTCGTTTTGGAACGGTAGTTTCGTTTTATGAAGGGGATATTTAATAAAAATTATCTTACCGGTAAGAGAATCCAAAACGACATCATTTTGAGTTTCGAGCCAATTCGAGCCAACTATTTTCGAGCTACCGAACATTTTCCAAATGGTAATCAACAAATGCCAGCAAACGTAGGCAAGAATCAAGGTGGTTGTGGAGCTGAACTCGTGGTCCAAACCAAACCAAATTTTCTATCCCAAGTTTCACATGGGTCTAGCATGATATGAGGCCTGATAGAGAATGATGACCCTCAAGCCTACACTCACTGAAAAGTAGGAAAAAAATTAAATTCGCCAAATTTTTTAAAGATCATTTAGCCGAGACAAACCTAAAAGTAAAAAAACATAAACTCAAAATTGAATATAAAAGTTCACTAAACACAAATAAGCAAAAATTTAAGGCAACTTATAAACTAAACAGAAGGAAGCCTAGAGACACAGCATATCAACTAGCATTTTCTTAAACAAGGTTACAGCCTCCAAAGCATTGACCAAAAATCAAAAATCAAGCAAAGCATTCAAGAGATCCAACTAAGGCCTATGTTCCTAGATAGTCAAGATTCATTTCAAGAGAATTGATCGCAATAAATAATTACCAATATACATAGAAAGGAAGGAAAGGGGGAAGAAAAAAAAAAAAAGGCAATTGACATTAGTCTATAAAACCAGCAGAAACAGTGTTGTGACTCTAACTGATTCATCTGCCTCTGAGAATAGAGTCATGAAGATCAACTTAAGCAACAAATGCTTATTGATCATCTTGCTTCTGTTCATATCTGGTGCAGTACAAATCCAGGCAGAAACCACCACCTGCAACAAACCCAAGAGCCCATGCTTTCTCAAGGAGCTGCCATGCCCAAGTGAGTGCCCGACGCCATATCCAAGCGACCCAAAAGCTAAAGTTTGCTATGTCAACTGCAATTCACCCATATGCCAGGCCAAGAGCAAAAGTAAATTATCTTCTCTGTAATTGATTCGCCTTCATAGTACAACATCCTTATTTACTAATGCTTTGTGCTTCAAAAAACTAACACCCTTATGTTTTAATATTTTCAGCTCACAAACCAAATTGCGGTAGCCCTGGAGCAGCATGCTTGGACCCCTGGTTCATTGGCGCAGATGGCATTGTCTTCTACTTCCATGGCAAGAGCAATGAGCATTTCAGCTGGGTTTCGGATCCCAATCTCCAAATCAATGCCTGCTTCATTGAACTGAGGTCAGCTGGTCGACCCAGGGACTACACGTGGATTCAAGCACTAGGAATCCTTTTCGACTCTCAAAGTTTCTCTGTTGAGGCCACCAAGGCAGCAACATGGGACAATGAAGTCGACCATCTAAAATTCTCTTACAGTGGAAAGGAGCTAGTTATACCTGAGGGCTACCCATCCGTGGGGAAATCCAATGTAAAACAGCACAACTGCAACAGTTTTCATCCAAAAATAAGACAAATATCATTACAGCAAGCACCTCCAGCCACAAAGATGATAAATTATACCTTGGTTTCTATATAATTTTCCGAACAAAAAATTATACAAGTAATAAAATCCATACCATAACCAAATTTGGAACTATGAAAAGTTAACATGGAATGCAGGAAGTAAAACTTGCATTGATCCGGATCGAAACAATATTAAAATCTGTGGTATTTTGATGGATTCATTGGCTCCCACCAATCAACTATAGTATGTAGGCAATCATATTATCACCAAAAGAAGAAAATAAAAAGGTATAAACCTAGATTAAAAGGAAGTAAGAAGGGAAAAAAAAAAAAAACGAACAACCTTCCCTTGGGAGATGTCAAATCAGTCTTGAGGCCAGGATGACCAATCTTTTTGCAGGACATCCAATGGCAAAGATCATAAAGATGACATATACTTCTAATCTTCCATGGGGATTTACCAGCTGCAAGAAAACAGCACTTGTGGTGGGATCTTCTGCATCATCATCAGTGCCAGAAATCACCTCATCGACCATACCGACACTGCAATCAAATGGCTCAAGTGGAGTCAATGAATGCCTGGGATATGATTTGTGCTGTTATCTTCAGGTTCCATGAAGCAGTTAAGGGGTGAGCTTGTTGATTGCTTAGCTGCAGGAAAAACCTACTGTGGGTGACAAAGTGATGTATCCACTCTAAAATTGTGATTCCTCCTTGAGAGCAAGAATAAACTTTGAACTGCTTTTCCACCGGGATAGAGTAGTAGTTCCAACTGGGATAAGACTGCTTTTACTGCTTAAAGATATGAATCCCAAAAATAACCAAAAGAAAAGAAAGGAAAAAAAAAACTAACCAATGCAAAAGAAAATCTGTAGAGAACATTTACCTATATAGTATGTGGAGTAAAAAAGGATAAATACATCAGAAAGAAATAAGGACAAAACGTAGAAAAAATCAATTAGTGTCGAATTATCAATCTTTCTGCAACTAAGGTTGGTTGCTTATGGGTTACACCCTATGACAAAGTAATGAATGCGTTTCCTTCCCAGAAGTTGAAGATGAGAAAACTGATAACAATTAATTCCCAGATCTTGTCTTTCATAGGAGCATTTCCATGGGAAAAATAGACGCCACATCATGCCAACAACAGATAAGCATTAAGCATCCATTAAAGAACAGCAGTCAAACCATTAATGCCGCCTAAAATACTTTTAAATTATGTACAAGAAAGGAAAGCAAAAAACCATATTTTTTAACTACACCACAATCAAAATAAAAAGTTTCAAATGCTAAAAAAATAAAATCCAATAATTTTAGGTGTCAGGATGTAAGCACCCAATCAAACAATTGGTTGATGAAGCAATCAATTGACCTATAAGATAGTACCTTCATGTTGGAAATGGAACAGAGCACCCGACAGGACGTGTTTGTCCCATGTTTACCATCTGGCTCAAAAGCAAAAATAGCAAAATGAGTGTTCAGAATTGATTCAATCAAATAGCACTACAAATTGAAGTATTCTACCTGCTGCATGTATTTCTGTAGCTCAATATTTCCAGCAGCTGGCATCATCACCCCAGGAAACTGGTAGCCAACATTTGGCCAGTTTTCAGTGGGTAAGTTTGTACCATTGGGCCCCGGTGGTTGTCCATTGCCAGCAAACTGTGGCACCACGCCAGCTGATTTAGCTGCAGCATCCATAAGAAGGGACTGTTGCTGTGCCAACATAGCAAGTTGCCGTTGATGAACAGAAAATGGTGATACCACATTGGACTGCAAAACCAAAGAACTATAAGATTAGATATGATTTTCAAATGGTAGTATTAGCACCAGCTATAAGATAAAACCAAAAGTAATGTTGTTGGTCTCTACTGTTGTATATTAGACAAAAAAATAAACTCAAAATCATTAAAGCGGCTCTAGTGTTCAGACTTTGATGGGGGTTAAAGCAGCCAACACCACACCCAAATGGATTGAATTATCCCTGTCCAATAAGTCATAATACATACTGAACTTCATATATATATATTTTTAATTTTAACAAAAACAAAGCTTAAACTAGATATCCCATCAATTAAGCAAAATAACAGTTGAATATACGATCAATTAAAGTTTGTATAAGGAGTAAAATCCTGCGGTAGTACTATGATGCCCCTATTCCGTAGTATGCTAATTGGTCCTTAATTTGAATATGATTATGTGTTTAATATGGTTTTGTGTGCCATCATGTGAAAATATGTGGTTTTGAATTTCTATCTGTTCATCGTAGGAATATCTGTTTGATTGTCTGCTTTGGAAATTAAATTGAAAGCCTTATGGGCCACAGAACCCGGAATTGATTGCGCCATTGTGATTGGCATAATTTTTAGAGCCTGCGGTGAAATTTAATTGAAAACTGATTCGGATTAGATTAAATTGATTTAATTGGTGAATTAGTACTCTATTATTATCTATTATAATAATATAACAAGAGGGGCCTTTATGTGAGCACTACACACACACTCAACTCTTCTTCTTGTTCATTGAGCTGAAATTACTCTAAGGAAAAAGGGGAGAGAGTCGGCCATAGAGGGGGCGAGGGAGAGAATTGTGCATTTTAGCTCAAAGCTTGGAAATCTTGGTGATTACTCAAGAATTTGCTATTAAGGCCTTGTTTGTGAACCCTTCCTTTTAGCCAAAAAGTCAAAAAGTTACTAAAAAAGTCAAAAAGCCAACAACCCATACCAAAAAGTCAAATATTCTCTTTTCTCTCTATTTTTTGCACATCTTTTCGTAAAAAGTCAAAAAGTCATCCCAAACATACTAGTTTTTTTTAGCTCATATTTTAGCCAAATAGCCAAAAAGTTACTAAATTAGCCTGTTCCCAAATGAGGCCTAAGTGTGAGAATCAAAGCTCCTAGGTGAGTATCTCTTGAATTCTAGTTGTAATTTTGTGTATTCAAGCTAATTGGGCTAATTGGGTAATCAAGAGTAAGAAATGAGTTGGTTTTATGGAATGTGAGGTTAATAGACACATGCATGTAGGAGATTGCTATGAATTTCCATGTTTGAGCATAAATGTATAACCCATGTTGAGTTTTGATTGAAATCCATGTACTTGATCACCTCTTCACCAAATAAGTTGAGAATAATGTGTATCTCCCACATGCATGTGCAAATCATGGAAGTGTGAGTTTTGAATATTTGAATTTAATGTATTGGTGATGAGTTTGGTGTAATTGAGTCATGCATGTGTTTGATTCTTGGAATTGAGCTTCAAAATGTTATAATTTGGTATTTGTACCATGTTAGTACACATATATATGAAGTTTGAGTCATAAACATGCATTTAGAACCTTTGAATATCGAATTGAAGCTCAAGAACCTGATCTGGAAATTTCAGAATTTTGATGTCCGCTCGAGCGGGGAAACCGCCGCTCGAGCGTGAAATTCGTGCTCCCAGCATTTTTGCAGACATGGATGTCCGCTCGAGCGGGAAAGCTTACGTTCGAGCGGGGAGCCATGTAGAGAGGCCTTCCGCTCGAGTGCCGGAATGCACGCTCGAGCGTAAATTTGACGTAGCCAGTACTTTTGCAGGCCTCTTGGGTCCGCTCGAGCGGGGAAGTCCACGCTCGAGCGAGGACCCTGTTTTCTGAAATTTTGTATGTTCGTTCTGTGTTTCGTTTTCCGTTCTCTTTCACTTACAAGCACTCTTAGGCATGCATTGAGCATTGTAATTGAGTTAAAGAGATATGAATAAAGCCTAAAGAGGAAAATGTGAATTTAAGAACGGATTGAATTGTTGGTGAACCTTTTTGTGTTCATGGATTATGTAGGGTCGAGCTCCAGGGCAAACCAACCAACCGATCACAGTGAATAATATCTTATCAAAAATATCTGCAATATATTGTTGTCCAATTGCTTACTTTCATGTAAGTTTCATAAATTTGTTTGGTGGACAACGTTTTGACATGAATGAATGGACCAAAGGTCGTTTTGACATGAATGAATGGGCCGAAGGCCGTTTTGACATAAATGAATGGACCAAAGGTCGTTTTGACATGAATGAGTGGGCCGAAGGCCGTTTTGACATAAATGAATGGACCAAATGTCGTTTTGACATGAATGAATGGACCAAAGGTTGTTTTGACATGAATGAGTGGGCCAAAGGCCGTTTTGACTTGAATGGATGGGCCAAAGGCCGTTTTGACACGAATGGATGGGCCAAAGGCCGTTTTGACATAAATGAGTGGGCCAGAGGCCGTTTTGACAGGAATGAAAGATAAGTGGGCCAAAGGCCAGTATGTTTGAAACCACGGTCACTTGACTTAAATTATGTATATAAATATTAAAGGAAAATGTGAATTGGGCCCAAGACCGTTCGGAGTATGTTGTTCTACATATCGTTTGTATCTTCTTATTTGATATTATTCACTGGGCTATCGCTCACGCTCATTCATGTGTTTGTAGGTGAGCCAAGAGAGGCCCAGACCCAGCCCCAGTGAAGTCTGTGTGGAACAACCGAGTTTTGGAGAGTCAGCCCTAGTGTCTCACGCATGAGACTCGTCTTCGTCCCTTCTGTTATGCTATGTTATTTTTGTCATGCTGGCGAGGACTTTGTATATGCCTGTACATAGTTTTCATGGGTTGACTTAGCTTTTGGATAATCCTGTTTGTACAAAACTTATGTTACTGTATTTCTGTTGTGAGTTATTAACGTATATATGTTTGGTTGTTTGGATGTGCCATGTAAGCACAACTCTATGGACGAAGTTTTGAACTGCTTCCGTTTGGCCCCCATTAACTCTGTTAAAATACAATTGTTTTGGTTTGAGACCGTAAGTAATCTCATGATTACTGGTCGGTTATGTCCTTAACCCACGGGGGCGGGTTCGGGTCATGACAAGTACCTTATCAAAGAGGCTCATAATATCATTTTTAACATCTTTTGTAGGCTTCTCTGATACTGTAGAAGGTGCTAGTGAAGGGGAGTCTTTAAAGAGATCTTCAATACCAGAAGTAGACTGGATATTGTTATCATCTGGTTTTGTGGAGACAGTTTTATCGGCTGTTGATCCTTCTGCAGCAGCTGCAAGTTGTCAAGAGTCAATGAAAAATTTAATCATTAGCACTGTTACTCCACCTCAACCATGGCTGTTACAAGAGTAGATACATTACTTCAATGATGTTAAAAATGAGGAAAACTTGGACATACACTGGAAACCTGCCCATGCATTATCATCAGCAGATGCTTCCTTTGAGCCATTTTCACTAGGACCATCCATTGAAAGCATGTCGAAAAGGTCAGTAGCAAAATCAACTTTAGGAGGAGAGACAGCTGGACTAGAGTCTGCTGCCTGCTTTGCTGATTCAGCATATGACACTACTGTTTCTGATTTCTGAATGATCTGTTGAGAATTTGGCGGTGGAATGACCTGTTTGAAAACCAAATAGGTCAGGCCAACAATGTCAAAGATTTTGGAAGACAAACAAACATGAAGGAAAAGGAGAACACATTAAAAGTATGCAAGAAATCAGCCAGGCAGAGAACTCAACATACTCATTCAGGTCCTTTAGGAGGTACAGGTATACTAATCCTTGTAGCAGGAACAGTCTCCCTCATACTAGCTTGAAAGTTCTTCCTTTCCTCAGATGAATTTTCAGAATTGCTGGCATATCCATTCCCACTCCTATCCCCAGGTCTCTGCCACTGCACAGAAGCCTTTTCTTCCAGTGATCTAGAAGGCGACTTTGGCTTGCCGTCTTCAGCAACCCATCTCTTTTCTTCATACCTTCATTGAAATATGCAAGAGATATCCACTTAAGGCTGAGCAGTTGTAAAATCAGACCATAACAGTGCACTGTATTTTACCAAGGAAAATGGGATAATAATGGTAAGAAAATGCATACTTTGCACGAATGAAATTCTCAATCCCAACTCTGTCATAATTAGGGGGCAGCTCTGCTTCCCAATAACTATTAGCCTTCTCATTTCCCATTGCTGTATAGGGAAGGAAACCATATATTGAGTCACTTTTTTGTTATCTTGGACCAACATCAGCCTAAAAAATGGAACTGTACTTGGAGAGAAGCTTACATTGAATAAATGCAACCTGTTCGGGAAGCCATGTGTCCAGAGTAGCAGACCTCACCTGTAAAAATCCAGAAAGAACCCATTGATAAGTATACAAATAATTATTGGCATTTGCTTAACCACATATTTGTGTGCAGAAGTAAAAAATATTTTCTTCTTACGAGAGAGGGTAAACCTAGCAAGGATTCAATATTAACCCAAAAACAAATTGTGAAGGGCTCATAAATTTTTGATTCTGCATTATTGAACTTCAGATTATGAAGATTTCAGCATTGACAAACAAGCAACTTATCACAGGGATATGAATGTTTATTTCCCGTAACCCATGGCAACCACCTTCTCAAAGAGACCTTCCATAATGGAAAGACCAATAAGAAGCCAATGAGAGAGAGAGAGCACCAAAGGTAAGGTTTCAAGCTGGAAAGTAATAGGTCAGGTTTCAAGTTGGAAAGTTGAAAAATATTATGTAGTAATTTCCCTATTGCTAGTATCTATCATAAAACTTTCTCTGCTTTTCTTATTTATTTTTAATAAGTAAAAAACTCTCTACTTACTGGTTCTTTTGGCATTAAAGCTAAGAAAAATAAACAGTGGAACTTTGAAGGGACCCAACCAATAGACAAACTTCCCAATATTAAAATGCACTACCAATGCATAAAGTATCACCTTTGATATGTGCACTCCAAGACTTCTGTGGATTCCAGAACATTGCATGCATACAAAGATGCCCAGATTCACACTAGCCCATCGAGGACCCCTGCATGAAATACTAGTCACTAACAGCAACTCGAAATACATAGAAATTATTTTTAACTAATAACATGTAGCTACTTGATGTCCACAACGGGACACCCATGAAGCTTAGGTCACAAATCCCACACAAAGAGACTCAAATCCAAATTTTCTTACCTAACAAAAGGAAAAGAAAAACATGCAGCTACTTTATGGTATAATGTACTGAGATCAAGATATTCATTTCTTCACAATTTTAGTATCAATATCAATTTTGATAGTTTCCAGATAACATACTTGCTTTTGCAGTCAGCACACTCCCTGTTTTCTGCCAATTTAAGAAGCCCTTCCAGTATCTGTAAATGATAAGGATTAGAAAATATTTGATCAATAATTCATAATAAATCTACGGAAGGAAACAGACTAATGAAGGAAGAAAGGCAACAAAAATAATTATCTATCTTAGAGGAGGTGGGGCTGAGGGGCACTCGAAGAAATGGTGCATTTCCACAATAGCAGCAAAAAAAAAAAAAAACAAAACAAAACAAAACAAAAAAAAAGGGTCATGCATATCACAATCTGGCATCAGAATGAGAAGTCAACAAGAAGTCAGGGGACTTTTTGCCTCCCTAACGAAGTTGCACATGAAAACCTGTTTTTATAAACTGGATGAAGCCAAAACTTTAATGCACCATGAGGATTTAAGGATTCTCAAAGACCACTGACTGTACACTGCTACACACATACATCAAGTATGTATTATCAGCATACAAACCTCTTCCTCAAGGGTCAGAATTCAGACAAATCATCAAATTAATTGGTAGACTAGTAAAGCCAGCAATATGAGAAATCTAGCATCTGATCCATCATATATTAAGCTAAAAAAAATCCAAATTGGTAAGTCAGACACTTATGGCAATGCAAGACAATCACATACAGCGGGTACTTGCACCTGTTTGGTCTTGCACTTGTTTAGACACTTATTAAAAATCGAAAACTTTCTTTACTTCAAAGATGTAAGAAGCAGGAATGAACTATGTAATTTTGCCAATTTGCTTAATATACGTTCATAAAATTCATTATTTTTATCCACAAAAAGTAAAACTTGAGAAAACAATCAATTTGAATGCAAAACCTACATAGCATGTAACTCCCAAGAGAATTTCACCACCACCACCATGACACATATTTGTAGATATGATAATTAGTGATTAAGTTGAAGTTTATGGAAAAATCATAAATTTAACATCCAGAAATAATGTTCAATCCAAGGATGATCCCAGAAACATATTGGAAACTTAATTTGGAAAACCAGAAATTTCAACATCAACCAAATAGGAGATCCCTGATCAGACGTTGGATCAGCACAATCCCAATTGAACAAATCAATCAAAAACCAATACTATTAGATCAAATCTATGTGAAATCTAACAAAGCGTAGCAAAATAAGCGCTAAATCCAAAATTGAAAAAACAATGAGGTTGTGAAAAAAGTGAAACCTTTCGGTGCTTGGCATTGAGCTCTTTGCTAACGTTGGCCTTCTCGTTCATGGTGATTGATGATGCGCACAGAGAATGGAAACAAGTACGAAAGAGGCAATTTGTTGGAGGTGAAGATGATGAAGAACGAACGGTGGTCTCTCTCTCTCTCTCTATCTCTATCTAAACCGTCCGATTGTAAGACTAAAATAGAGAGGACGAGGAGGAGAATGAAACAGCGGATTCTTCGCTTTTTGTTGACTCAGAGCATCTCCGATGCAATACTCACTAAGGATGAAAATAATATTTCTTATTCAAAATGTAAATATAGAGAAGGTTATTATTCATTCAAATTTCAACCACAAACTTTCATCTTCTTCATTCAAATTCTATTCAAAAAGTAATTTTTATTTATTAATAAATATTTAATTTTAAAATTTTTATAAAATATATTTAATATTATACTCATTTTAAAAATATGATTTTAAACTTTTTAATGATGTCAATTTTATAAAAATTAAATTTATAAATTAAAAATTATTTGTAATATAATAACAAATATATAAATGAATAGTATTTTGGAGGATCCTCTATTTTTTCATTCTTCCTTCAAATATAGATGATGAATTCATTCTCTTCCTAAATGAAGATGAATTTAAAAAATGGGTTGAAAGAGCAAATCCTCCACATATGAAGGATGGGTTGGAGATGCTCTCCGACTCTATTCTTCTCTTGTTTCTTTGTGGGGGGTGTGAGGCTATATTCCTGTGAGCCTAGGAAGCACGGATACGGATACGGGATACGGATACGATACGATACGGACACGGCGATACGGCAAAATTCGAAAAAGTAGGATACGGATACGGCGGGGATACGTCCATAAAAAATATTTTTTTCCACAATTTTTAGTAATGTAGCATATACAAAAATAAAACTTCAACAATTTTTAGTAATAGAACATACATAAAATAAAACTTCAAGCATTTTTAGTAATGTAGCATACATAAAAATAAAACTTAAAACAAAAGACAACTTGATAAAATATGAACTAAGAGTCTTCAACATCAATAGGTAAACTAATAAAACAAAACATTAATGTAACACAGACATTTAAACAAAACATTTAAACATTAATTACAAAACATTAATAATTTTTAATGAGTTTATTTATTTATTTGTTTTATAAGTAATTTGAATAATTTTTAATAAGTTTATTTCATTTATTTATTTGTTTTATAAGTAATTCATAAGTTTATTTATTTATTTATTTCATTTATTTGATTTTATTTACAGAGCAACTACACAAAACAAAACATTAATAATTTAAACATTAATGTAACAAAACAAAACATTAATGTAACCAAAAAAAAACTTATTTAATAATTTATTTAATAATTTAAACAATAACATTATTTATTTATTAATAAGTTTATTTATTTATTTGTTTTATTTATTTATTTATTTTATCTTATTTGTTTATTTATTTGTTTGTTTTATTTATTTTATTTGTTTTATTTAAACCAAATAATATACCTAAGTTTTTTTTTTTTTATAAATATTTTATTTGATTTGCAAATCACAGAGTATAAATTCAACAATTAAAAAAAAAATAAAAATAAAAATAAAGACAGATGAGATGAGATGCAGTCGAAAGGGGGGAGGGGTTGAGATCCAGTCGCGATCTCCAACCAAACAGACAGATCGAGCTCGCGAGAGAGAGAGCTCGTGAGATCGCGACTCGAGAGGGGGGAGGGGATGAGAGGGAGACAGAGGGACCGAAAGGGAGAGAGAGAGGGACGAACCTCAAAGCCGATCGTGGAGCTCCTGTCTGATCGACGATCGGCGACTGCTGTGCTGTCCAAGACGACGACGAACGACGACCTCCTCCTCCTTCGCGGCTGCTGTTTGACCCAGGTAAGAGAGTTTGGTTCTTGTTTTTGGTTTTGACCTAGCTTATACGAAGAATGAACTGTATTTGTTGTGTTTATTTTATATTTTTTCATATTTTACAATTTGACCCCTCTTTAAAGTTTTTAAATTATTTTTTTGCCCCGCCGTATCCATCCCGTATCTTGACCGTATCCTTACCGTATCCTCCCGTATCCGAGCCGTATCCGAAATTCAAAAATTAAAAAAAAAATTCGGATACTTCATTTCCCGTATCCGATACGTATCCAGCCGTATCGGGCGCGTATCCGTGTCCGATACGTATCCGATACGCGTACGGGGGCTATTTCGGAGTATCCGTGCTTCATAGCTGTGAGCGAAACTTTTGGTGGTTTTTGTACGCTCTCGCACGTGTTACGTGGAGTGTGATTTGCGCTGAATCAACTTTTGAGTGGGATCCACGCATAATTTGAGATGACAGTTACCTTCAATTTATAAATAAAAATTAAATAAATAAATAAAACAATAATCTATAACATATATAAAAAATGTGTAAAAATGATATGACAGTGGTATAATACTGTTGCTTTTGGGTGTAACTATGCTATTCATCAAGCGTTGCACCATGTGCTCAAAAGAAAGCTCTCAATTGCAATTTATCCAATTCTTTGAATCTTTGTTTCCCAAGATGACGTACCTCACATTGCTTCTTCCATGTGGGTAAACAGGGGTGTTTTGGTGGGTACCGAATGGACAATCAACCCAAATAATTCGAGTCTAGCTTTCAATTGATGGGTCTTTCCTGTGGTCTTCCCTAAAACCTTCTTTGTTCGCCGCACTGCTTGTAGACAAATAATTGGAAGCTTGCACTGCTAATTAACAGAAGAATACCTAGATGTCTGCATTTTGAGTTTGCATAACACCCTTTTGCACCTCAATCAAGTCGCACAACAGAAGTTACCTTAATTGAGGCTTATTTGCAGAAAACCAGAAAAGAGAAACAAACGAAGGTTTCTTCTCAATTATGTTCACCTGAGGTTTGGGTTTCATGGTCCCATTTCCTGGACATGTTTTCTTTGTAGTGTTTTCTTTGTGATTTATAGATTGATGATAGGTTTATAGCCATTGAATATGCCTATAAGGTGTTTGTGAATATGTTCATAAGAGAACATGCATACTTACTTCTTTGGACATTAGCCATCTATGTTGGGCATACAAAAACAAAAATGGTGGATTTTTTAAAGACACTACAATAAATTCAAAAACAAAGCATTGAAAAATTAAACCTTAAACTCAAAACCACCATTGATGGCCCTAGATGTCTCTTTTTGGGCGATTACTAGATTTTACACAACCAAAACTTCATGGTATGTTGCCGATGACAGAACTTCTTTGAAAATTTATGTAGCATGATATTGTTTGTACTTTAGCTTTTGTCCTCATTGTGAGATATACAACCTTCCATTTTCCCTCACATGTTTTATGTTATGGTGCAGTGGACTTTTCATCCTTTCATTTTCAAAAACAAAAAAATCTACACAGCTCTAATTTGGTGCAGGGTACTGGCATTTTTATTTGTAAGTGCTTTTTTATATTTCATATATTTTTTAAATTTCATTTTGTATATTAGAAATATTCTTTTATGACCCATAAATTAATTGGTAATTGAAATGTTTAGGGATTAGGACTTATAGTTCGAAGTATATGAACATAGAAGTGGCAAGAATTCTTAGGACTAACTCAAGAATGCATCATAAGTTAGGAATATTGTTTCTTCATTACATTTATTTTTAACTGAAGTATAAATCATTCTTCATGTATTGCGGATGTTAATATGATATTTGAATTCTTATAGATATCTAATAAATGTCGACTGTATCCATTTGTCTTAATCATTGATCACTTGAATGAATATGCTAACTTGGACGTATTACTACAATTAGCGAAAATAATATTGTCATTGATTAATTGCTAGAACACATTTGTTTCAAATGTGACATGAAAGAGAATTGATTATGATATTTTTAAAGATTTTGGTCGTTGTTCTTGGTATGTATTGTTGCAAAAGCAACTGATAGGATTTGAGCTGGTCTGTTTTTTCAGTTTTATATGATAACTTTTATGTTGGCTTATAGCCAACTAGTCTTTTCCTTCAATGGGGTCTTTATTTGTGTGATCCTTTTATGTTTGTTCATTTTAGTACTATTTTGTTGTCTTTAATCAAATATTACACCTTTCCTGATCAAAAAATAAAACAAAATTCTGCACTATTTCCCATTGCATCATTTACACAAATATATACTTGCTTTCTTGATGTGTATTCAGCTTCTGGTCTATGCTATGGAAAAACTATGGGTACTATTGATCCTTGGCTTGTCCTCTGTTCATTTTCATGAGATGATTAGACTATTCCAAAACAAATGTGAACTGTGACGAAATGTTCCTATCATCTTTGCAGTAGCCTTATGGCAAAAAAAAAAAAACAATCATATTATAATTTATATGTTGGGGAAATAAACATATAGACATCAACTCTACAATCTTGTTTGTTTGTGAGTTACTGACATCTCTTATGTTTATGCCTTTTTGATCATTGCTTTCTTTATTTTTCTATACAGAAACCACAAGATTAATACAAAAAGTGCATACCAAAATGACGATGAAGGGGACGAGTATTTTCACTGTTGAATTACTACCAAAAAAGGATGGGTGTGTACTAAGTTTAAGATGGCGACCATTAGGAAAGTTCCTAGACAAGACGACACACGTGAGTATTAAAAAAATTGATAAATTAGTTGTAACGATAGCAAAACTGAATTGGAAATTGTATCTTGTGTACAACAGTAACTATTATGCATTCAATTTGGCTTATTTTAGATTTTATCTTGGTGATTTGAATCGTTCATTTCTAGAGTACATTGAGTAGTATAAACCTAAAAAAATTAAGTTGACTGGATGTCATTAGCCTTTTCATCAAGTAACATTTAAATTAAGTTTTATATTTAAAATCATACTTACCCTTCATTTTTTTTAGATACAAATGTAATTTGATAAAAATGTTTTTGATATCCAATCAATTTGATTTTTTACAGGTATATTTTACTCAATGTACTCTAAAAAGTAAACTATTCAAATTATCAAATTGAGACTCGGAATGAGTTCCATTTGACAAACAACGGTGACTTCTATGCGCAAAGAAGAATGGCCACATTGATTTGTAGTTGTTTCTTAACAAGAATATTGACTGTTAAAATTCAGGTCAAATTCAATAATTGAACCTTTGTGAACTAAGAGACATTAACAGAATAAATCAACATGAGATAAAAACAAAGAACTAATTTTCCATTCACTAGATTTTGGCCTCCGCTTTCAGATCCACCAATTTCACATTTTCCCCGCACACAAACACAGAGAATTGGACAAGGCCAAACTAAAGTGTGGAAAAAAAAGAAGCTTTATAACATAGAGTTTGGCTCATTTCCAGACCCCCCAAAAAAAGGGGGTAAGGCCTAAATTGATAATTTGTCAATTAGACAAACAAAACTCTGCAAAGAACTTTAGTTACTATATTTTGAATGTCATCTGATATATATATTAACAATACATTGATTTATACATAAAATCAGTTTCTACAAATCCTCATTGGTTCTACCCAAGCAAACAAAATAATAGAATCAATAACCTTTTTATATCTTTCCCTAATTGGTTGTTATCAAATTTAATTAGAAAGAAATTACAAATTCCTGATGATGGACTCTAAAACCAAATCAACAATTTAAATATAAAAAAGAATTTGATGTGACATAGACCAAACTAATCTATCGCATTTGGACTAAGCAATCAAATAGAGCAAACCCCAATTGTAATGTATAGCGTTCACAAAAAATCTATATTTCTCAGTAAGAATTATGTTCAAAAAACAAGTTTTCCAATAAATCATGACTTGGATTCAAATATTTGTTTTTATTTCCTTCCAATGTTACGATTCTTGTTATGAAGAAATGGTGAATAGGATTTGTTCAACATACTAGGGCAATGTTTATTTTTTTACAATTCGTAGGAGTAGGCAACTGTTCATCCATTATACCATTTATAGCTACAAAACGCCCTACCGTGTGCAGAGAGATTTGTTGGAATGTACTCCTTTTGGGCATATTCAGTTGCACAGGTTCACAAAAAAATTCATAAGCATGTCATGCTCATTGCTTCCTTTTCTTTTCATTGATCTCCATAATCCTTTGTATCCCTATCCTTGGATGACCCTTTTTTAACATCTTGTTCTTGATTGTTTTGAATTGGGACTTTAAATTCCTGTTGTTGATTTACTTTTCTCTATTTAGTCTATGAGTAATTATTGGAAGAAAGATTTATAGTATCTTACTATCGACTACATCCTACATTTTTTAATCATGTTCATTTTGTAAAATTGTAATGTAAATGTAATCTTCCTATGTTGGGATCACATTGTTTTCAACTAATTATTTGTGAACATTTATTATAGAATGTTATTTATCTAGGGAATTTGCTTGCTTAATTTTAATTTTGTAATGAATTTGTATGTGTAGATGCCTGCTCCAGTAATGGTAGCAACAACTCTTTCAACATTGCACAATTGTTATAGATTGGGTCAAGATGTCAAGAGGTATGATTCCAATAGAATTTCCCTTTGTTTTTTTCATTTAGAGCATCAAATATACAATTTTATAGGAATTGTTATTCCATGTTTGAATATAAATGAATGGATTGGTAAAAAATTAAACTTATTTCCAGCTATGCATCTTTCCTTCTAAATTTATCTATGAGATCAATTCCCACTCCTTTGATTTTTGTGAGATCATGAAAATGGTTTAATTATGTTAGATTAGTTGCCTATTTTTCAAATAATGATTTTCTTGCTTTGTGTGACATTTGCAAGTTGCAATTGCTGGATGGCCATGTCAAACAATTGAAACTTGAAACATCGATTTGCAGGTGAACTTGGAATATCTTAAAATTGTATTAAACACAAAAGGCATGGCTTTACCATGATATTGGGAAGTTGGCGGGATAGAAGATGAAGTTGTAATATAGTTATAATAATTTGCTAATCTCTTTCTAAATC
This sequence comes from Camellia granthamiana, assembly GCA_036172215.1. Classification (NCBI taxonomy): domain Eukaryota; kingdom Viridiplantae; phylum Streptophyta; class Magnoliopsida; order Ericales; family Theaceae; genus Camellia; species Camellia granthamiana. Next base: position 17,043,602 of record CM069911.1, read on the forward strand.
TCCATACCAGAGAGTAAGATGATTTGGGATAGAATCTCTAATCAATCTTATATTCATTATCGTGCTTACACTTCTTGATGACGAGTTAACTCCACCAATAACCGCATTAATGCAATCTGTGAATGTATATTTCTTAGCAAGCAAATCCTTGACCCAAGTACACTAAACATGTTGTGCTTGTATTTAATTAACAATTAATCATATTTGTATATTTGTCTATACACAACCCATGAGCAGAGTTTTTCTTGGTGTGGATATGTTTCATTTATTTGGAAAATTAAGAAAAATAAAATAATTTAGTTTTGACAAATTATGACTCGACCCCCACGTACATAGTGCGTGGGGTCCAACTAGTTTATTAAAAAATGAAGTGGATGGAAATAAATTAGGTAAAATTACACTTCCACCTCCTAGATATCTCGAAGAGGACAATCACCATCTTAGTCTCTAAAATGCCAGTGTCCTCCATTTAAAATCTTTACAACAAATTTAGGATTGTTTTGGGAATTAATTTTTTTGATGATTTTTTAACATTTTACGAAAATATATGTAAAAAAATAGAGAGCATAAATAACTTTTTTTTTTTTGTAATGATTTTTTTACTAAAACTTGATGTTTCCAAAATAGGCCTTAATAAATTAACTAATAACAAAAATGATAAGAAGTAAAACAATTGTGATTTTTTAGTATTGTTTATGGATGAATAATAAATAAAAGATGATACATGTATCATTTTACTTTCAATGTTTTGTATTTAGATAAAAAATTATAGGTACTCTGAAAAGATTTATAAAATAATTTTTATTTTTTATTAAACTTCTTCAAAATGAGTTATAAAAAAATTAGGCTCCGCGTGATTTAGTTTTAGAATTATGATTTGAGTATAGAGTTGTGTTTTGAGTTTTTGAATTATGATTTTAAAAAAGAAAATTTGTTTGATTATGAGTTTTAAAAATAGTTTTTGAATGATTTGTACTTTTTTTTATTGATTGATTGATTGATGTATAGAATGTGAGAGAATGTGAGAGGAGATGAGAGAGAAAAAATGATTGATTGATTGATCAATAATAATAAATAAAAAAAGAGAAGAAAAGAGTTTTGAAAGTAATTTTGAATTGTATTTTAAAAACAGTAGTGCTTGGTAGCTCGAAAATAATGAGGCTCGAATGGCCCAAGTTCTTTGTACACCTCCATTTCTTTGTACAGTCCTATTTATGTTTTTACCCATACATTTCATTCAAATTAAAAAAAAGAGAGAAAAGAACAGACAATAGAGAGTAGAGAGTGAGAGAGAGAAAGGAGACCCATTCGATAAACAGTGAGAGGAGAGGAGCACCAATTGAACTGTTCAGAGAGAAAAGAGAGAGAGGAGCCGACCTGTGTGCCACCGACGAGGCTGCTACTACTGTTGTGTGTGTCGAAGGGTGCTGATAAGAAAATTCGAACTCACAAAATGTTTGATAAACTACCATTCCATGTTAACACAATTGATGCCCTTTATTGACAAATTGATCTCTTTGCAACTTTATTTTTTGTTCACCAAGAAGATATAAATTTCATAAGCAAATTCATTGACAAACTAGCAAAAAGCTATGCAACTGTTGAATTTCCAACACCTGCGTAATGTAGCTGTAGATTATATACGACTTGCTACACTAGAAAGAAATATAAAGAAAAAAGAGCTCCTCCTATATATTACTTTCATGATTTATAGAAAATTGTTAAATCTAGTCTTAATTACCCTAGGCAGAGTCACCTCTCTCCTCTTAAGTTAGTGCATCTCTTGACTATTTTTAAGAAACAAACTTTATTGATCTTTCTATAAATCAATCCATATATATATATATCAAGCACAATTTGACCTTTCAATGCCCTACATATTGAAGACCTTGCATCAGATTTACAACAATACTACTTCAAAAACACTACAAGTTTAATCTTATTTCTCACATGTACAACAAAATTTACAAACAAAACAAGACTTGCGAATAAACTTTCTCATCAGCTATCAATTACTTCACTTGGGGAAGAATATCCCATGAGCCTATGAAGCGTCGAACCTGCTCTTCCCTTTCGTGAGGATTCCTCAATTTCCGAGGATGATTTCTTCGCTTTGGATATCTTCGACGAAGACCCAACTGATGACGCTAAGGTTTTCACAGAATTCTTGTATTTGTTTTGAGACTCTTTGAAAAAAACCTGCTTCTTCTCTCTTCCATAGGATCTGCTTCTTTCTCTCTTCCATAGGATCAAAAGAACTACTAGACGACATCTTTCTTCCATTAGATCTGGGGAATGAGAGGGATGAGGGAACAGAGAGAGTGTTTTTTTGTATCGAGAAGATAGACAATAGAAGAGAGGAGAGGAAAGGAACGCAGAGCAAAGAGACACGGAGGAGAGAGAAAAAAAAAGTGCTTTCCGGGACATTTCGAGCCACTCTTTTCGAGCTACGAAGCAATTTTGTTTTAAAAAAATTAGTTTGATTATAAATTTTAATTTAAATCATGATTAAAAGAATTGAGTTTTAAAAATTAAATCAAAAATTATCTTATTTTCTCTTAATCTCTCATAATTTTTTTCATAATTTTCACCTCCTTAATTATTCAAACAAATTATGCTAATTTTATTTCTCTCCAATTCCATTATTTTATTCTTAAACCCTGCGATTCAAGTAGACTTTTCTATTATAAAATCACTTCAGAAACAAATTTCCCAATTAAATTATTCAAATAGAAAATTTTATTTGAATCATATGGTTAAAACAACTTTGAATTAGTCAATTTTATAAGAGAGTCAATTATTGCCAATAATAAATATTGATTATTCTTCATCCATTATGAGATTGTAGGTAGCTATTTATTTAGTTTCAAATTTAGATTATTGATGGTTGAATTTGTAGCTATGCCTTGTCAGACTCTAATTATATAATTGAATGTAATTATTTTCGCATTTATAATTGATCAGATTTAAAAAGAAAAAAAGAAGGCCCATCTAAAAAGAAGGGGCCCGGGCGTTAACTGTTTTATACTCGTCTACTGGGCCGATGGCCCAATAAATGGTTCAATTCGGGATTGGAACGGGTCGGTCCAGGTACTAATAAGAAAAATATCTGAAAATATTTTTGGTCAGTGATGATGGAAAGATAGGAAATTTCTCTCTCTCTGCGGAACGCCGCACTGAAGATCGTTCGGTTTCCGACCAAAATTGTAAGTTTCTGTGTCCTTCAAATTTCAGGTTCTGTTTGTCCGCCGAGAAACTTGTATATCAAATTAAAGATAACAAGAAGACTTGCAACTTCGATTTTGTTCCCTTTTTCCTCTATATTATTGCTAATTGAATACAATAGGGTTTATGTTATTTGTTACTTCTTTAATAACAATGTACTTTTGGTAGATTATTCTTTCAAATTAATGGTTTATTTATTTATTTATTTTGTTTTCATGTTTTGTTGTTTCGCAATTTCAAGATTGTTAAATCATGTTACATTTAAGGGCAAATTACACTTAGTCCTTATAGTTTGAGAGTCGTGTCACTTTGGTCCCTGACTTTTCAATTGTGACACTAACAGTCCCTATAGTTTGGGGCTCGTGTCACTTTGATCCCTGACTTTTCAATTGTGATACATTTGACCCTGAATTTTGAATTTTGTTTCAAATAAGGATAATTGAAGATACTATTATTCAATTTTAAGGATAAAGTCATCAATTTGATAAAATATAAACTAATTTGACAAAAATAAATGTCAAAAAAAATATTTTTGAATTTTTAAGCATTATTTCTACCCACTAGAGATAAAATTATACAAAATTAATAAATCTTTTAAGCATTTATTTATTTATTTATTTACTAAATTAATTCTTATTATGTCTTTGGTGGGTAGAAATAATGCTTAAAAATTCAAAAATATTTTTTTTGTCATTTATTTTTGTCAAATTAGTTTATATTTTATCAAATTGATGACTTTATCCTTAAAATTAAGTAATGGTATCTTCAATTGTCCTTATGTGGAACAAAATTCAAAATTCAGGGACTGTTAGTGTCACAATTGAAAAGTCAGGGACCAAAGTGACACGACCCCCAAACTATAGAGACTATTAGTGTAATTCACCCTACATTTAATTTAGGCAGGTTCACTGCAAAAATGAATCCATTTGAACAATTTAAGGGCAGCAATTATCATATTCAGCCCAAAGAGCATAGCGCTAGCCCTCAGGCTAAAGAAGGATGGAAGAAAATGGGATGTGAAGAAAAGAAGGCAACAGTTCATGCAGGCCGGGTCCTGAGATTTTCGGAGTTCAAAGCCGATAATCAATTACTATTTATGAGGCTTTTACATTTTTTTTTTTGTTGAATGAAAAAAAAAATTTAAGGTAAAGAACAAAATATTTGTATTAAAATTACAAAAAATACTTAGAAATTTTTTTTTAATTAATTGAATAAAAAAAAAAATTACGTGTGCTTGTTGTGTTGAGATCAAAATATTTTTTTAAATCAAAATTCAAAATAAGAGCACCACCACTTAACAAAACACAAAATTTTTAAATTATGTGATGTAAACTATTAATAAATTCTTCTTAAAGATGTAAATACCAATATTATAATAGTAATTAATTGTGCAAAAGACAAAATAAATATTTAATTAATTGAATAGAAAAAAAATAAATAAATAAAAAATTTACCTGTTTGCTGTTGCTCCGTCCCTATGCTGCTGGTGTGTGCTATATCAAACAAATGGAGGGAATGTTGGATTAATAGAAGATAGGGTTAGGAATTAGAAAAAATGGGCCTTTCAAATAGTTGGAATGGGCCTTAACTATTGGCCTTTTAATGGGTTAAAAAATTTAGTTAGTTTAGGCCTTTTTAAAAAAAAATTTGGAGTTAAAACACACCCAATATATAATACTAACTTATAATAGGAGGGGACTCTATTTTGGGCCTATTTTGAGTGGCCTTAAGCCATGGCCTTGTGGGCCTATGGCCAGGGCCGGGCCTGAGTTCATGAAGAGATGAAGAGAATGAACAAACTTCCTGCAAACAGCACATATGCAACTCATCGTTTGTGGGTTCTCAACAAAATCCTGCAACTTTTGTCCATTCAGGTACACAAACATAAAGCTGTTTTTGTGTATATATGTTTTTCGTATAAATTTTAAGTTCATATTAATGCTTTTGTAGTTATTTTGTAATTTTAAGTACTTCTTGATATGGATTTGAGTATTAGATTAACTTGGAGTTTGTATATGAGAAAGTGAGGATATTTTGACTCGTTACATTTTTATTTTTGTTTTTTTTCTCCAGTCTGGTGCGTAGCAGTCTATAAAATTGCTCTTGTTAATTAGCATGCTGGATATGACTTGAAAGAAATAAAACTGCATTCTCTTTTTGTATAAATGAACTTGTTGCACCTATTACTCGGTGAAGCTAACTTGATGCATAGTGTATGTATATTTAAAACTTGCTATACTTATTATACCTAGTACTGATTGAATTGTTTTTGGGCTGCTATGGTGTTTTCTTGAAGTTCATTATGTCTTTTGGTTTCTACTGTTCTTAAAGGAAGTTCTAAGTTTTCATGTCATGCTATATATACTATTATATAAAATGTACAAGCCATTTGGTGTGAACACTTTTTAAATCATCTTCATACTTTTTTGGTTTCCCAAAAATGTCCACCACAATTTATGAGTTTGAAAAGTGCTTATATGAGAAAACTGCCCATATGAAAAATTTAAACTGATTCAGATATTTTAAATTCCACAAGCATGGATGGTTCTATTCGTCTTTTTCATTCATAAACTATTAACCTGTGTGCATGCACATTGCATGTTCACCCGCCACTAGTGTAGCTTATGTTCTCATTAAATTCTTGAATAAATGATTTTTAGTTTTTTGGTGACTCTTGTGTTTCATTCATGTTCATTGGTTCTTGTGGATTGATGGATCACCATTGTTCTTGAAGTCAATGCGTTAATTTCAATATATGAGGCCATTCCAGTGTCATATGTATCGTTGAGAAGTCAAATGGTCTAACATCTAGTGTTTGTTGAGTTTTAGAAGATGTTACACTAATAAAGTAGTAGGTTAAATTGTAGGATGGCAAGTTTGTTAAATCTATCTGAAGAATATACATTTCTTGTTCGTGTTTCCCTTATACATTAATCTATATAAAATATGGAAATATGATGCTCTTTCTAACCCCTCTTATCCTTTCTTTTATTCTAGAGAACTACATCACAAGAGGAGGAGTTGGAGCTGCTTTTTGCCGGGCTGTGGATCTGATCAGAAATCTGGAGGCAGTGGTTGGTTTCAATTAATTTGGCATTGTCGGTTCTAATTATCATTTCCAAATTGTGATTTGTGTAATAGCTCTTGTTCTTGCAATAATTACTTTTCTCTGGATATTCTAATTTATCATTTAAATTTATTGTGGAATATCAGGTCTTGGATGTGTCATACCCAAAGTAGTCTGGCCAAAAGCTTGCATAAAAAATGGGAGAATGCTCACATCTCTAGCATGCTTACATGTAATGCTTGTGAATACACTATACTCTGCATGTTTGATTTGAGCTGGCATTTTCCTTTTTTGTTCAACTCAACAACCTCTGGGATGTTTAATGTGAGACCCTTGGGGAAACAACTTTGTAAATTATGGTTGGAAACTCTTTTGTTTTGTTTCTACTTTGTAATTTCAGTTACTATTGTTGATGGCTTAATTTGGTGCTTGGTGGAAACACGTTTCTATGGTCACGTTGTTGCAATTTCAATCATATGATTAATTTACTTCTGTTTCTTGTTTGTGGTTATGTTGTCACAATGCTGTTCAATTCATGGCTGGTTAGGTTGGCCCACTGGTGCAACTCTTCACTGTAAATTAGTTGACCATAGTAGGTTGTTTGAAATGTTAATCAAGTGATTTTTTGACACTTCTCTACTCTACAGAATTTGATAAGATAGCTCTGTCTTGATTTGTGTAATTTGAGAAGTGACATAAAGGTTTTTTTGAATAGTTGGATTTCAGATGGAGTTGATATGTGCTGAACCATTTTTTGGACTTTTGTCATCTTTTGAGTAATGTTGATTTATGGTTGGTATAGGTGTTTTGTTTTCCCTCATCTACTTTGCTTATCGAAAGGAAAAAAGAAGGGACTGAAAGACATTAGATTTGAAAAATTAATTTGTCGTCATATTTTTTTTTTACTGTGTAATGTTTAAGGATTTTGGCATTTTGAACCTTGAAAAAGCAAAATGGTGAAACTTGGTTCTTATAGTCTGCCTCTGCTCTAGTGGGGTGGCAAACGTATTGAATTGTTAATGGATGGCTCATACTTTGGCTCGTTCAAGCTTAGTTCGTTCAGTATATGAACGAGATCGAGCCACATTCCTACGCTCATTTAATAATTGAGCCGAGTCTGTACTGACCATAACTTAGCTCAAATAGGCTCACGATCCAGGGCTATATAGCTTTAAAAATTAGGTTTCTTTCTCCCATCTATTCTTTACTTCTTTATTCATTAGTCTTACATAGCCTCCTGCACTGCAGACCCCAACACTCAACCAACATTTGGCTAATGTTTCTTTCAATCGCATCAAAGCGAGTGACTGCCTCATTGGATAGAACACTCAACCATAACCACTCAGAGCACTCACAAAGACATTTCTTTGTTCTGGAAAGATTTGAGACTGGGAGATGGTTCTTCTCTATTCAATCCATTGTGGTGAGTTCCCTCTTCCTTTTTCCCATTCTTCCTTTTCCTCTTCTTCTTCATTGCTAGAGTGAAAATTTTCTCTTCACAGAAACTTTTCTTTGTTCTGGTATAATCAGATGGTTTGTTTCTCTTATGTTTTTCCCCTTGTGTTCAATATAAAAAAATTAGGTCCTCAAGTTACTTCAAATTGCTGAACCAGTTGAAACTGGTAATTTCTAGGGCGTGGACTGGGCTTATACTTTATAGGGCATGAAAGCTTTTGCTGCTGAGTAAAAGGTTTGTTCTTTATTAGGCTGTTGATGTGAGGTATGATACCCTCTAAATAATGGCCATTTGTTCGGGCGAAAGTTTTTCCCCTTGCTTGTAGTCAGAAGCATGAGAATTCTAGGAACCTTCATTTTTCTTGTAGTTTAAGATTTTAATGTCTCTTTTGTTGCTGTAGGGAATAGGGTTGAATATGTTGGCATTTCTTTACTTTGTTTGATTTTCCAATGCATTTATACAAATTTTTTGTGCAATTAAAAAGCAAATGAAGAATCAGATCGTGTTGTTCTTTCAAAGTGATGTAATTTCTACTTGGGAGCTTTTAGTTTTCAAATGAGGTACTATTTTTTCTATATGCCTTCTTTTTTGTTTGTGAGATGGAAATGAAATGTACAAGTTATCTTACATGGACTTAGGTCATGAGTATTGAGCATGGGTAAGTGTTAAAGCTTTATTCCTTCTTAAAGTTAAATATTAAAATATTTGGACATGTGGAACATATCCTACGACTTGTATAAATGTAAATTTTTTAGAAATATACTTTAAATTAAATAGAAATTTAAGAAAATATGAACTTTCTATTTTCCATCCATGTCATGTGAGAGGTAAGAAATATTTTTTTTGTTAGCAACTATAAGCTTCTTCTTCTTCAAACATTATATGAATTAGAGGAACTATCTAAATGAGGTATTGATGTCTGAAGCATATCCTATATCCTTATCCTTGTTATATTGGGTAGACATGGATTATTGTGGTGGAAATAAAAGAGTCCATTTAAGCACAAGTTCTTTATGCTTATTTTTTGTGTATAAGGTCATTGAGATGGAATGGTATACATGTTATGTTACTTGAGTATTTTTTATTTTTGGTTTTATGGTTTATGATCATTGGGATGAAATGGATGCATTGTTTATGTATTTCCTTTTTTTTTTTTTTTTTTTGAGGAAAACCTTAGGCAGATATATATTAAGAGTGTACAAATACATAATCAGAATTAGATAACCTGTGTAACCACAGCTATGTGGGGGTGTTATAATTTATTCGGTGGTAGGTGTTTGTTTGGATTTTCTTGAACTAACTTATAACTTCTAGCTTTGGAAAAGTTATTTTAAACTATTTGGTTAAACTTATTTCAAATAATTTCTGATTCTAACAATTTATTTTAACTCGAAGAAACTGATTCTGATAAGCTATTCACCCCTTATTTCTGATTATCAGTTTCTGTTGTTGATATGTTAATTTACGGTTATACTATTAGATTTTTTTATTTTTTATTTTTTTAAAAATAGAAAAAGACCCAAATGGACTATAGATTATTATTATTTTTTTTTATGAGAAATGTAGACAAGTAATGAATAACAAAAATAAAATTTAATTGAAAAAATTACTTCACAACTTATTTAATAAACACTACTTAACAACTTAAATTTATATTCCAACAGTTACACCAAATTGATTAACAGCTTCTGATTAAAGTCATAATCTATAATCTATTAAGCTATAGTCTATAATTTGTTTTTTACTACACCAAATGGGATATTGTGTCTAAAAATAAATTGAGATCGTTTAGTCATATACAACGGAGATCAACAGAAGATAATAGTGAAGAGATGTAATATAGTGACAGAATATGATAGTGTTAGGGGAATGAGTAGACCTAGATTGACGTAAACTAGTGTAGTAAATAGAGATATAATTTTTCTTAATTTGACCAATGAAATGACCTTAGATAAAATCAAGTGAAGAATAAAAATTCATGTAACCGACCCTATTAGATGATACTTAAGGCTTGGTGCACTTGCTACGAAGGTGGTTAGTGAAAATCTCTCTCTCTCTCTCTCCTCTTTGTTTTGAGTAGGTTTAATTGACAAAAGGACTGACTTGCTTGATATTTTCTTAGCTTTATTTATGAGATTCTCTTCGTGAACTAGCTTTTCAGGAAGTGTCATATGTTCATATCTATCTCTCCCTCTTTCCTGCTTGATATTTTCTCCAGCTTTACTTGTGTTTCCAAGAAAGTGTAGTTTTTGGTTAGGGAAGAAAGCGACACACTATGTTCATATCTCCCTTCCAAGTGTATCTTTGGACATGTTCAAATCTGATTTTTTACCAGATTCAAGATCCAACACACAGGCCTCGTTTGGCAAGTGATTTTTTTAATCAAAAAGTCAAAAAGTTACTAAAAAAATCAAAAAGCCAACAACCCATACCAAGAAGTCAAAGATTTCATTTTCTCTCTACTTTTTTGCACATCTTTTCGTAAAAAAATCAAAAAAGTCATCTAAACATACTAGTTTTTTTTACATCACGTTTTAGCCAAAAAAGTCAAAAAATTACTAAAAAAGTATATTCCCAAACGAGGCCTTAAAGTATAAAGAAGAAATCCCATATCGACTGGATCCTCACAATGATCACTTTTATCATAACCTATTACATGATTTATAAATTTGTTAATTACTTATAACATTAATAGAATATGGCACTTGATGAAAATAAAAATAAAAAAAAAACTTAAGAGCAGAAAGTAAATCACATGCCTGAAACCAGATTTCAGAGCTCACAAGTCTACAAATGGCAGAGCTTTTAACTAATTATTTTGCTAGAAATTTCCAAATTTTTCTTTCAATCAATTATTCAAGAAAAATAGGGATAATAGCATCAAAAAAATAAAATACAAGCCAATAAATAATGTTCTATAAAAGTTATTGATTCTAAAACAAACCTATATATTTACCCCATTTCTAGTCATCCTAATAAATTACTTCAGAAGTTCAGGATCCCATCAACTGTAAATACTAAAAACTGAATAAAGAAAGACTACTAACTAACAACAAATCTTATTGCAGAAATTACTCTTTTTTTTTGTTTTTTTGGTGAGAAATAGTAAGATAATATCATATATAAATACCCAACATTACACATAGTTCAGCCACCTGATAAGGCTAGTTTTGCCAACACATGAGCTACCTTTACATCCGCTTGTGGAACATTAGTAATACATATATGATCTAACATATTACCAGCATAACATATATACTGCAAAAGATTTGTCAAATCCCATTCTATCTTCCGCCTATTTTTCAACTGCTGACTGACAGTAACGAGTCTCTGTGGATTATAACAACTTTCACATCATGTTGCACACACCACTTGACTACTTCAAGGCAAGCTCTTGCCTCAGCTACTAATGCAGAGGATGCAAGGAAAGAGAATTTCTTCCAAACAAGCTGATGTCCATTCCTATCCAGTCCAATCCAAGCTGCTCCTGCTTGCATCGTAGTTCCCTTCCACGCACCATCAATAATAAACCTGTCAAAACAAACGTTCAGGCACCACTTTGCAACATTAGTTAATACAAAAGGTTCTGCCACTGAGTTATCGCCCATATTGTCAATGTATGTAGGTAAATAATCTAATGTCTAATATCCTGTTATATTTGAAGATCCCAGTTTTAAAGTGGAGATAAATCGCAAAGCATCAGTCGGATCATCCACTATATTCTCAAAAGTAGCCTTTATTCCTATGCAACCAAATACCCCACAGCACCTTGCACAGATTCTCTAAAAATAGCATCCTCATCGGGCACCTCCTGAAACCATTGTCCGAGCCAATCCTGGACCAAGCATTCTTCCTCATCCTCAAAACTAAAACCAAGACTAGACCCCCTCCAAATATGCTTGGAATAAACATATTGAAAGCATAAATGCTCTAAACTTTCTTCGGCCATCCCACATCTGGATCGCACAGGATCTAATGGAATTCCTCCTCGAACAAGAAGATTTTTGACTGGTAAAATTCTATGTAGCAATTTCCAAAAGAACAAAGCCCACTTTGGAGGTAAATTTAGCTTCCTTAGTTTCTTCCAACAGACAATACTAACCCAACTACTCGTAATTCCCACAACTTTGACGCTCCTTCATAGCAAAAAAGAATCCGAATATTGTCCGTCCTTGGATAACTGCCAAACAATTCTATCCGGTTTTACTATCATGAAGGATGTGAATGTTCAATATATGTGAACTCATATGTTCCGGAAGAGAAGTGTATCGAATCAAATGTTCTCTCCACGACCTAGACTCTTGATTAATTAGATGAGCAACTTTAAACGAACTAAATAAGTTCCCCCATTCCCTTTCCCAACATCCCATTCTCTAATGTAGGAATCCATTGGTCTTCAAAACCTAACCCTTTTTTGAGAAGCTCCTTCCCCCAAAGAATACTTCTCCACGCCCCATGAACAACCAGATTTAGGAAGAGCATCCAAAAAACGCCCCTTTCGCTTTCGAACAGTATTTTGCCATAAAAGTCTACTACAAAGAGATTGTGGATTTTGAATAAATCTCCACGCAATCTTTGCTAGCAAAGCTTGATTCATCAACCGCAAATCCCGGAAACCTAGACCGCCTACCGCCTACCGCCTACCGCCTTAGGCAGACATAACTTCTCTTATCCCCCCCATATTACACCCTTTCCATCAACATTCTTCCACAGAAAATTCCTAACAAGGCTAAGAATTTGTCGAATAAAATACGACGGAGCTTTAAACACGGATAACACATAAAGAGGGATCGAAAGAAGAGAATGCCTAACTAAAACACATCTCCCCTCAAAGGAAAGAGACTACGTTTCCATCCCAAAATCTTACCTGAAAATTTGTTCAAAATATGACTAAACATCACAGCTTTATGCGAACTAGCACCCAGGACTGCACCCAAATACATACTAGGACTATCCACCAACTTTACCCGAAGGCAATCTCTAAGAAAAATCTCAACGAGGTAAACTCATATTTGGACTAACAAAAAGCTTACGAAAATTAATCCTAAGACCCATTTCAAAACAAAAAACATTCAAGAACCATTTCAAACACCAGCCCATTTCATAGTCAAAACTCCAAGAAAAATAAACAATCATTAGCATAAAGGAGATGGGAAATAGTAGAAGCATTGCGACAAATAGACAGGCCCCTACAAACTCCACGAGTCGCGACTTCCTCTAGCCCACAAGATAACACCTGAGTCACCGGAATAAAAAGATAGGAAGATAGTGGATCCCCTTGTCGCAAGCCACAATTTGGCTGGAACCATTCAGAATGTTGCGAATTCAACAATACCGAAAAAGAGACTGTAGAAATACACTTATGAATCAGCCGAATCCAATGTGAACTGAACCCCAGAATCTCTAAAATTTTACAAAGGAAATCCCATCTTACCCAATCATAGGCCTTATTAATATCTAATTTGAAGGCAAAATAAGACTTCATCCCCCTCCCCCCCGGCTTTTTTCGGATAAACTCCATAAGTTCATGGGCCATTAGAATATTATCAGAAATAAGACGTCCCACCACAAAAGCATTTTGCGATGGGGAAATCAAGGCAGGAAGAATCTTTTTCATTCTATTCACTAATACTTTAGAGATAATTTTATAGATAACATTACAAAGGCTTATCGGTCAATAGTCATTCACAGTCTGTGGGTTCTTCCTTTTAGGAATAAGGATTAAAGATGTACGATTCATTTCCTTAAGCATCAACCTTGTATTAAGGAAAGATAGTCACAACAGAGACAATTGAATCACCGATCAAATCCCAAAACTTATGACAAAATGCAGCAATCATCTCATTCGGCCCAGGGGCCTTAAACCCTCCCATTGAAAAAATAGCCTTATTTACTTAATGAGCCACAAAGGGGGAATTTAAAAACCCCAAGTGTTCCTCTGACAACCTACAATTCAAAGCAGATAATAATTGAAAATTTTCTAGGTAGGACAAGGATGGGGAAACACCTGCTGGAGAGGAATCCATAGTCTAATATAAACTTTTGAAATGATTCAAAAACTCTCTTTGAATAGTCGTTTGGTCAGTACAAATGGAGCCATCCTCCAATCGAAGAAATAGGACCCTCCTCTTGTTAGCACGAATGGTCACAGCCAAATAAAAGAACTTTGTATTCTTGTCACTGACCTAAAGCCATTTCTGCCTCGCCTTCTGAGCCCAATACACTTCTTGTTTTTGCAATAGATCATCTAAACATTGTCTTAGCCACTGCTCTTTGTTGTCAGAATTCAGTAAGTCTTGTTGATTCTGGATCTCAGATAATTGGTTCCCCTCTTTAACCATCTGTGCAGCTAGACTTCTTTGAGGCAGATTATTCCAATTTCTTAGATGTCGGAGAACAAAATTATGATGTTTCATCATTTGATAAGCCATAGAGCCGCTAACAGGGACAGACCATGCCCACTTAACAATGTCTTCGGTTGCAGAATCCATCAACCAAAATGCTTCGAAGCGTCCAAGACCTGATTTACCTTTCACTACAGGGCACGTATCTAAGATTAGAGGACTATGATCAGATCTCTGTATCGGGAGAGCAAGAAGAGACATATCGAAATAGGTGCAACCAATTTGTTGAAGCCACCGCTCTATCAAGTTTTTCATAGGCTACCTCCTTGCCTTTCCGATTGTTGGTCCAGGTAAATCGGACTCTAATCGAAGGCAGATTTACAAGACCATGATCATTCATAAATTCCATAAAGACTTTGGCCCCTGGAATAGATCTGTGCACCTTACTCTGCTTTTCATGAGAATATATAACCTGATTAAAATCTCCAATGATAACAATTAGATGAGCAATAGTTGCTGGAAAACAAGATAACTGATTCCAAATTAAAGGTCTTTGAGAAACATCAGGATGCCCATAAAACAGAATAATTGCCCAATCAGAATGCCATTCTTCCGAAACTAACAGACCAATAAAATGCGCAGTGCGAGACAAAACTCTAAGGCCCCGTTTGTTTTGGGAGATAGAATGGAGGGGATTGATAGTGAGGGGATTGATAGTGAGGGGATTAGTAGTGAGGAATTATTAAATTATTTTTATATAAAATAATAAAACAAATAAAAAAATATAAAAAATTAAAAATTATATTTAAAATTTTTTTTCCAATATATAAAAAATAAAAAAATTTCTAATCCCCTCACTATTTTTCTAATACCATCTCTACCTCCTCCTTACCAATCCCCTCTCTAAGATATTAGTAATACCAAGGGACTAATAGTCCCAAGGCCTTCTCCCAAAACAAACAAGGCTATTACTAATACCTTGGTATTAGTAATCCCAATACCCTCTCTTTCACCCAAAACAAACGGGGCCTTCATCGTTTCATCCCAAGCTGCCCAAGGCCACCCTTTTGCCCTTCACTGTCAACGCCCATCCAAAAGCAGTACCCCATAGTTAAACCTAACCATTCCAATTTTCGTGCTTCCAATTTAGTCTCCATTAGAAAAATGACATTCGGCTTATGAGACTGGGTCAAAATGCGAGCTGTTCGAACTGTCAAAGGTGACCCATCCCTCGACAGTTCCAGCTTAAAAGCTTCATGGGGATGGAGGAGGTTGTTTTGGTACAGCCTCCTCCAAAAACCCCAAAGAGTTCTACTCATCCGAATCCAAAATCAAATTCAACATCATGGCAATTTCAGAAAAAAAAAAAAAAAAAAATCCTCATATTGACAACCTTCCCAAACCTTGGCCAATCCTGAGCCCTGCTAATCAGAATCCCAACAAGGCTTCTTACCTGGTCTGCCATCATCAGGTGACAGCAACTTCGACAAAGCCCTCTTTCTCTTCGGTGAGGCAGTCTGCTCCGGCTTGGCTACTTATTTAGTCACTGAAAGTATTCAATTGGTGACAAAATTTTTAGTTGCCAAAAGTTCATAATAAATTTAACATTATATATTTAGCGACTAAAATTTTTTATCGTCAAAAACTTAACCATTTAGTGCGACCAAACTTTAGTCGCTAATTTTCTTTTTTATTCATCTTATTTCTTTTAGCTACTAAATGGTTTAGTAGCCTAAAGTCTAGTTTTCGTTTAGCTATTAAAGTTTTAGTCGCCAATTAATTTTCTTTCTTTCTTTTGTTTTTTTTTTTTTTGGCTACTAAACCATTAGTCGCCTAAAGTCTTTTGTTTATGGCTACTAAAAGATTTGTTTCCATTTAATTCTTTTTTTAGCTATTAACTATTCAGTCGCTAAAAATATTTATTCCATTTTTTGCTACCAATTGTTTAGTAGCCAAAAACATAATTTTTTTTTATGTTTAAAAAAAAAAAAATTAATTTGTCCACAACCTATATGTATTCCATGCAACCTGTAACATGTATACAAACAAAACAATACATATATATATATTATCACCTATTCCACAATATGCATTTATTTCACTTACAACCATCCAAACAAAATTATAACTTTTAATGTCAACATTGCAAACAAAGTATATTCCAACTTAAAATAATAATTTCATACAAACCTATTTAAACATAGGAGCTACTAGTGACATCCACACACCAGCTATATATAAAAGCAAAAGACTTCAAAAATTCACTAGAATAAATCAAAAGGCGTTCTGCATGAAGAAATATACCAAAGGCGTTTTGCTGGTGTTGAGCAGAACCCAATAAGACGTAATAGATTCCTATGAACAGCTACACTTATCATCTCAACTTCACGCTGGAATGTTGCATCTCCACCAGAACTCTCATAGTCATTTAATCGTTTCACAACCACTTTAGTATTATTTGAAAGCACTCCTTTATAAACCTTTCCAAAACCACCCCTTTCCAAGAAGAGACATATCGAAATAGGTGCAACCAATTTGTTGAAGCCACCGCTCTATCAAGTTTTTCATAGGCTACCTCCTTGCCTTTCCGATTGTTGGTCCAGGTAAATCGGACTCTAATCGAAGGCAGATTTACAAGACCATGATCATTCATAAATTCCATAAAGACTTTGGCCCCTGGAATAGATCTGTGCACCTTACTCTGCTTTTCATGAGAATATATAACCTGATTAAAATCTCCAATGATAACAATTAGATGAGCAATAGTTGCTGGAAAACAAGATAACTGATTCCAAATTAAAGGTCTTTGAGAAACATCAGGATGCCCATAAAACAGAATAATTGCCCAATCAGAATGCCATTCTTCCGAAACTAACAGACCAATAAAATGCGCAGTGCGAGACAAAACTCTAAGGCCCCGTTTGTTTTGGGAGATAGAATGGAGGGGATTGATAGTGAGGGGATTGATAGTGAGGGGATTAGTAGTGAGGAATTATTAAATTATTTTTATATAAAATAATAAAACAAATAAAAAAATATAAAAAATTAAAAATTATATTTAAAATTTTTTTTCCAATATATAAAAAATAAAAAAATTTCTAATCCCCTCACTATTTTTCTAATACCATCTCTACCTCCTCCTTACCAATCCCCTCTCTAAGATATTAGTAATACCAAGGGACTAATAGTCCCAAGGCCTTCTCCCAAAACAAACAAGGCTATTACTAATACCTTGGTATTAGTAATCCCAATACCCTCTCTTTCACCCAAAACAAACGGGGCCTTCATCGTTTCATCCCAAGCTGCCCAAGGCCACCCTTTTGCCCTTCACTGTCAACGCCCATCCAAAAGCAGTACCCCATAGTTAAACCTAACCATTCCAATTTTCGTGCTTCCAATTTAGTCTCCATTAGAAAAATGACATTCGGCTTATGAGACTGGGTCAAAATGCGAGCTGTTCGAACTGTCAAAGGGTGACCCATCCCTCGACAGTTCCAGCTTAAAAGCTTCATGGGGATGGAGGAGGTTGTTTTGGTACAGCCTCCTCCAAAAACCCCAAAGAGTTCTACTCATCCGAATCCAAAATCAAATTCAACATCATGGCAATTTCAGAAAAAAAAAAAAAAAAAAATCCTCATATTGACAACCTTCCCAAACCTTGGCCAATCCTGAGCCCTGCTAATCAGAATCCCAACAAGGCTTCTTACCTGGTCTGCCATCATCAGGTGACAGCAACTTCGACAAAGCCCTCTTTCTCTTCGGTGAGGCAGTCTGCTCCGGCTTGGCTACTTATTTAGTCACTGAAAGTATTCAATTGGTGACAAAATTTTTAGTTGCCAAAAGTTCATAATAAATTTAACATTATATATTTAGCGACTAAAATTTTTTATCGTCAAAAACTTAACCATTTAGTGCGACCAAACTTTAGTCGCTAATTTTCTTTTTTATTCATCTTATTTCTTTTAGCTACTAAATGGTTTAGTAGCCTAAAGTCTAGTTTTCGTTTAGCTATTAAAGTTTTAGTCGCCAATTAATTTTCTTTCTTTCTTTTGTTTTTTTTTTTTTTTGGCTACTAAACCATTAGTCGCCTAAAGTCTTTTGTTTATGGCTACTAAAAGATTTGTTTCCATTTAATTCTTTTTTTAGCTATTAACTATTCAGTCGCTAAAAATATTTATTCCATTTTTTGCTACCAATTGTTTAGTAGCCAAAAACATAATTTTTTTTTATGTTTAAAAAAAAAAAAATTAATTTGTCCACAACCTATATGTATTCCATGCAACCTGTAACATGTATACAAACAAAACAATACATATATATATATTATCACCTATTCCACAATATGCATTTATTTCACTTACAACCATCCAAACAAAATTATAACTTTTAATGTCAACATTGCAAACAAAGTATATTCCAACTTAAAATAATAATTTCATACAAACCTATTTAAACATAGGAGCTACTAGTGACATCCACACACCAGCTATATATAAAAGCAAAAGACTTCAAAAATTCACTAGAATAAATCAAAAGGCGTTCTGCATGAAGAAATATACCAAAGGCGTTTTGCTGGTGTTGAGCAGAACCCAATAAGACGTAATAGATTCCTATGAACAGCTACACTTATCATCTCAACTTCACGCTGGAATGTTGCATCTCCACCAGAACTCTCATAGTCATTTAATCGTTTCACAACCACTTTAGTATTATTTGAAAGCACTCCTTTATAAACCTTTCCAAAACCACCCCTTTCCAAGGACATTTTTCTCATTAAAGTTGTCTATAGCTAGCTGTAATTCTCGCCAAGCAAATCTTCTCAATTGGCTAAATGCATTTCTTTTGTCAACTTCACCTAAGCATACAAATAAACAAAATCCCAACAAGTTCTCCCATAGCACCACTCTCCAATATTAACATGTTCTCCACATATAACACGATCAACTACAAGAACAGATGTGTATAACATCAGATAGATGGTTTACAACAACAACAAAAACACTATTATGATCAGAAATTGAAAATTTATTAATGTAAGACGCAAGAATTTTCAAGCATAGCATAGTCAGTAGGAAAGACAAGTGTATAGCAGTAATTATTACAAATATTAGTATGCAATGGCCCATATTACAGTAGCAGAATCATGTATGGTAGCATGTATCTTGCTATTGCAATGTGCAAGATGTAGTCTAAAATGGCTGGTCGTGAGCAGGCAAAAAAGTTGTTACCCAATGCAAATGTGCAAAAAAAATGTCAATGCATTATGTGGAGGGAACCTCACTGGGGACACTCAGCTCATAGGGTGCAGATAACAATAAGTCATACAGATACAAGGTACATAACCCACATGATGGCAAACCAGGCCAAATATGGCACATAAAGGCAAAATAGGTGCACAGTAAAAAAAAGTTATAAGAGAATCCAGATTGATTGAAAAATCAATCAAAAGAGCCAATTCTATTTTGAATGTTGATGAACCGAGTAGACAAAATGTTCCCTCCAACCACATTGTTGCCGCACAAATCATCAATGTGATGAAACTTTATGTCTTCAAATAATCGACTCTGCTTGGATGCTATAGTGAAAATATGATACACAATAGTAACATCGAATAAAATAGAACGACAAATTTAATAGTAAAAACTAACTAAAATTCAAGTTGGGTAGCATTATTTGTAACTCACAGGTTCCTTGCTAAAAATGTTCGGCATTTTCTGAATAACTATTGGCAATAGTCTTAAAGGTGCAAGACTAAATCAGAAATGCATTTCAGCACGGAATGCAGCCGATAAAGAACTTGGCCCTTTCTTGCAAGACCACGTGGCTGCTTCAGCAATTCTAGGAAAGAATGTGGAGGCATGAAATTGCTTACAAGCATGTCCAAGCATGAATCAACATATTTACCACTTGATGCAGCCTGCAATTCAATACAATGAAATATGCTTAAGAAGGATATACATAACAACCTTGTAGGTATTACAAGAGATGAGACCGACATACCAAAGATATTATCAGCTCAACCAATGCATCCATCACATCAGGCCCGTAGTCCCACATGCTCATTTGAAATATCTGAAGAGCAATCACATGAGAATTTTAAATAGTTAGCCTTGATGATACATAAAATATTACCATTACATGTCAAGTCCATACATCAGTAACTTACAGCAGAAAGAATAGAGTCGTGGTTAACACTATCAATATAAGATACTGCTCTTGACAATGCCTTTAGACTTGTCTGCCGAGCAACAAGAAACAAAGAAAAATAAAAATAAATTATGAGAATGGCAAATTATAATTGTTACTTAGAAAATAAAAAAATAAAAAACCAAAAAAAAAAAAAGTAGTCACGAAGTAAAAAGAGAAATAAAGTCACTAAAATTACAAAAACCCATGTCATGTATGGTTAATCAAGTCAAATCCAGCTATCAGGAGTTCAATTTGCTAAATACAAATATGGGTGACAATAATTCAAGGGTAGCTAGTAACCCAGAAGAAAAAAAAAAAAGTAAACAAATTCACATCGTTGACCTTTACATGACAACCTTGTGACAGTTACATAAGAAATAAAGTATGACTAATAAAGTACAGCCAAGTCGAACCGTAACATTTCTGTACTTAACAGAATGCTTACCAGGGTGACTGATCTGAGGGCATCTCGGACGTGATATACCAATTCTAAATCAGTGAAATTAACATCCTCCATTTCAACAAATCCTGCCCTTTCAGTTGCTAAATCCACTCCCATGGTCTTTATACTACTGCTCCACTAGGGCTGGGCAACTTAAATTGTATAAACTAAACCTGCACAATGAGAAAACCAGAGTGAACACTATGCCCATGTTTACCACAAACCAATCAAGGAATGCAATACTGCTAGACTCTGCAGCGATTGCCTGGCATAATAGAATTCGGAGCATTTCTTGCACAACAAAATGTTTACGAAATTTGGAGTCAATTAAATAAAATAAAATAAAAAGTATGTTCCTAATGAAAAGAATTTGGGCATATTGGAATAGGGCTTAAAAGCACGAATTCAAGCACAATTATTCAATTGAAAAGGCAGAGCATATATCATTAACATAAATTGAAACAAACCCAGTATATTAAAATAACTCCCAACCTACGGGTCTGAATTACATTCCGTCAATTGTCACAAGTTGTATTTGTCAAAGGAAAGCTGTCCATGAGAGCCACACGGTGGTTTGGGGGTTGTTTTGAATTTTCGCCCACGGAACGCCATTTTTCAACTAAGTTTAAGGCGTTTTCGGCTCAAACTCCAAGCCTACGGGTCCAAATTACATTCTATCAGTTGTCACAAGTCCTATTTGTTAAGGGGAAGCTGTCCGTGAGAGTCACACGGTGGTTCGGGAGCTGTTTTGAATTTTCGCCCCTGAACGGCTTTTTCGACTAAGTTTTGAATTGTTAAGAATATAGAGTTCTTATGCATACAAAAAGTAATCTTATGCATACAACAAATATAGAGTTCTTCAAACCTCATTCCAATGCCTTACAATGTTACAAATAAACTGAAATATACAACCCAAGAACTATTTTGCCACTTGTAGGCCCATTTAGAAGGTATAACTAAGTCAAGTAGCCTTATAGTTCTCCAAAATCCAGTCAAGTAATTCAAACCATCGATGAATGTAATAGCAAGCTTCTCCAAATTGAAGAACAAGAAATTCCAAATCAAGTACAGAGCACAGTGATTAAGAATGAAGACCAAGAAATTCCAATATGCATCTATATTAATAAGTTTCACATCATCTCTAATTTCACTTATGTTTAATTCTATGTTGAAATTCAAAACAATGCTCCTTCATTAGCATGTCAAAAGCCACACTCTACCTACCTCCAATTAGATTAGATTTTCAAACAAAGGAGCAAATGAAGCACTAAAATACAGAAAATGAAGCACGAAACCCATTTTTCATAAGATTGAGTAAAGAATCAATAGATCAACTATAGAAATTTGAATAGATATTTTTAAAAAAAAAAAATTAGGTACACATTATTTTTTATTTGTACATAATATCACCAATTTTCAGGTATTATTGTCATTTCTAGTAGATAGTTAACTTAGTCTTGACACCCTTATGTAGGGCAGTTTGATTTGAGGTTCTTAGGTCACATTAGGAGCAAGCTCATGAGGGAATGAAGCAAAGAGTGTTTAATTAATAATGAAAGTGTTTTTGTGCGATGGCCACATTTGTGACATGAAATGTTGCTGTTTGATTTTTTAATATTATTTTTTCTTAGATTCGGCTGTTTGATTTATTAAGCTCAAGCTTTCATTACTTATTAGTCAATTGATGATGGTGATGAAGTCTTTGATGTGCAACACACAAATCATGGGACATTAATTTACAATGTTTCTATATCAACCTTTTATTATCCTCTAATTTCAATCATTATCATAATAAGTACCCAAAAAAAAAAAAAAAACAATTAGCATGTCAAAAGCCACACACTGCCTACCTCCAATTAGATTAGAGTTTCAAACAAATGAGCAAATGAAGCACTAAAATACAACAGAAGCACCAAAATACAACCGAAGCATAACAAAAAATAAAATAAAAAAAAATAATCTAAATGATAAACAAGAACAAACGCAGCCATCAAACCCACAATCCTAAGATCAAAACAGAATAGAAAGTAAAGCTCCAACTCCTTTGCCGACTGCTCTTCTTAAACTTTGGTTTATTATTCAACTCTATCTCAACAATTTCCCTATGGAAAACCTCTTCAATCCCGTCGAAATCAATGCCCAAATTCAAATTTTATATACATATGCATACAAATTCTTTTCTTTATCTTAACTTTTTTATATCATAAATCATAAATCAATATCATCAAACCATAAAAAAAAAAAAACCAAAATCACAGTCATTCATCAATGGCGATGGGTGGATCGATTTGGGGTTGGGTATTTGTGAAGGTATGTGAATGGAAGAAGAAAACCCTAGAGGCTGAAATTAGGGGAAGAGAGACTGAAAGATAGAGAGAGGGCAAAATAGATAGAGGACAAAATAGATAGAGGACATACCTGGGGTAATGCTCCAATGGTGGATTGACGGTGGTGATTCTCCCGTACCCGACGACGATGGAGACAAAAGCGAGAGAGAGAGCTGGAGGGGGGCAGAGGCGTGAGAGAGTGAGAAAGAGAGAGAGAGAATCATAGAGTGAGAGACAGACAAACGTACGAGAGAGTTTGAGCGTGTGGTAGTGTATTTTTTAGGGGTACTTACGTGTAGGTCATAATAAGTGGACTTATTGTCTAATAGGTCCTATGGGAAAATTTTATCATAAAAAAGGTCACTAATTGTAAGTTTTAGCGATAATTTATAAAAATCATGACAAAAAAAAGTCACTAATTGTCAATTTTTAGCGACATATATAAAAAACTGTCACAAAAAATTATTTTTAGCGACAATTTTAGCAAGACTTATTTTCAATAGGACTTGATGGGAATTAAGTCCAACTATTAGGATCTATTGGTAGTTTACCCTATTTTTTAAACCCTAGTTTATTTTCTTTCCCGACCAACTTGTTTAGTCGCCAATAATAAATCAAGGCATTTTTCCCGACTAAGTACTTTAGTAGCGAATTAATTTTCCCTCCAAAATTTAAAGTCCAATTTTTAAAATTTTTAATTATAATTGCCGACTAAAATTTAGTCGCTAAAAGTAAATTAATACCGACTAAATTATTTTTAGTAGCTAAACATTGTACATTTAGGGACCAAATTTGTTTTAATCGCCTATTGGGTAATTTTTTAGCGACTAAGTCATTTTTAGTCACCTATTGGGTAACTTTTTAGCTACTAATTGTTTTTTAGTCGCCTATTGGGCTATTTTTAGCAACTAACTATTTTTTAGTTGCTGATTGGGTCATTTTTTAGCTACTAATTGTGTTTTTAGTCACCAATAAGTAATATACGACTACTAAAAAATTTTAGTAGCAAAAATATGAAACATTGCCGACCAATTCAAATTTTAGTCGTCAAAGGGCTGACTTTTGGCGACTAAATTAATTTTAGTCGCCAAATTTAGTCACCAAAAGTGTAATTTCTTGTAGTGACTCAAGACCTTGGGTTTTATTAAGAATATACTTATTACTTAAGCGGCAAACATATTATGATATTAATTTTTTTATTATTTGTTTTTATTATTAGTTGTTTGAATTGCACATGCATCGCGTGTGCCACCCGCTAGTATATTATATTATTATTAAGTGAAGGCCTAAATTAGTTTAGTGAAATATTTTTCTCCTTATGTCACGTGGCAACTTTATATATGCTAAAATAAAATAAAAAAATTATTATATACAGTGCAAGTAAGTTTTGAATCGAAGACCTTGAATTTAATTAACAACATACTTATCACTTAAGCAATATTTAAATTTTCTACATATATTTGTATGTATATAATATATACATTATTTATTTATTTTTAATATGATGAAATTAAAACACAAAATATTACATTTAATAATTGTTTTCACTAATTTCTTTTTTATCTTATATTTTTTTAAATTTCATTGATTATAAATCACTACCCATAACATAGTATATTATTTATAATTTTTATTAATATTTCTATTTTTTAAGTTATAAAATTAACCACCCTTGCCACCAACCTGATTTGCCCGCCCTCAAATGATACGAAACTGGAGCAGAGGACAACAAACTCATTCCATAGTCATTTCTACTCTAAATAATATAACAAAGAATACAAATAACAAATATAATAGATTAATATTTAATAAAATTTAATTTAGAAATTATTTTTAAAATTTTGTAAGATAAATAATTTTAGAGTGCAAATCTTTATAGTTGTAGACCGCCCCGAACTCCGCTCCGCGCGCGAGGGCGCGAATTATAGTCTTAGCTACTATAGTTCGGATTCCTGTCACGGTTCTGAATTTAATCTCACAAAGTGCAATGTAAGACTGATAAATCACCAAAGAGTCCAAATTCGGCAAATCGTTTTGGAAAATCGATTTTTAATCAAGAAGTGCCAAATATGGACTGTTTTGCCAGATTTTAGAGTCGCCACCTAAATATTTTATTTTTTGGAAATTTAGAAAACCCTGACTTGTGCCTAAGGTCACGTGTCCGTCATCACCAAAGTTGTCTCGGCTCGGGAACTTGGGTACGAGAGGGGAAGGTCATGCAATGAGCACCCCCGCTCGCTCGATCAAAGATCGGCCTTTACTAACATGATATGTTGTTTTTGAGAACACATGCGTTCTAATTCCGGTTTATTAGCTAGCTTACTATGTGATGCGCACAACATACAAGTATAGACTAAATCACTCAAATTGGAACAAAACATCTCATGTTTGTTTGTTTGAAAATGGTTTGAAAGTGCAACTCACAAGTAGGCTAAGACATGGATTTGCCACCCTCAAGTGGGCTTAGGAAAACATGATTTTGCCACTTCAAGTGGGCTTAAAACTCGCATTTTGATGAATTGTTGCAATTCAAGTAATCCAACCTTCATCCACAGGCATTCATGCAGTTATATCAGTTAAGCAAATAGCCTCATGGCAAGCATGCCATACATGGCAACATATACATCTCATGCAGTATGCTAAAGCGTAAAAACTTACCTAGTACTCCGAGCCAAAAAAGAAGCTAGTTAGTAATCAATGCATATCCTAGCTATGTCAAGAATGCCTAATGCAACACATGCAAAATGCAACTAAATAGGCTCGGCTATTATAAGATAACATATGAATGCAATACTCGATAACATGCTTTGAAACACGTATTCAAGTAAGTATATTAAAGTACAATGCAGTTTGTATGATGCGTTGAGCCCGGTACATGCAAAATAGATGAATGATGCACGCATGCGAAGCACAAGGATGCTAATTGAAAATGACCCTAAACTAACCATCGAAAGTTGATAAGTAAAAGGGAGAAAGACATGGGGTTGGAAGACATGCATCACACACACGCACACTTATTACAACAATATGCCCTCCCGACGGAGGGTCCGAATAATAAGCTAACTAGCTAATCTAAGCTAATTAAACTAATTATTGCAAAACAGAACTAATTAACTAACAAGTTAACTAATTATTACAAAACAAGTTAATTAGCTAACTACACTAGCTAATTAAATACAAATGAGTAGCTAAATGCATTAACTACTTAAGCACAGAACCAAAGCATTCGCTAGCTTAAGCAAAGCAACTAAGTAAAGCAAATAGAAGGGGCCTCGGGGTGAGAAGTGCATGCATGCTTGGTCGCCTTGTTCGGAAATCCATCGCTATGCCCCAACTTGCCTCTGTTTGCATTTGATTTCAGATCACTGTACAAACCTCCAGATCGCTTCTACTCCATCATGGGAACCTCCAGGAAGGCTGCCGACCACTTATTGGTGTTGAAGACCACTTGTAGACCACTTACATTTGTTGCAGACCAGAAAAAGTGGTCGGCTAGCCACTTTTACTGGTCTGCCGACCAGAAAATTCTGCTCAATTCCATTTTGTTGTAACAGAGAACAAGAAGGGGCACAGCAGTGTATTTGCAAGATATGTGTGCACAACCACTCTCCCTATCATTTCTTAAGCTTAAGGGAGTGCGGTTCTCGACTCTCGGGCCACCAACTGAGTATCGCAATACACAATGGCTGAGAAGCCAAGATTGCACATTTCAATGTAAATGAATGCACAAATAACACATAAGGGCCTTAAACTCTATCATGCATGATCAAGAGCGTCGGCGACCGAGAAATGAGGCACGTTTTATCACTTTAAGTATGAAACGTCCCTCGTTTCTCGTGTTTGGATTAACACCCTATCCAAACACAATGCAATACATGCACAAGATTCCAAACACGATGCAAGGCATGCTGTGACAACCCTCACCTCTGATTAGCGTTAATCTATGATTAAGCATGATATGTAACTGATTAAGATGAAATTCTAATTTGACTACATGAGTGTATTGTTTTAATTGCATTTATATCTGTTTGTTACAGAATGATCTGTTCATGTTTTGATTTCGAATTGCGAATTGAAAGCCTTATCGGCGACCGATTCAGAAATTGATTTGTGTTATATGCTAATTAGGATTTATAAAATTTTATGATAGGTTTAATTAAAATTCAATTTGGAATGATTAAATTGGAATAAATAATGTTAAATCACATTAACTTGAGTTTATCACATTTTTGCCATTTAGTGGGCCTTACAAGACCATTTATTTTAGTCTTGATTCATATATGCTTGGCACACCACTCTTCATCCATCTTCTTGTCAAAACGTGTGAGAGAGAGAGAGAGAATTGGAACAAGAATTGATTCAACAAGAGTTTGGCTTGGAACTTAGAAGAAATTGAAGAAGACTTGAGAGATTAGGCTTCTACACTTGGGATTCAAGACTTAAGGTAGGAAATTCGTCCTCTTAATTGTGAATTTAAGTTGTTACATACATGATTCATGGAAAAATTGGTGATTAGAGTCAAGAAATAGTCTTAAGAGTTGAATTGAGAGACAATGTTTGCATGCATGTCCATATCATTGAATCTTGAGATCATTTTCATGTGAATTTCCACATGCATGTCTAGATTATAGTTGTAATCTAAGAATTCACCATGTTTTTGGGTTCAATCTTGCATTTGGTCATACTTTGGAGCATTAGAGTTCATAAGGACTCATGCATGTTATGTTCTTGCATTGTTCTTCAAGTTTACATTAAAATTTGTATTCAATTGTCACACCTTTGGGCTTGATTTTATGAAATGATCTTTAAAACATGTTGTATTATGAGTTTCTAAGTGTTTTCCAGAAAATTGGCCCAAAAGGATAAGTTTTAGCATGTTTGATTCTTGGTTTGAGCTTGGTGATCAAATCTGGAAATTCCAGAAATTTGATCCACGCTCGAGCGGGGAACTTCACGCTCGAGCGTAAACTCTGAGTACATGTACTTCCGCTCGAGCGTCGAGGGTTACGCTCGAACGTGAAATGCATATACCCAGAAGTTCATGTGTTTTGTAGTCCGCTCGAGCGAGGGAATTCACGCTCGAGCGAGGGTCTGAGTCTCACGCTCGAGTGTGGGTCGAGCGTCCATCGAGCGTGAAAAACATGCAACCAGTACTTTTCAAGAGTTTGCAGTCCGCTCGAGCGAGAAAAGTCACGCTCGAGCGGAGCTTCATTGTCTGCATGTCCCTTCGAGCGGGAGAAGCCACGCTCGAGCGGGACCCCTGTTTTCAGCAAATTTTGAAAAATGTTGTTAAGTACATTTTTGCATCCTCATTCCGTCCTAAGTATTCCTAGGCCATGTTTAAGGCATCTTAATGAGGATAATGTTATAGAACCACACCAAGTCAAGTTAGGGGCTAAGTTATTAATCCTGAGCGTGTAACTTAGTGTGTGTTCATTCTGCAACTGTGTAGGGTTGGCACTTGGGGACGCTGATTAGCCTGTCTATAGCTCAGTAATCTGTGAGTAACAACGTTGTAAATATATGTTCAATTATAATTATTTTCTGAACAATAGATTGTACTACTTTCTGAAGTGATATTGTTTACTGAATGAATGTTTGTTCTACCTTATGAACTGTACTCGTGGCATTCATAGCAACTCACTGTTACTGTAACTGTCACTGCTACTGCTACTGCTACTATTACTGTTACTACTACTGTTACAGAGATCTCTGTCGGTTCCAATGTTTGGAACTACTACTGTTTACTGGTCTGATGACCATCAACTGACTGTTCGGTCTATTAAGACCTACTATACTATTCTGCTATTGGATGTACCACGTATGATTGCTATGGTTTCTAAATGACTGATGTGGCATGATATATGAGCCACTGATTGAATAACTGATCTACTGATGCAAATGACTGTTTTAATTACTGAAAGGACATTCATTCTTAACCCCTTTACACAGTTGTTATTCACTGGGCTTTAGCTCACTGTTTATATTTATATGTAGGTGGCCAGGCACCGGACCGAAGCTAGAAGTGTCAAGTTAAGCTTTCGTTTTGTTAAGCCAACCATTGTGCCTCACTTTGAGGTTCTGAATCTTCTCAAGCCAAGGCTGTTTTTGGGGTGTTTTGGATTCCCCCTTTTGTCTTTGTTTTGTTTCGAATGTTTAAGACTTGTTTGTACAGTTACGGTAAAGGGATTAGGTCCCTAACCGGTATGCTATGTGTATCTGATATGTGTATATGTATTGGTTGAATGTGGTTATGCCCATGAAAGTCTTTTTCCATTCAGATTTTCACAGCTCATTGGACATCTTTTATTTACTGTTTGGCTTCCGCCAGCCCCTTACTCTGTACTATTGTCATTACTGTTAAGCAGGCCTTTGGTAATCACGAATTATTGGCCGGTTATGATGCTAAACCCTTAGGGGCGGGTTTGGGTCGTGACACATGCACACACAATGCAATGCATGCACATGCAAACAAAGTCCTTAAGCATTGAGGCACACAACACTAAGGCTATACAATGCAATGCACAATGGACTAAACCAACCCCAAATAGACTTTACGCATGCCAAGACAATGGCCAAAATACTCTTAAAAGATGGCATGAAAGGCTAGAAAATGCATGCTCATGCATTGACTCACCAGTTAAGCATAAGAGCACAACTCTCAAAAGTGCTCAAGGAGTGACAAATGTAAAAGTGTAGCCACACTATAAGCACTGAATCATGTATGAAATGATACCAAATCATCCAAACAACATAAGCATAGCATGCTAGGAGGCTTAAGGCACAAAGCTACCAAGGAGGACTACACACGAGGCATGCAATATATGGCACAAATGAATGAACTAGCCATAGACAGAGCTCAAATAGGTCAAAACAAAGACCAAAACATGCTGAAAAGGGAGCTCAAAAGTCTAGGCATGCATGCATACATACAAGCTAGGCCACAAACAAGGCAATAACGCATGACCCTTAGAGGCACTCAAAGGGTGAAAGAAATGGGAACATGGCAATTCTATATGCTCTGAAATAACATGTTAAAGGATGCCAAATCATGCACATGTCACAAATGAAGCATGCTATGGTGCTCAAAACTCAAGGCTAGTAAGGCCAATTGCACTACAACTATGCAATACAAGAACCATATGGCCAAGACAACCCAAAACAATCCTAAAGTATGCCAAAATGATGCTAAAACATGCATGGACTAGAGCTAACACATGCTAACATGAAGGGCATGAAACATGGAGTATGCAAGGCCAAAAAGGAGGATTATACTATACCTACCAAAATCAAGCATGAGATGGCTTCGCCAACAAAAATCAAAGGTATGACATGTCAAAATAACACCAAAAATGGGCTAATACCAAGTCAACACATGCTAGAATAACAAGCTCACTCATTAGGCATACAAGGCTATCAAAGAGGATTTACACTACAAGTGTAAGAAGCAAATGAGGGATGCTCTAACCAACCAAAAACAGAGTTGTGTCATGGAAAAACAAGACCAAAAATACAATGAAATGATAGCCCACAAGCTTAGGTAAGATGGCATACATAATGGCTCATGTTTAAGGCATAAAGAACCAGCCCTCCAAAGCATTAAAAGGGTGAAATATGTGAGGGCACGGTAATGAAACATGCTCTGAAATCACATAACAAATGATGCCAAATCATGTAAATAGCCCAAGCAATGCATGCTAGTGACTTGGAAACTCAAAGCTAGTGAGCTAAAATGCACTATGGCTATACAAAGCAAGGCATGCATGACCAAAATGACTTAAAATAGAGCTTAAGCACGGTAAAACATGATTAAAATCTTGCTAGAGTTGAGCCAAAATCATACCAGAATGATGGTCGAAAGCATGATGCATGTTAGGCTAGTGAATAGGATTGCACTACAAGTACATGAAGCATGCAATAAGTGATCAAACCAACCCAAAACAGAGCTAAAGCATGCTGAAATAAGGTCCAAGACATGCTAAGATGGAGCCAAAACATGCTAGAAAGACATGCTACTTTGATGAGCCACAAGTAGGATTACACTACACATACAAGAAGCATGCAAGGGGTGACCAAGACAGCCAAAAACAGAGTCATGGAAGGTCTAAAAGGTCACAAAAAAGTGCTCAAACAAAGCTTTAAGAAGATAGAAATACATGCTCTTTTGATGAGCCATCAACACAAGCATATAAGAAAAGAGGAGGGGGGACAACCCCCACCTATTTGGGGCCTCAAAACCAAGTTTCCACCACTAAAATTCCTCTGGAATTCAGTGGTGAAGAGGCCAAATAAGGATGATCACAAAGGCCTAAAGTGGTGGCTTAAAAGCCTAGCAAACAAGGCATGCAAGGGAGTAGATCACCCCCAACACCAAAGAGACCTCAAGCAAACATCTTAAACACTGAAAATCAGAACTTTTGGTAGTTTAAAGTTAGGCCTAAAACATCATGCAAATGGGGCCAAAAGCTTAATCAAAACAAAGCTTTAAAGGGGTTAGAGACTTACCCTTGTAGAACAACTTCAAGGAAGCAACTCCAGCAACCTTTTTAGATTAAAAGCAGTCCAAAAAACACAAAACCAGCTTCAAGATGCCTCAGCAACAAGAGTGTGGTGTTTCACTATGTATTTGTGTGCAAAAGTGTGAAGAAAAGGCAATTTTAAGCACAAATATGAGAGAAATGAGGAATTATATAGATAGAGATGTATGTATAGTTTCTAAGCAAATCTCAGAACCTGAGACAAGAAAGAGGAGGCTCCCTTTTATAGAAAAACATGCATCAAGCTTGTTAAGCAAGCTTGAAGCTCCAAGAAATCCCTCCATACACGTGTATGGAGGATGCCTTCTGTGCCCAACAGCTGGCACAACTGCCAAGAAAATATATGTAGGAAATTGCAGGAAAGCTGCTGACTAATTGAAGTGGTCGGCCAGCTACTTGCACTGGTCGGCCGACCAGCACAAGTGGTCTGCAAGGAGACCAAGTGGTCGCAAGGGGGGGAAGGTGGTTTGCACCAAGAAAGCAAGGTGGTGGCATGGCTGCCGACCACTTTTGGTGGTCCAAAGACCACCAAGACCAGTTGGCCGACCAGAAAACTGGCTAGCAGGAAGGAAAAGTGGTTTTCAGGGTGAGAAACTGGTCTACAACCCCTATTCCACCCTTCAAGCAAGGAAAACAAGGTTTGTGCAAAAAACAAACCAAAAAGGATGCAAGACAAGAGTCCGCGAGTCAAGACACGCAGCCAAAAACCTCGAAAACTAGTCTACGGGCACCAAAAGTGGTCTACGGAAGGGAAAAGTGGTCTACGGCCACAAAAAGTGATCTACAAGACCTTTGTGTCCCTCTAGACCAAGGCAACAAGGCATGGTCCAAAAACCAAGCCAAGAGGAGAACGTTAAGTGGTCCCGAGACAAAGCGCGCGGCCGAAGACTCCGGAAATCGGAAACTAGTCTAAAAAAGGGAAAAGTGGTCTACGACCACAAAAAGTGGTCTACAGACCTCTCTCTCCCTCCAGGGAAGGTCAACAAGGCATAGTCCACAAACCAAGCCAAAACACAAAGAGTTCAAAGGCCCGGAGGCAAGGCACTCAGCCGAAAACTCCGGAAACTCGAAACGAGCACAAACATGCATGATCATCGAGCGCTCAAACGATGATGTCTGAGTCTTAAGGTCAATAAAAAATGGGTGGTCTACAGTTGCCCCTCTTTGACAGAACTCAAAAGTCAAGAAGTGATGGGAGTGAATGTCAAAGCCTAGAGATGACCCATTTTTGACAAGGCCGAAGATTTAGACAAACAGGCAAGATAACAAAGAGATGCACCCGCAGGCAGGGACAAAATGCAAATGACATGCACAATGCCGAACATAACTTATGATCATGCAAAGAGAGCTGTAATGAAGCAATTATGCAAAATAAATGCAACATTTTAAGCGAATGCTATGCGAGCAAGTAAACACGAACCAAACTACATCTCATGCAAAAAGGATGTAAGAGAATTATACAATTCTCACTGCGTCTCACGTGGAGAAGGCTAAAAGTGACTATCGGGAACACCCGGAGTCTCAAACGAAACACCTCCCAGCGTATCAAACGCAAAAGGAGAGGGACTACAAGAAAACGCAGTCATCGAAACGCGTGTCAAACGCGAGAGGAGAAAGATACGTCCAAACATATGCCAAACGCGAGTGGAGAAGGGTAGCAGTCAAACTGAACCGGAACTTCTCTTGAATAAACCGTACATAAAATATCGTGCCTGTATAAGAAAGAAACTCAACATGTACAATATAATGGAAACACATGACCAACGCTATATCAAGATACAATTTCAATACAAGATAAACGCGTGCACATATGATGCCGATGGAAAGGTGCATAGCAATGCAAGTGAAAAGTGCATAGCAATGCAAGTGAAGAGGTGCATAACAATGTAGGTGAAAAGGTGCATAACAATACAACTGGGACGAGCATAACAATGCCAGTGAAGAGGTGCATAACAATACAAGTGAAAAGGTGCATAACAATGCAACTGGGACAAGCATAACAATGCCAGTGAAAGGGTGCATAACAATGCAACGGAAGCGTGCATAACAATGCAAGTAAAATGTACGTGACAACGCAAGTGCAGAGGGTGCATAACAATGCAACCGAGAGCGCATAACAATGCAAGAAAAACGTGCGTGACAACGCAAGTGAAGAGTGTGCATGACAATGCAAGTAAAACGTACGTGACAACGCAAGTAATGTGTGCATAACAATGCGAGAAAAGTGTGCACAACAATGCAAGAGAAATGTGCATAACAATGCGAGAGAAATGCGACTTCAATAGTATGTTTGAAACAAAATGCCGAATAAAGAAATACAAGCCTTAACGAGGCCAATTCAAACGCAACCTCCGATTTACCTCTCGGAGGGGTCACAACGTACTCAAAAAGGATACACCTTGCTCTTGACGAGTGACGATGAGCCATGCATCGAAGACTTGAATTGAAGTTCCCGCGGGGACAATTTTGAGTCGAAAAGTGTACTTTTCTTGAACTTTCTCGAAAGCCAAGGACTCCAATCATCACTAAAACACACAGGGAGGACCCTGAAGACCACCCAGGAAGGCTGCCGACCACCCAGGAAGGCTATCGACCACCTAGATCAGCTGCCGACCACTTGTTGGCCACCTAAGTGGTCAGCCAGCTAGAAAAACTGGTCGGCCGACTAGTTTAGCAAAACAGAGGCAGCTTGGTCTTTTGAGGTTCGACCCTTTAACTATACAACTCCAAATCACTTTTAGTCTCACACCCAAGGCCAAAATACACTTCTTTTGCTCCTAGGCACTTTTCTCTCTCAGATCCACACTTTATACGCGTATTCCAATGCCCCCCGCGAAGTTGATTCGCGAAAAACTTTCGATTCTCTTTGTTTTGAACCGATTAGAATTTATTTTCGGCGCTTCTTTCTCCATTTTCACCACTTGAGGTATGTTTCTCTCGAAGTTTAGCACGTTTTCCCAGGCTTTGACTTTCTTTGACTTTTTCTTTTCCCCAGAGTTGACTTTTTGTAATTTTGGCTCATTTTGCTCATTTTTGCTCATTTTTGCACCTTTTTTTAGATGGCTGACGATATCCCGCATGATGGGGGTTCTCCACGAGTAGAGGACGAGCCTGACATCATGCCATTGCCTCCGAGGATTCGGCCTTTCGACCCAGAGAGGTACCATCCTCAGGAGCACATCCTACCCCCGAGCACCTTTCATCATTTCACGGATTTTGCGCGACGAGCACCCACAGACTTACTATTATGGGAGCCGGAGTCCCACCTGTCTCATCACGCGCGCGAGGTGCGTACTTCACTTTTACATTTTCCACGATGTATTTTTCATTTCTTGCACACTTCATGCTTTCGCTATGTATTATATCTGCTCGTTCTGAACACATTTACATACACAGCACTTCTGTTCATTCTGAACATAACTCACAACATAGCATCCTGTTCATTTGGCACACAGCTCATACATAACATTCTGTTTATGACGTACACAATTTGCACACAGCATTCTGCTAA
The DNA here is from genome assembly GCA_036172215.1 of Camellia granthamiana. Classification (NCBI taxonomy): domain Eukaryota; kingdom Viridiplantae; phylum Streptophyta; class Magnoliopsida; order Ericales; family Theaceae; genus Camellia; species Camellia granthamiana. Next base: position 17,078,700 of record CM069911.1, read on the forward strand.
TTTGGCATGCAGCTCACAACACAACACTTTGTTCATTTGGCACGCAGCTCACACACAACACTCTATTCATTTGGTACGCAGCTCACAACACAACACTTTGTTCATTTGGCACGCAGCTCATAACACAGTATTCTGTTCATTCTGAACACACAGCTCATAACACAGTATTCTGTTCATTCTGAACACACAGCTCATAACACAGTATTCTGTTCATTCTGAACACACAGCTCATAACACAGTTGTCGACCGCCCGAACGTCACGACCCCACGCGTGAAGGCGCGAAATCCGTTTTGTTCATTAGCTGCTACAGTTCGGACTCAATGTCACGGTTCTGAATCTAATCTCGCAAAGTGCAATGCAAGACTGATAAATCACCAAAGAGTCCAAATCCGGCAAATCATTTTGGAAAACTGATTTTAATAAAGAAGTGCTAAACATGGACTGCTTTGCCAGATACAGAGTCACCACCTAAATATTTTATTTTGGGAAAAATTTAGGAAACCCTGACTCTTGCCTAAGGCCACGTGTCCGTCATCACCAAAGTTACCTCGGCTCGGGAACTTGGGTACGATAGGGGAAGGTCATGCAATGAGCACCCCCGCTCACCCGATCAAAGATCGGCCTGTACTAAGCATGACATGTTGTTTTTGAAAACACATGTGTTCTTATTCCGGTTATTTAACCTAGAATTACTATGTGACGCGCACAACATACAAGTATAGACTAGATCGCCTAAGTTGGAACAAAACATTGCATATTCGTTTGTTTGAAAACGGTTTGAAGTTTGCTACTCGCAAGTAGGCTAAATCGAGGATTTGATGAATTGTTCCAATTCAAGTAATCCAACCTTCACCCACAGGCATTCAGGCAGTTAATCAAATAAGCAGTTAGCCTCATGGCAAGTATGCTTTCATGGCAATATTAACACACATGCAGTATGCTAAAGCGTAAACACTCACAGTGTACTCCGAGCCAAAATAGAGAACTAGTTAGAAATCATGCATGATCCTAGTCCATGTTAAGATGGCTAATGCAACACATGCAAAAATGCAACTAAGATAGGCTCGGCTATCTAGAATGTCATGTGAGATGCAACTTGATAACATGTTGTTTAAACACGTATTCAAGTAAATGTATTGAAATACAATGCAGTTAGTATGATGCGCCGAGCCCGGTGCATGCAAGACAGATGAATGAATGCGCGCATGTGAAGCATAAGTATGCTGATTGAAATATGCCCTAAAACTAACCATCGTATGCGGTTAAGTAAAATGGAGAAAGAAATGGGGGTTGGAAGACATGCATCACACACACGCACGCTTATTACAACAATTGACCCTTTCGACGAAGGGTCTGAATAAGAAGCTAACTAGCTAATCTAAGCTAATTAAACTAATTATTACAAGCCAACTAATTAACTAATCCTAGTTAACTAATTATTACAAAACAAGCTAATTAACTAACAAGTTAACTAACTAGCTATTACAACACAAATAAGCAGCTAAACGCATTAACTACTTAAGGTACAGAACCAAAGCATAAACTAGCTAAGGAAAGCAGTAAAGAGATGTCCTCAGAGGAAAGAATGCATGCATGCCCGGTCGCCTCGTTCGGAAATCCGTCGCGATGCCCCGACTTGCCTCTGTTATCATTTGTTCTCAGAACTCTGCACCAAGCTCCAAAAAGCTTAAACTCCACCATGGGGACCTATAGAAGGGTGGCCGACCACCTAGGGATACCACCAGCCATGGCCAACCACCTTTCTTTGTTGCAGACTAGAAAAAGTGGTCGGCCAGCTAGTTTTTTTGGCTGGGCGACCAGTTGTTGCTGCCAGACTGTAATTTGCCGCAACAGAGAGCAAGAAAGGGCATGGCAATGTATTTGCAAGATATGTGTGCACAACCACCCTCCCTATCATTTCATAAGCTCAAGGGAGTGTAGTTCTTGGCCCTCGGGCCATCAATCACGCATCTCGATGCATGATGGCCAAGAGGCGAAGTTGCACAATTCAATGTAAAATGAATGCACAAGTAAACACATAAATGCCTAGAACTCTATCATGTGTGATCAAGAGCGTCGGCGACCGAGAATTGAGGCACATTTCATCACTTTAAGTATGAAACGTCCCTCGTTTCTCGTGTTTGGACTAACACTTATTCCAAACAAAATGCAATACAAGTAAAGCATGCAAACATGCAATGCAACTTAAGCATGCAAACATGCAATGCAACTAGCATACACAATGCAAATGGTAAGAACATGGCATACTCAATGCAATGGACAACATGGCATACACAATGCAAATAACATGGCATACTCAATGCGATGAACTACATGGCATACACAATGCTCAATGGACTTAAACCAAAATGAATAGACCTCAGCCATGCCCAAATTAGTGGCCATAAGGATGAAACTAAGGCACAAAAAGGGAAGGCAAGCATGCACAATGCAATGGCCCATTAAGTGGGCCTAAGAACACAACTCTCAAGCATGATGAAGAAGCGATAAACATGTAAGTGTAACAACACCAAAGGCTCTGAAATCAAGTGTGAAATGATGCCAAATCATTCAAACAACACAAGTAAAGTATGCAAGAGGTCCTAAGGCACAAGGCCATTAAAGGGACTACACAAAGGGCATGCAATACATGGCACAAATGATTGAACGAATCATGGACAGAGCTGAATTAGGTCTAAACAAAGACCAAAACATGCTAAGATGGGGGCTCAAAGACCTAGGCATGCAAGCATACACACTAGGCCAAAAAACAAGGCAACAAATCCACAACCCTTAGAGGCACTCAAAGGGTGAATGAAGTGGGAACATGGCAATGCTACATGCTCTGAAATAGCACATGAAATGATGCCAAATCATGTACACAACACAAATGAAGCATGGTATAGTGCCCAAAGCTTGAAGCTAGCATAGGCACTTGGACTACAATTATGCAAAACATGAAGCAAATGGAAAAGGCAACCCAAAAAAGTCCTAGAACATGCCAAGATAAGTCTAAAACATGTATGGAAGGAAGCCAAAGTAAGCTAGCATGAGGGGCATAAGGCAAGGTGCATATGAGGCCAAAAGTAAGGATTACACTACACCTACCGAGACCAAGCATGGGATGACTTAACCAACAAAAAACAAAGTTATATCATGGCAAAATAACCCCAAATAAACACTGAAATGATAGCTCGCAAGCTTAGGCATGAAGGCATACGCAATGATTCATTTTAAGGCATAAAGGGGCAAACCCTCCAATGCATTGAGTAAGTGAAAGATGTGAGTATATGACCATGAAACGTGGACTAAAATCACATTTCAAGTGATGCCAAATCATTCAAATAGTCCAAGTAATGCATGCTAGTGGACTTGATACACAAAGCTAACAAGCTAGATTGCACTATAGCTATACAAAGCAAGTCATGCATGGCCAAAAAAATACAAATAAGAGCTAGAGTATGCTAAAACATGGACAAAAACTTCTTAGAGTTAAGCCAAAAGCATGCTAGAATGACATATTAAAGCATGGTACACATTAGGCTATTGAATGAAAATGCACTACAAGTGCATGGAGCATGCAAGGGCCAACCAAACCAAACCTTAACAGAGGTATGACATGGCAAAAAAAAACCAAGAACATGCTGAAATGGACTCGAAACAAGCTAGAATGACATGCTACTTCATGAAGCATACAAAGACTAGTTTATGAGATTTACACTACAAGTGTATTAGGCATGCATGAGGTGACAAAACCAAGTAAAAATAGTGGTATGCCACAGTAAAATAACCCCAAATACAAGCTAAGATATAGCCAACATAACCTTAACAAACATGCTCAAACATGAGGCATTCAAAGCAAGTATGCAAGACACAAGGAGAGAGGATGACCCTCTCCTATTTGGGACCTCAAAACCACCTTTCCACCACTGAAAATCCTTTGGATTTCAGTGGTAGAAAGGTCATGCAAAGGCTAGAACAAGAGCCAAAAGGGGTGGCTCAAAACATGTGACGACCCAGAATTTTTCCCTCCGCTCGAGCGGAGGAGTTGACGCTCGAGCGGACTTTTGGGGTTTCCAGCAATTCTGTACACGGCCTGAGGTTCTGGGAGTCGTGATTCTCCGCTCGAGCGGGGGAGTTTACGCTCGAGCGGACGGCTTTGTTGGTCTGCACGCTCGAGCGCAAGGTTGGGCGCTTGAGCGGGACTCCAAGTTGAGTTGTACTTCTGAGGCACGTGGGCTCGTTTTTGACATTTTATTAGTGTATTTGGAATGTTCTTATCTTATTTTTGGGGCATTGGTTGAGGTGGTAATATGATGGTAAAGTAAGATCGGATCAAAGAATTTAATTCGGATAGTTATCTTACGATCAGCCGTCACTCTTTTGCTCTTTTCTTTTTCCACACTTTGAATTTGGATGTGAGGTTAGAACCATTGGAAAGCTTATTTCCGGGGCTTCAATTTGGACACAAGAACGACCTAAAACGGAGTCCGGATGGAAGAGTTATACCTGTTCAAAGTTTCGAAATCTGTGCTGAAGGCAGGTCCGCTCGAGCGGAAATCATTCCGCTCGAGCGGGAATTACGGGACAGCAGCTTTAAAAACGGGATTTTTGGATCATTTGATATATTTTCTTCTTCCCTCTTCCTTCCTCTCTTCCTAGGTTCGAAACCCTAACCCTTAAACCCTTGATTTCAGCCATTTTCACCAACAATCCACCATGGATCGTGCATCAAGGATGAAGAAGAAGTGAAGATCAACTTTTCCAACCGATTAGATTTTGAGATTTTGAAGAGGACGCTTTGGATCTAGCTTCTTTGCTTCCAATCTTGAGGTAGGGGGTTCTCTTGGCCTTGAATGTTTATGTTTCTAAGTGATTTTGTTGACACTTTGGGATTTTGTTGACATTTTGGAATTTTGAATTGATTATGGGTAGGAACACTAATGGCTTGTTGTTTATTCACAAATGGGGCTTCCACTCCAATTTTCAAAGGATGTTGAATGTTTTTAGCTTAATGATGTATAGTAATTGTTGATTTGAAGATTTAATTAAGAAAAGAGGAAAACCCCCAATTCTCTTTAAAACCCTAGGTTGAGTAATGACGATAACTAATGAATTGGCCCAAATTGAAAGTAAAATAATGAAATTGAGGTATTGCATTATATGTGTTCAAGTTTAATCGGAAGTAGAGATGTTTGAGAATTATGTTTACAATTTGCAACTGAATAACATTGTAATTCATATTCTAATGGGAAGGAAAATTGGGGGAATGATCTATTAACGATATGGATGAGATGAACTCGGTTTCGGAATATTGAAATGGGATTCAAGGATTTATCTTGAATTATGTTAAATTACAAATGGTGTTGATGAATTAAGTGATATTGACTTTTGTTAGATTATGTTGAGCTGAATAATGTTGAATTGAATGGTGTTGTACGATGATGAATTGTGTGTTATAAATTATGTAGGGTCAGCTACAGAGATGGACCAAGCATCTAAACACTGTGAGTAATAGTACCTCAAATGTACGTTATTTACGGTTAATTATTATTGTTATTGACATTTTCTTCTCCCTGAGTAATTATGTTAACATGTGTGTTGGATGAGAATTAGTATGAACGTTGGAAGAGTTAGCCCACATCGGTATGATTCTGAACTTACTCCGTATTTTGGGTTATGGTTAATAATTATAGTCAAAGTACCATCCTAAGAATTATCTATACTTATGTATAAGAATTGCATACAACTATTAACATTGTGAAGTTAGTTTATGAATTGCTCTGGCCTGTTAATGTAATGGTACACCTACCTTCGGATTATTGGTAATGTTTAAGTTCTGATAATTATGAAACAAGTCTGTCTATGTACAAAGAACCGTGAGGAAATCTAAGCACATCATCGTACCACATGTTTTGTTTGCTATTAATAAGTTATTATTGGGCCCGAGGCCGTTCTGTTATTATTGGGCCTGAGGCCGTTCTGTTATTATTGGGCCCGAGGCCGTTCTGTTATTATTGGGCCCGAGGCCGTTCTGTTATTATTGGGCCCGAGGCCGTTCTGTTATTATTGGGCCTGAGGCCGTTCTGTTATAATTGGGCCTGAGGCCGTTCTGTTATGTTTGGGAATTATGTTATTTCCGGGCCTATGGCCATTCTGCACACATTGGGCTTAAAGCCACTCTGTTACGGAAATTGGGTCATGACTGTTTTGGACTTAATTATGGAGTGTAGTTAATCATATGTATCTGCAGTTATACATTTTATTATTCAGGTTAAACATTACATGATTTATTGACTATTATTCACTGAGTTCGCTCATTCTGTATTTTGTCTTTCTATTTCTATAGGTAACCAACCGGGAGTTCAGCCCTAACCTTTAAGGCTCGTCCTTCTCTTGTCAACTTTGATAAGTCCAGGCACCACCTGAAGCCGTGCATGTTACAAGGTGTCATTAAGTTGTTGATTTATGTTTTGGTTGTCTTTTATTAATAATGTCTTTACACGCTCAGTTGTGGGCCTAAGTAGGAATGTATAAGTGTGTAACCATAGTTCGAGTGTATGTTCCTACATATATTATGTACCTAATGTAACGATTGCGGTCCTGGCATAGTAGCAGTAGCTTAATGGATGTTATATTTAAGTTATTTTAAATTGCTAATGCTTCCGTTCAGGCCCCACTAATTATATATAGCAGGTTAAATGTCCGTCTTCAAATAGGTCATGCCCAAATCTTTTAGGGGCGGGATTGGGGTGTGACAAGTGGTATCAGAGCACGAGTTGCTATCTCACACACGGATCCATTGAGCTGTAGGATGTCTAGAAAAGACTTAGGTTTCATGCATGACATCCTTAGTGTATACGAAAAGACCGATAGCAACGTTAAGAGTAATTTGTTTACGTTAACGATTATGAGCCAAGTCTATTGTACTTTTCTTGTGTATATATATATTGTGATGATTGTTGTGTAGAGCATGGCAGAAATAAGGATAGAGGATCACCTCGGGTTGAATAAAAAGGGAAAATGATTGGTAAGTAATGCACATGCAATTTTTGGTTGTCATTTGTGAACTGATAGTTACCTATCATTTATTTAGATGAATTGCTTCAACACTAAGTATGGAATATTTAGTTATGATATAGTGATGTCTTCCTTGTCATGGTACTGTTTGGACCTATGATTTGAAAAAAAAAAAAAAAAAAAAAGTTATTGTGATACGTATCTTGATAAGTTGTGTTTTGTATAATAGTTGAATCATGTTACGTATGACCGGTTGCAAGAGAAAGTTATGTATACAGTGACCCATATGAGAAGTGAATGATTCTATTTTGCTAAGCGCGCGATAATGATATGATATGACAAGCAATGCTTTATTTTCTGATATGTTACGTTACGAATTAAGGAATGATGATCCATGTATGTAAAAGTATTAATGGCATCCTGAATACAAGGCCCATACCCGGGGGTAATAATACCGTGGTCTTATGGCCCTTGCCCGGGGGTAATAATACCGTGGTTTAAGTATGTTACAAGATATCTCTTGCCACCGACGGTCTTGTACGGGTGGATTATGATCAAGCATAAACTCTGATTTCTGTTTCTGATTTAAGTATAACTAAGAATATGTATGAATATGTTTCTGTTTATCCGTTCCAATTATGCTATGTTATAACGTGATGTGAATTGATAGTGTCGGATGAGTTCAATTTATGTGTAATCGGGATTTGTTTATGGAACCTATGATCTGTGATCTGAAGTCTGTAATCTGGTTTGTTTACGTGTATTCTGTAATTTGCGATCAAAATTTCTTGTAAGAAAAGATTGAATGATATGGAGGACCTCACCCACATTACAGACTAAAGGCAGCTATCGACTACTTCGAAGTCAAACTAAATAGATAAGCCACCATAAAAATAAAAATAAAAATAAATAAATAAATAAATAAATAAAAAAATTCAGATCCTACCTTGTCTATTAAGTGATTTGAGGTTGAGGAATCATTCCTTTGAAATATTTATTTGTAACTATGTAAATGTTAGATATTGTGAAATTGTCCTCTAGCACCTATATGGAGGTTATGATGTGAACTGTTCTGTATGATGTCGAGGATTTCGGTGAAAACAAATGGACATGGGAATATTCCATTTTGCTAATGGGTTAGTGGTACGTATTGGGCATTTACCTTCTCTTGTATGTTCAGACAACTTTATGCAATACTCACTATGTGATTACAAATTGATTGACTACCACATTGAATTAATCTTACCAAGAATTTTGTCTTACTAAGAATTATGAACCTTGATGTTATGAAATCAAATTATTCTTTTACTACACTATTGTATATGTTGTTTGATATTATAGAATCAGGAAGGATGTATTCTTATGGTTACTGATTTATGATCCTATGAACGAACCTGGTAGAATCTACATACGAGGAATAACTGGAAACTCTATGTATGTTAACTAATCGGGCCAGATGATTGGTCTCTAATTTCTGTATGACCGTTTGCTGATCCACCATAAGTATAAGTTGTAAAGATGAAACCATGTGAGTGACTTCGTGTCTTCCAGTGAGAAAAGAAAGAATTGTTGAATAGTGGAAAAAGGGGGCCAAATTAATTTGTGCTATGACAAGAAAAGTGCTAGTAAAGGAAAATGTTATACCTTACGGTAATGAATGATTAGTCGAGTATGATTTTGAATTCAATTTCTGGCCATGTTTTGATAGTTGTATTTATTATTTAGATTTGAACGTATGACGGCATGATCAAGTGTCTATAATAGGGATTCTTCTCCCCACCGTTTAGATTTTGTCAAGAAGTAGAGAATGTGGTTTAAATCTACAAAATGATATGATTTTGATATGTGTTCGTAAATGGAAGATATGGTACCTCTTAGGCAGAACCGTAGGTTCTAAGATCTGATTCAATGATGCCTAATCGCATTTAAGCCTAACCACGTAATTAAGTTCTTTTGGGAACTATATGTAACGGTAATGGTCATGTACCACCGAGTAAATTGCAGTATAAGATAAGTTTGAACGTGTACGAACTAGTACAGCTGGGCTGAGCTAGTTAGAGACTTAGTGGAGAGTACTTTCATTACGATTGAACTTAATGCATGCTGTGGGAATTTATTTCGAATAATTGAATAAGCAATTGGAAACCTTGAAAGTTTAATTATCTGAAACTGATTTTGTACCTGTGACCCGCATAATTTTATGTAACCTTAAGTATGTTTACGAGATTCCAATTTTGGAGTGATTAACGATTGGATTTTGTCCTATATGTTTCTATGTATGACCATCTATATATATATATATATATATCTAAGTCTTCTTACGTATGGAACGAAATAAGGGATGATAAGAGGAGCATAGATCCTCCAGGAAGTAAGGGAGGAAGTGAAAAGGTTGTAGAAATTTCAAAGCTTAAGGTATGTTTGATCTTTTGATTGACCTCTCTTGAAGTTGAGGAGGAACTCCTCTATGTGAATGTCTTTAAGAAGTAATTATATGATGGTCTTCACTATTCTATGTTTTTTAAATGTTAATGAAATAAAGAGTTGGTGATGCCATTAATTGAAGTACAAGTGAAAATTTTGGTGTTGGACCGTACAATGGGAATTGTCTTCGAAATTGAGTTGTTAATTGAGAAGTTGTTATGGGCTTTGGGATTATAAGTGGTTAGTGTTGCTTCTTGCCGTTGAAATTCTGATGTGTGTATGTTGATTGAAAGTATTTGTGGTCCTTTCTTATCCCAAGTGTGGATCTAGTTTTGGAACTTTATAGGGTGTGTTTCTGTTTATGTTTGACCTGTCTTCTATTTGGTTTTCTTCAATTTCAAGGACGAAATTTCTTAAGGAGGGAAGGGTGTGACGACCCAGAATTTTTCCCTCCGCTCGAGCGGAGGAGTTGACGCTCGAGCGGACTTTTGGGGTTTCCAGCAATTCTGTACACGGCCTGAGGTTCTGGGAGTCGTGATTCTCCGCTCGAGCGGGGGAGTTTACGCTCGAGCGGACGGCTTTGTTGGTCTGCACGCTCGAGCGCAAGGTTGGGCGCTTGAGCGGGACTCCAAGTTGAGTTGTACTTCTGAGGCACGTGGGCTCGTTTTTGACATTTTATTAGTGTATTTGGAATGTTCTTATCTTATTTTTGGGGCATTGGTTGAGGTGGTAATATGATGGTAAAGTAAGATCGGATCAAAGAATTTAATTCGGATAGTTATCTTACGATCAGCCGTCACTCTTTTGCTCTTTTCTTTTTCCACACTTTGAATTTGGATGTGAGGTTAGAACCATTGGAAAGCTTATTTCCGGGGCTTCAATTTGGACACAAGAACGACCTAAAACGGAGTCCGGATGGAAGAGTTATACCTGTTCAAAGTTTCGAAATCTGTGCTGAAGGCAGGTCCGCTCGAGCGGAAATCATTCCGCTCGAGCGGGAATTACGGGACAGCAGCTTTAAAAACAGGATTTTTGGATCATTTGATATATTTTCTTCTTCCCTCTTCCTTCCTCTCTTCCTAGGTTCGAAACCCTAACCCTTAAACCCTTGATTTCAGCCATTTTCACCAACAATCCACCATGGATCGTGCATCAAGGATGAAGAAGAAGTGAAGATCAACTTTTCCAACCGATTAGATTTTGAGATTTTGAAGAGGACGCTTTGGATCTAGCTTCTTTGCTTCCAATCTTGAGGTAGGGGGTTCTCTTGGCCTTGAATGTTTATGTTTCTAAGTGATTTTGTTGACACTTTGGGATTTTGTTGACATTTTGGAATTTTGAATTGATTATGGGTAGGAACACTAATGGCTTGTTGTTTATTCACAAATGGGGCTTCCACTCCAATTTTCAAAGGATGTTGAATGTTTTTAGCTTAATGATGTATAGTAATTGTTGATTTGAAGATTTAATTAAGAAAAGAGGAAAACCCCCAATTCTCTTTAAAACCCTAGGTTGAGTAATGACGATAACTAATGAATTGGCCCAAATTGAAAGTAAAATAATGAAATTGAGGTATTGCATTATATGTGTTCAAGTTTAATCGGAAGTAGAGATGTTTGAGAATTATGTTTACAATTTGCAACTGAATAACATTGTAATTCATATTCTAATGGGAAGGAAAATTGGGGGAATGATCTATTAACGATATGGATGAGATGAACTCGGTTTCGGAATATTGAAATGGGATTCAAGGATTTATCTTGAATTATGTTAAATTACAAATGGTGTTGATGAATTAAGTGATATTGACTTTTGTTAGATTATGTTGAGCTGAATAATGTTGAATTGAATGGTGTTGTACGATGATGAATTGTGTGTTATAAATTATGTAGGGTCAGCTACAGAGATGGACCAAGCATCTAAACACTGTGAGTAATAGTACCTCAAATGTACGTTATTTACGGTTAATTATTATTGTTATTGACATTTTCTTCTCCCTGAGTAATTATGTTAACATGTGTGTTGGATGAGAATTAGTATGAACGTTGGAAGAGTTAGCCCACATCGGTATGATTCTGAACTTACTCCGTATTTTGGGTTATAGTTAATAATTATAGTCAAAGTACCATCCTAAGAATTATCTATACTTATGTATAAGAATTGCATACAACTATTAACATTGTGAAGTTAGTTTATGAATTGCTCTGGCCTGTTAATGTAATGGTACACCTACCTTCGGATTATTGGTAATGTTTAAGTTCTGATAATTATGAAACAAGTCTGTCTATGTACAAAGAACCGTGAGGAAATCTAAGCACATCATCGTACCACATGTTTTGTTTGCTATTAATAAGTTATTATTGGGCCCGAGGCCGTTCTGTTATTATTGGGCCTGAGGCCGTTCTGTTATTATTGGGCCTGAGGCCGTTCTGTTATTATTGGGCCCGAGGCCGTTCTGTTATTATTGGGCCCGAGGCCGTTCTGTTATTATTGGGCCCGAGGCCGTTCTGTTATTATTGGGCCTGAGGCCGTTCTGTTATAATTGGGCCTGAGGCCGTTCTGTTATGTTTGGGAATTATGTTATTTCCGGGCCTATGGCCATTCTGCACACATTGGGCTTAAAGCCACTCTGTTACGGAAATTGGGTCATGACTGTTTTGGACTTAATTATGGAGTGTAGTTAATCATATGTATCTGCAGTTATACATTTTATTATTCAGGTTAAACATTACATGATTTATTGACTATTATTCACTGAGTTCGCTCATTCTGTATTTTGTCTTTCTATTTCTATAGGTAACCAACCGGGAGTTCAGCCCTAACCTTTAAGGCTCGTCCTTCTCTTGTCAACTTTGATAAGTCCAGGCACCACCTGAAGCCGTGCATGTTACAAGGTGTCATTAAGTTGTTGATTTATGTTTTGGTTGTCTTTTATTAATAATGTCTTTACACGCTCAGTTGTGGGCCTAAGTAGGAATGTATAAGTGTGTAACCATAGTTCGAGTGTATGTTCCTACATATATTATGTACCTAATGTAACGATTGCGGTCCTGGCATAGTAGCAGTAGCTTAATGGATGTTATATTTAAGTTATTTTAAATTGCTAATGCTTCCGTTCAGGCCCCACTAATTATATATAGCAGGTTAAATGTCCGTCTTCAAATAGGTCATGCCCAAATCTTTTAGGGGCGGGATTGGGGTGTGACAAGTGGTATCAGAGCACGAGTTGCTATCTCACACACGGATCCATTGAGCTGTAGGATGTCTAGAAAAGACTTAGGTTTCATGCATGACATCCTTAGTGTATACGAAAAGACCGATAGCAACGTTAAGAGTAATTTGTTTACGTTAACGATTATGAGCCAAGTCTATTGTACTTTTCTTGTGTATATATATATTGTGATGATTGTTGTGTAGAGCATGGCAGAAATAAGGATAGAGGATCACCTCGGGTTGAATAAAAAGGGAAAATGATTGGTAAGTAATGCACATGCAATTTTTGGTTGTCATTTGTGAACTGATAGTTACCTATCATTTATTTAGATGAATTGCTTCAACACTAAGTATGGAATATTTAGTTATGATATAGTGATGTCTTCCTTGTCATGGTACTGTTTGGACCTATGATTTGAAAAAAAAAAAAAAAAAAAAAAGTTATTGTGATACGTATCTTGATAAGTTGTGTTTTGTATAATAGTTGAATCATGTTACGTATGACCGGTTGCAAGAGAAAGTTATGTATACAGTGACCCATATGAGAAGTGAATGATTCTATTTTGCTAAGCGCGCGATAATGATATGATATGACAAGCAATGCTTTATTTTCTGATATGTTACGTTACGAATTAAGGAATGATGATCCATGTATGTAAAAGTATTAATGGCATCCTGAATACAAGGCCCATACCCGGGGGTAATAATACCATGGTCTTATGGCCCTTGCCCGGGGGTAATAATACCGTGGTTTAAGTATGTTACAAGATATCTCTTGCCACCGACGGTCTTGTACGGGTGGATTATGATCAAGCATAAACTCTGATTTCTGTTTCTGATTTAAGTATAACTAAGAATATGTATGAATATGTTTCTGTTTATCCGTTCCAATTATGCTATGTTATAACGTGATGTGAATTGATAGTGTCGGATGAGTTCAATTTATGTGTAATCGGGATTTGTTTATGGAACCTGTGATCTGTGATCTGAAGTCTGTAATCTGGTTTGTTTACGTGTATTCTGTAATTTGCGATCAAAATTTCTTGTAAGAAAAGATTGAATGATATGGAGGACCTCACCCACATTACAGACTAAAGGCAGCTATCGACTACTTCGAAGTCAAACTAAATAGATAAGCCACCATAAAAATAAAAATAAAAATAAATAAATAAATAAATAAATAAAAAAATTCAGATCCTACCTTGTCTATTAAGTGATTTGAGGTTGAGGAATCATTCCTTTGAAATATTTATTTGTAACTATGTAAATGTTAGATATTGTGAAATTGTCCTCTAGCACCTATATGGAGGTTATGATGTGAACTGTTCTGTATGATGTCGAGGATTTCGGTGAAAACAAATGGACATGGGAATATTCCATTTTGCTAATGGGTTAGTGGTACGTATTGGGCATTTACCTTCTCTTGTATGTTCAGACAACTTTATGCAATACTCACTATGTGATTACAAATTGATTGACTACCACATTGAATTAATCTTACCAAGAATTTTGTCTTACTAAGAATTATGAACCTTGATGTTATGAAATCAAATTATTCTTTTACTACACTATTGTATATGTTGTTTGATATTATAGAATCAGGAAGGATGTATTCTTATGGTTACTGATTTATGATCCTATGAACGAACCTGGTAGAATCTACATACGAGGAATAACTGGAAACTCTATGTATGTTAACTAATCGGGCCAGATGATTGGTCTCTAATTTCTGTATGACCGTTTGCTGATCCACCATAAGTATAAGTTGTAAAGATGAAACCATGTGAGTGACTTCGTGTCTTCCAGTGAGAAAAGAAAGAATTGTTGAATAGTGGAAAAAGGGGGCCAAATTAATTTGTGCTATGACAAGAAAAGTGCTAGTAAAGGAAAATGTTATACCTTACGGTAATGAATGATTAGTCGAGTATGATTTTGAATTCAATTTCTGGCCATGTTTTGATAGTTGTATTTATTATTTAGATTTGAACGTATGACGGCATGATCAAGTGTCTATAATAGGGATTCTTCTCCCCACCGTTTAGATTTTGTCAAGAAGTAGAGAATGTGGTTTAAATCTACAAAATGATATGATTTTGATATGTGTTCGTAAATGGAAGATATGGTACCTCTTAGGCAGAACCGTAGGTTCTAAGATCTGATTCAATGATGCCTAATCGCATTTAAGCCTAACCACGTAATTAAGTTCTTTTGGGAACTATATGTAACGGTAATGGTCATGTACCACCGAGTAAATTGCAGTATAAGATAAGTTTGAACGTGTACGAACTAGTACATCTGGGCTGAGCTAGTTAGAGACTTAGTGGAGAGTACTTTCATTACGATTGAACTTAATGCATGCTGTGGGAATTTATTTCGAATAATTGAATAAGCAATTGGAAACCTTGAAAGTTTAATTATCTGAAACTGATTTTGTACCTGTGACCCGCATAATTTTATGTAACCTTAAGTATGTTTACGAGATTCCAATTTTGGAGTGATTAACGATTGGATTTTGTCCTATATGTTTCTATGTATGACCATCTATATATATATATATATATCTAAGTCTTCTTACGTATGGAACGAAATAAGGGATGATAAGAGGAGCATAGATCCTCCAGGAAGTAAGGGAGGAAGTGAAAAGGTTGTAGAAATTTCAAAGCTTAAGGTATGTTTGATCTTTTGATTGACCTCTCTTGAAGTTGAGGAGGAACTCCTCTATGTGAATGTCTTTAAGAAGTAATTATATGATGGTCTTCACTATTCTATGTTTTTTAAATGTTAATGAAATAAAGAGTTGGTGATGCCATTAATTGAAGTACAAGTGAAAATTTTGGTGTTGGACCGTACAATGGGAATTGTCTTCGAAATTGAGTTGTTAATTGAGAAGTTGTTATGGGCTTTGGGATTATAAGTGGTTAGTGTTGCTTCTTGCCGTTGAAATTCTGATGTGTGTATGTTGATTGAAAGTATTTGTGGTCCTTTCTTATCCCAAGTGTGGATCTAGTTTTGGAACTTTATAGGGTGTGTTTCTGTTTATGTTTGACCTGTCTTCTATTTGGTTTTCTTCAATTTCGAGGACGAAATTTCTTAAGGAGGGAAGGGTGTGACGACCCAGAATTTTTCCCTCCGCTCGAGCGGAGGAGTTGACGCTCGAGCGGACTTTTGGGGTTTCCAGCAATTCTGTACACGGCCTGAGGTTCTGGGAGTCGTGATTCTCCGCTCGAGCGGGGGAGTTTACGCTCGAGCGGACGGCTTTGTTGGTCTGCACGCTCGAGCGCAAGGTTGGGCGCTTGAGCGGGACTCCAAGTTGAGTTGTACTTCTGAGGCACGTGGGCTCGTTTTTGACATTTTATTAGTGTATTTGGAATGTTCTTATCTTATTTTTGGGGCATTGGTTGAGGTGGTAATATGATGGTAAAGTAAGATCGGATCAAAGAATTTAATTCGGATAGTTATCTTACGATCAGCCGTCACTCTTTTGCTCTTTTCTTTTTCCACACTTTGAATTTGGATGTGAGGTTAGAACCATTGGAAAGCTTATTTCCGGGGCTTCAATTTGGACACAAGAACGACCTAAAACGGAGTCCGGATGGAAGAGTTATACCTGTTCAAAGTTTCGAAATCTGTGCTGAAGGCAGGTCCGCTCGAGCGGAAATCATTCCGCTCGAGCGGGAATTACGGGACAGCAGCTTTAAAAACGGGATTTTTGGATCATTTGATATATTTTCTTCTTCCCTCTTCCTTCCTCTCTTCCTAGGTTCGAAACCCTAACCCTTAAACCCTTGATTTCAGCCATTTTCACCAACAATCCACCATGGATCGTGCATCAAGGATGAAGAAGAAGTGAAGATCAACTTTTCCAACCGATTAGATTTTGAGATTTTGAAGAGGACGCTTTGGATCTAGCTTCTTTGCTTCCAATCTTGAGGTAGGGGGTTCTCTTGGCCTTGAATGTTTATGTTTCTAAGTGATTTTGTTGACACTTTGGGATTTTGTTGACATTTTGGAATTTTGAATTGATTATGGGTAGGAACACTAATGGCTTGTTGTTTATTCACAAATGGGGCTTCCACTCCAATTTTCAAAGGATGTTGAATGTTTTTAGCTTAATGATGTATAGTAATTGTTGATTTGAAGATTTAATTAAGAAAAGAGGAAAACCCCCAATTCTCTTTAAAACCCTAGGTTGAGTAATGACGATAACTAATGAATTGGCCCAAATTGAAAGTAAAATAATGAAATTGAGGTATTGCATTATATGTGTTCAAGTTTAATCGGAAGTAGAGATGTTTGAGAATTATGTTTACAATTTGCAACTGAATAACATTGTAATTCATATTCTAATGGGAAGGAAAATTGGGGGAATGATCTATTAACGATATGGATGAGATGAACTCGGTTTCGGAATATTGAAATGGGATTCAAGGATTTATCTTGAATTATGTTAAATTACAAATGGTGTTGATGAATTAAGTGATATTGACTTTTGTTAGATTATGTTGAGCTGAATAATGTTGAATTGAATGGTGTTGTACGATGATGAATTGTGTGTTATAAATTATGTAGGGTCAGCTACAGAGATGGACCAAGCATCTAAACACTGTGAGTAATAGTACCTCAAATGTACGTTATTTACGGTTAATTATTATTGTTATTGACATTTTCTTCTCCCTGAGTAATTATGTTAACATGTGTGTTGGATGAGAATTAGTATGAACATTGGAAGAGTTAGCCCACATCGGTATGATTCTGAACTTACTCCGTATTTTGGGTTATGGTTAATAATTATAGTCAAAGTACCATCCTAAGAATTATCTATACTTATGTATAAGAATTGCATACAACTATTAACATTGTGAAGTTAGTTTATGAATTGCTCTGGCCTGTTAATGTAATGGTACACCTACCTTCGGATTATTGGTAATGTTTAAGTTCTGATAATTATGAAACAAGTCTGTCTATGTACAAAGAACCGTGAGGAAATCTAAGCACATCATCGTACCACATGTTTTGTTTGCTATTAATAAGTTATTATTGGGCCCGAGGCCGTTCTGTTATTATTGGGCCTGAGGCCGTTCTGTTATTATTGGGCCCGAGGCCGTTCTGTTATTATTGGGCCCGAGGCCGTTCTGTTATTATTGGGCCCGAGGCCGTTCTGTTATTATTGGGCCCGAGGCCGTTCTGTTATTATTGGGCCCGAGGCCGTTCTGTTATTATTGGGCCTGAGGCCGTTCTGTTATAATTGGGCCTGAGGCCGTTCTGTTATGTTTGGGAATTATGTTATTTCCGGGCCTATGGCCATTCTGCACACATTGGGCTTAAAGCCACTCTGTTACGGAAATTGGATCATGACTGTTTTGGACTTAATTATGGAGTGTAGTTAATCATATGTATCTGCAGTTATACATTTTATTATTCAGGTTAAACATTACATGATTTATTGACTATTATTCACTGAGTTCGCTCATTCTGTATTTTGTCTTTCTATTTCTATAGGTAACCAACCGGGAGTTCAGCCCTAACCTTTAAGGCTCGTCCTTCTCTTGTCAACTTTGATAAGTCCAGGCACCACCTGAAGCCGTGCATGTTACAAGGTGTCATTAAGTTGTTGATTTATGTTTTGGTTGTCTTTTATTAATAATGTCTTTACACGCTCAGTTGTGGGCCTAAGTAGGAATGTATAAGTGTGTAACCATAGTTCGAGTGTATGTTCCTACATATATTATGTACCTAATGTAACGATTGCGGTCCTGGCATAGTAGCAGTAGCTTAATGGATGTTATATTTAAGTTATTTTAAATTGCTAATGCTTCCGTTCAGGCCCCACTTATTATATATAGCAGGTTAAATGTCCGTCTTCAAATAGGTCATGCCCAAATCTTTTAGGGGCGGGATTGGGGTGTGACAAAACAAGGCCTAAGAGGGGGTAGACTACCCCCAACACAAAAGTGACCTTAAACAAACATCACAAGGATTGAAAAAATAGAACTTTTTGTAGTAGGAAGTTAAGCCTAAAACAGCATACAAGTAGGGCTAAAAGCTTAAGCAAAAATGGGGGTTTAAAAGGTTAAAAGCTCACCCTTGAAGACCACCTTCAAAGCTACAACTCCAGCAGCTCCTTTGAGCTTAAACTAGTCCAAGAACTCCAAAACCAACCTCAAAGGACCTCAGCTCCAAGAGTATGGTGTTTAAGTGTGTGTTTGTGTGTTAAGGTGTGAAGAATATGCACTTTTGAACACAAAAATGAAGAACAAGAGCAAGATAGATATAAAGGTGTATGTATATCTCTCAAGGCAATTTTTCTGAACCTAGAGGAGGGAGGAGGAGGTTCTCTTATATAGAGAACAAAAGTGTAAGCTTCTTGAGGAAGCTAAGGGCTTAGAGCCATCCCTCCATACACGCGTATGGAGGATGGTTTCTGTGCCCTCCAGCTGTTACAGCTGTAAAGAAAATATCTCCAGGAATGAGCTGGAAAGTGGTCGACCAGTTGAAGTGGTCGGCCAGTTACTTCTACTGGTCAGCCGACCAGTAGAAGTGGTCGGCCAGAAGAAAAAGTGGTCGGCCACAGGGCAAAGGTGGTCTACACACTAAAAGTAAGGTGGTGGTGTGGTGGCCGATCAGAAAAGGTGGCCCAAAGACCAAGAAAAACCAGTTGTCTGACTAGAAAACTAGCTGGCGGGAGGAAAAGTGGTCTCCAAGGGGAAATATTGGTCTCCCATCCTTGTATCACCTTCCAAACAAGGAAAACAAGGTTTGTACCGAAAACAAACCAAAAAGGATGTAAGACGAAAGTTCGGGAGGCAAAGTGCGCAGCCGGGAGCCTTGAAAAGTAGTCTACCGACACCAAAAGTGGTCTATGACCACAAAAGTGGTCTCCTGGACCACAGTGTCCCTCTAGGCAGAGGCAACAAGGCATGGTTCAAAAACCAAGCCAAACGGAGGACGTTAAGCGGTCCCGAGACAAGGCGCGCGACCAAAGGCTTCGAAAACCGGAAACTAGTCTCCAAGCGAGAAAAGTGGTCTACGACCACAAAGAGGTGGTCTAAAGACCACTCCCTCCCTCCAGGGAAGAGAAACAAGGCTTGGTCCACAAACCGAGCCAAAGCACAAAGAGTTCAGAGGCCCGGAGGCAAGGCACTCAGCCGAAACTCTAGAAACTCGAACAAGCACAACATGCACAATCACCCAGCGCTCAATCGATGACGTCTGAGTCTTAAGGTCAGTCAAAAAATGGGGTGTCTATAACAGTATTCTGTTCATTCTGGCACATAGCTCATAACACAGTATTCTGTTCATTCTGAACACACAGCTCATAACGCAGTATTCTGTTCATTTTGAACACACAGCTCATAACACAATATTCTGTTCATTTGGCACGCAGCTCATGCACAACACTCTGTTAATTTGGCACGCAGCTCTCAACACAATATTTTGTTCATTCTGAACACACAGCTCATAACACAGCACTTTGTTCATTTGGCATGCAGCTCATAACACAACACTTTGTTCATTTTGTAACTAAATACATCTGTTCATTCTACACGCAGGTAGCTTCTCGTTTCACATGGGGATATGGGTCGATGAGGTAGGGTTCGGCAGGGTTCAGCCCATTTTGCACGGGGTTGTCGCATCTTCAGGCGAGCAGGACCCTTATAGGTGCACTTGTAGAGAGATAGTGGGATACCACCAACTCCTTCCACTTCTCTGCTACCGGGGACATGACGATGACCCCGTACGACTTTTCCATGCTGACGGGCCTCGACGTGGGAGGTCAGCCGATCCCATACGATTTTGATATGGGCGAGTGAGAGGCAGCCCGGACTTATCTTCTTGGAGCCCATCTGCCGACCTACAGATCATTATGCATGGTCAGGTACACCTGGTTTATAGAGCAGTACAGGGGGGCTACGCCCGAGACTATTGAGGCCATAGAGTAGTATGCTTGAGGATTTCTGATGTTCCTTCTCGGGACCACACTATTCTCCGACAGGGGGAACACGGTCGGGCTATATCTTTTCAGTGCTCTGGTAGACCTATCACAGGTACGGCACTTTGATTGGGGCGACGCTGGCCTTGCTACCCTTTACTGCTACATGAGCGTGACCTCCCGCGGGCGCGGGGGCATAGTAAGTGGCTACTGGAGAGCCTGGGAGGTATATTCTACCCTCTTGATTTACATTTATGCTTTTCATTATCTGTTGGCTCGAGCGAGGCTCTCTACGCTCGAGCGAGGTTTCTTTGTGTCTGGTCGCTCGAGCGACCAATCCTTCGCTTGAGCGAGCCTCTATTATATCAGTACACATCAGCAGTCCCCTTCATCACTTTTTGATTTCCTTTTCTCCCTCAAACCCTAGATCCGACCTCTTTCTCTCTCTATATACCTTCTCTATAGGGTTTCATCTATTTCTAGTGTGTTTCTACCCTAATCTCTTTATAAGAAAGATAAGAGGGTGGTGTGGGCTACATTTTAATTTGAAAAATAGTGGATTTGGAGCACTTCGAGTTTTCATCATCTTTTCCTTTGGTCTCTCCATTTCGAGGTAGGGATAACCTACTCCATTCTATGAGTTTTGACATAGATATTGTGTATTCCGGATAAATGGTATTGTTTGGTAATTTTGGGAAAGTTAGGGTTTGGTTTGAATTTATAAAGAGGGGTTTTTTGTTTTAAAGCTCCATGTGTATTTATAGCTTTGGGAATGTGGGCTTGAGAGTTAAATTGGTGGAATTTGGTCTTAGGATCAATATTTGAGAAAAAAGGAAAATGCCCTAATTATTATAATAAATTAATTTGTATAATTAATTTGGGAAAAATGTGGAAATGTGAAATCGGGTTGAAATCCATGAAATTGGGGAGTTGTGGAATTAAATGGTGTAGTTGGATAAATTAATCACTCACCTATGGAAATGTTGATATTATATCTGTTTGATGCATTTATTATCTGTTTAGAAATAACTGCTTTAAGCTATCGGTGGAGGATAGTCTTGATTGTTGTAGACACTGCATGTTGATTAGGGAAAACTGAAACTAATCGAACGTGTTAAGTCATTGAATATGACGGTTGGAATAATACAGCGAATATGTGTATTAATTGAACATTGTATATGATGAATGTTTATATACATTGTGTTTGTATGTTGTGTGGGAGGAGATAGGGGATGGACTCTCAAACTTGTTTGGGAGGAGATAGGGGATGGACTCCAGTGATACAGCAAATGTGTGTATCAATTGAAGTATGGAAGTGTTTTAATATGAGCTGTAGTCTCATTTGAATTGTGAATGAACGAAGTGTTTTAATATGGGATGTAGTCTCATTTAATTGTTTGGCCAGGTTCTGAGCCATGTTTGTGAATTGATTTGGTTAAGTAAAGGAAAGTGGAACGAAACATGTACATATTTGTCATGAAACTGGAATGTGTTATAATTTGGTTTACAAGTGTTGGCCATATATCAAATGCTAATGTTTTAGTTATCTCTCATATATGGTTTAGTATATCTCTACTGGGCTGTGGCTCACCTTATATGGGACATCATTTTCAGGTTCAGGTGATATGCCACCTCCAAGGACGTAGCTTGGGAGGCTTAGGGGCTGGAAGATCTTTTTGTTTATCTTTTTGGTATTACATGTAAATTCAAGCCAAGGGCTTAAAATGTATTTGAGTTAGTACTCTCTTTTTTGTAACCAAGTGTTAGCTTGGAAAGTTGTAAGCCCGTAGGGCATTTACTTTTGTTGTCAACATGTAATACTTTTGTATTAAATACTCTGATGAATGGAAATATGCCTTATTCTCTTACATCTATGCATGTCAACAATGTTGGGTTTTATGTATTATTTTGAGGGCGTTACAAGTATGGTCTTGCGGAGGGAGACGTTGTTGTATGCCTCCGGTATTCCGGTACTTTTCAATTTCCTTGTATTTATCATACTGCTGATGACATATTGAAACTGAACATTTCACTATATTGATTCACTGCATGCGTAGAGCACATCTGACACATCACATTCACATACTATATCGGCATGCACACATTACATGCACCATACTTGCATCTGATATACATACTCTGGCTGATGTATTCAAACTGCCCTTTTCAAGTCACACCGCTATAGCCCGGGCCATCCAGACCTTCTCGAGTAGCAGGGAGGGGGATCCTGGCATGCGGCCGAGGGAGACGTAGAGCACCTGCTAGATGTGATGACGAGTCCAGCGAGGATGAGGAGTCAGCACACCCTCAGTCAGAGACATCCGCGGGCAGAGATAATGACACTGGTTTCGGTTCTGAGGGTGGAGGTGACGCCGAGGAGGATTTCGAGGATAGCGGCTCCGATTCAGACAGGGGTGCAGGCGGCGGTGGTACAGAGGCTGCTCAGCCGAAGAGGGTGAAGAGGGCCTCTCGATCTTGACCTTGATAGTTGTAGACACCCCATTTTTGACCACCCTTAAGACTTGGGCGTTACTAATGGTTTATTTGGTGGTAAAAGGTGTGCAGGGCAAATGTTCAATTTCTTCGGCAATGAGAGAGTCAAACCCCAACTTCATACCCCTTTTGGACCAAAACAATCTTGATCAAAAGATTTTAGATCTTAAAACCCTCTCTTTCAAAATGTTTTGAAATAAAGTTTCTACAATGTTCTGAGGCTCACATTTTGTCAAATAATGCGCTTTTCGATAAACCGAGCAAGGACAAAGTGGAAATGAATGAAAGAGAGATGAAATCTTTGAAAAATCTTTCAAAACACCTTACTTAGGGGTTTGAAGTTGAAGAAAAGAGGAGAAGAGGGGAGAAAACAAGTTGGAGAAGAAGTTCGGCATGAATCCGGGTAGAAGAGAGTCGAGTAGCCCTCGCTAAATCGGGCTTATTCATCTGCATACTTGGATTTCAGCTATGAGGCCACCACCATTGGAAAGCTTACTTCCGGGGCTTCATTTTTCACTCAAGAATCTCCTAAAGCCAAGTTCGGGTGGGGGAGATATGGTTGGTTGAAGTAGGGGATCAGTCCGGTTGGATCGAATCTGCGCGGCTTCACCAAAACGGGCATAACTTTTTGCATAGGAGGAATTTTAATACAAGGGTTGCGCCATTGGAAAGCTATCTTCTGGGGCTTCATTATGGACACCCACTGACCACATTTTGGCCTTGGAAACCACCCACCGGCCACCCATTTAGCCGGCCGGCCAAATAAGTAGCAGGCTGACCATTTATTGTAGCCGACCGGCCATATATTTGGCCGATGGTCTCCTTTTTTGGCCGGTACCACTTTTTTGCCTTTTTTAGGCATAATGCATGCCAGCTGTGCCAGCTGGAGTGCACAGACCTGCCCCCCCCCATACACGTGTGTGGTTGTTTTGAACCTTTGCACCTTTTCACTCAAGCTTCTTGGAGAAGCTTGCACTCTTTTGGTCTAGCTTCTTGAGGAAGCTTGACCCTTTGTCCTAGCTTCCTCAAGAAGCTTGCACCTTTGGGTTAGCTTCCCTTGGAAGCTTGACCCCCTTGACCCTTCTACAATAGTTTCTCTAAGAAGCTTGGAGCCATTCCTTTGTCTATATAAGGAGCCCCTCCTCTTCCTTTGAGATGGTTCAGCAAAAACCAGACCTAAATACATATATGTCTATTAGATACACCTTCTCTCTCTATATCTCCCTCTCTCTCTTCATTTGTGTGTGTTTGAGGGCCTTAAAGTGCATTTTATTCTTAGTTTTGCACACAAACACATAGTATTACACCATACTTTGACTTGGGATGTGTTGAGGGCTTGTTCTTGAGGTTTTGAGCTGGTTTTGATCAGAAGAAAGGGGGCTGGACTTGCTGTTCTTCAAGTGTTCTTCAAGGGTAACACTATTTGCTTTATATTCCCCAATCTTGCACTAGTCTTTAACCTATCTTGAACACTGATTTAGACTTTGTGTATAACTGAAAAAAGTCTTGTATTTGCATGATTAAGATGTTTCATTAAGGTCATTTTGGTGTTGGGGGTCGACCTCCCCCTCTTAGGCCTTGTTTGGCCCTTTTTGTGCTCTCTTTGTTAAGCTTTGGGGATTTTTGTGTGTTGGCCTTTTCACCACTGAAATCCAGTGGATTTTCAGTGGTGAAGAAGAGGTTTTGAGGTCTTGCGTAGGGGAGGGACACCCCTCTCCCTTGGTCTCTCTTTTGTCCATGTTTTTGGCTTATAATGGTAGCATGCATGATTAGTCGTTCTTGGCTCCATTTCAGAGGTTTTTGGGTGTTATTAGGTCATAATATACCTCTGTTTTTGGTCGGATTAATGGCCCCTTTCATGCTTAATACACTTGCTTTGTATTCCCCCCATTTTGCCTAGAAGTGCATCATGCCATTAGACCACCATACTCTCATGCTTTGCCCTTTCTTTGTGAAGTTCTTGGTCATATTTTGCCTTGCTTGAGGTCTGTTGGGTGTTGGTTTGGTCATGTCTTTCATGCTTTGTATAGTCTCTTTGCATTCTAGCATGTTGACATCGGGTGTGTGGGTCATTAGCATGCATTATCTTGGCTATTTCAGTGATTTGGAATCACTTATTGTGTCATTTCAGTCCATGTTTTATGCTCACATACTTGCATTTGTTCCCCTTTCAATGTCTTGAATAGATGTGATCTTGTGTTCCATGTTTGACCTTGGTGTATGCCTCTTTGTCTAAGTTATTTGGGATGCTATTCATGAGGGTTTTGGGGCTTAGTCTAACATGCCATGGCTCTGATTTTGTTGGTCTAATACCCATGTTTGTCCTCTTTTAAGAGCTCTCGAGAATTACCTTCCATGCCTTATCCTTAGGCCCTCTGGTTTGCATGTTGGCATTGTCATTTTTGGCACTTTTGGCCACTGTTTTGGGATGGGCTGAGGTCTGCCCTTTGCGGTTTAAGTCCACCATTGCATGATCATGTTGCATTACTTTGGTTTCATGCTTGTATTGTATCATGCTTGCATATGTGCACATTGTTTAGCTAGTTGCATTTCATGTCCTAGCTTGCATGATAGATTACATGGCATTGCATCTTGTATGATTGGCACATGCACTTAGCATGCTTGTTAACTTGGCTTCATATTGCATGCTTAAGCCATTTTGCATATTTGAGCCATGTTTGTATACATGCATTGTATTGCTTGGTTTGGGGTGTCAAACCAAGCATGATGGGTGAGGTATGTTCGTACTCAAAGTGACGAAACACGTCTCAACCCTCGGTCGCCGATGCCCTTGATCTCAATATGATAGGGTGTTGGCATTCATTTGTTTGTTCCATACATTTACATTAAGTTGCAAACTTGGCCTCTTAGGCCATCATGCATCAAAATGCATAATTGATGGCCCGAGGGTCGAGGGTCATGCTCCCTTGAGTCCATTGCATGATAGGGAGTGTGGCCATGCTCATATTTGCCTGAAAATTCCATGCCATACACTGTCTGTCCTCTGCTGCTGTCAAAACAGATTTCTGCAGGAACATTTGGCCGACCGACTACTTATTGTGCCAACCGACCAAATACAATTAGCCGATGGCTCAACCAATGGTCGATGACCATTCCCTTTGGCCGGTGGTCTTCCCACTTGGTCGGTGATGCTCCCCAGTGTTCAGAGAAGCATCCTTGGGACTTGTGCAAATTTTCAGAGGAGCAGGGCAGTGTAAACAAAGGCAACAGTGCTATGGCAGCAAGCTTCCGAGCGAGACGAGTCAAGCATGCATCATCCCCGCATTCCGAGGCAGGGCTGCGGCCACCTTCTTTCTACATTTAATTTGTTAATTAATTAGAAGTTCTGTAATAATTAATTTAGCAGTATTCATTTGGTTGTGTAATATTTATTCGGACCCTTCGAGCGAGGGCAATTGTGTAATAAGTGTGTGTGCGTGGGTGCATGTCTTCCAATCCCCACTTCTTTCTCCCTTTTACTTACCTGCTTTCAATGGTTAGTATTAGGGCATATTTAAATTAGCATACCTTATGCTATGCATGCGTGCATCCATACATTTGTCTTGCATGCACCGGGCTTGGCGCATCATACTAACTGCATTGTATTTCAATTCCAAGTTGAATACGTGTTAGTTGTAGCATCATCATATGCCATCTTAGAATAGCCGAGCCTATCATAGTTGCATCTTGCATGTGTTGCATTAGCCATCTTAACATGAACTAGGATCATGCATATGATTACTAACTAGTTTCTATTTTGGCTTGGAGTACTCGGTAAGCATTTATGTTTTAGCATCCTTGCATGAGTGTGAGTGCTGCCATGATAGCATGCTTGCCATGAGGCTACGTGCTTACGTGTTATAACTGCCTGAATGCCTGTGGGTGAAGGTTGGGTTATCTAAAATTGGAACAACGCATTGAATGCGAGTTTTAAGCCCACTTGAAAGTGGCAAAACCATGTTTTTCTAAGCCCACTTGGGGGTGGCAAAATTCACGCCTTAGCCTACTTGCGGGTAGCACCATCAAACCATTTTCAAGTAAACAAGCATGAAATGTTTTGTTCCAATTTAGGTGACTTAGTCTATACTTGTTTGCTGCGCGCATCACATAGTAAATCTAGGCTAAAAATCGGAATAAGAGCACACAATGTTTTCAAAACTAGATATCATGGTTAGTAGAGGCCGATCTTTGATCGGGTGAGCGGGGGTGCTCATAGCTGACCTTCCCCAATCGTACCCAAGTTCTCGAGCCGATGCAACTTTGGTGATGACGGACACGTGGCCTTAGGCAAACGAGTCAGGATTTCCTAAATTTCCCCAAAAATAAAACATTTAGGTGGCGACTCTGTATCTGGCAAAGCAGTCCATGTTTGGCACTTCTTTTCTAAAAATCTGTTTTCAAAAACGATTCGCCGTATTTTGACTCTTTGGTTCAGATTAAGAACCGTGACAATTTGAGTAAGAACTGTAGCATGAGGCCCACGGGCGCGTCTACAATAGCACCAACGCAGATGTTTTTACTTTGTTTTCTTTTTACTAGTAGTTGTAGCACATTGTATAGCATTAGGCAGTTTTATTTTCTTTAAAACTTGTACCCTGTTGTAAAATGTTGTAAAAAGAAACCATGATGGAATGAAAATAGCTTTTTGTTCAAAAAGTGTTGTATTTGAATTCTAAGCATCGCATTGCATCATTTTGCACAAAAATGAAATTGATTAACATTGAACATTCATGTATTGCCAAGTCAGGTAGTGAACCAACGTAACAAACTAAACAACTTAAAAACAACAAGCAACAACAAGACCTTCAGCACTCTCAGCACATAGGAAGAGTAACAACTCGATAATCAAAGAACAACTTGATAAGTAAATGAGCAACAACTCGATAAACAAATCGCAACAACTCGATAATCAAAGAACAACAACTCGATAACCAAAGAGTAACAACTCGATAAGAAAAACTTAACAACTCGATAAGCAAATGCATTTTGGGCAAACAAAGCAACTGAACGCATCCGAAACAGAAGTAAACTCAGACCTTCAGCACTCTCAGCACATAGGAAGGCTAGGAACTCTTTTCTGGAGACTAAAAACAGCTGCAGACCACATTTTTGCTCATAGCCGACCACCAAAAGGGCCTGCCGACCACTTTTTGATCTGCAGACCAGAAAAAGTGGCTGGCCGACCAGAAAAAGTGGCTGGCCGACCAGAAAAAGTGGTCGGCCGACCAGTTGGCCTGGGGACCTTCAGATTTTTGCCACTTGTCCTCTAAACAGTGCCTTATCCTCTTTAAAGGTTCCAGCTTCGGGATTTCCTCATTTGAACTCCATTTCTCCTCCAAATGGAAGCATTTCTTGTCCAAAACCTCACAAATTGGATTGCTAACTTGGATAGCTCGGAAAAGCTGAATTTCCGGGGCTTCGGCATAAATGCACTATTCATGTTGAGCCGCACCTCGCTGCGTTTTCCATTCCTCCATGCCGCGGTAAGGTGTTGGAATCCGGTAACTCATGTTTTTAGCTTTGGTGAACAAGAGATATGCCCCACTTTCGAAGATTTCCAAGCTTTGATGAAATCTGAGCGCGATGAAGAAATCTTGCTCCAATTCCATTTCGGCCACGTCCAAGCCTTAGGATGGATGTGCGGGCTCACTTTGCATGACACTCAGTCATTGATTCGCGACGGAGAGTTGGACATTCCGAGCTTGATTCGTCGGTTTTCTGATGCCGATGACCGTGGCGACCATCACTGGCAGGGTTTTCGGCGACATGCGCTTTGCTTGTGCATGTTGTCTCATTTCTTGCTTGCCCTAGGCTCTGGTGGGTTTAGCGCCCGTTTGATTGAGGTTGCCGAGGGCTTGAAAGAGGGTAAGAGCTGCATCGCCATGACACTAGCTGAGACATTGATGGGTTTGGATGCTTTTCATCGCCGGAAGACGACTAGATTCGTGGGGAGTCCACTACTGCTGCAGGTAATGTTTCCCACCCTATCTCACATATATTTCTCACATCACTCGGCCCTCAGGCTCAGTTTTTTCTCTCAAAACCCTTTTCTCACTTTTCTCTCTACGTACACCTCTCTATTCTTTAATCTCTCATTTTTCATTCCTCCCCAGATATGGTTGATGGATAAATTGAAGGTTGTGGACTCATGCCCAGCATATTCAGCTTGCAACTATTTCTTCCGGCGACGTCTAGTCGATGCCCCTGATGAGGGATGGTGGTGCGAATGGATGTGCAGTTTCTCCGCTGCCAGTATTGCTTGGTGCTACCCCTGGCTTAATCTGCTGGCGATGAGCTACAGTATGACTCGCCAGCCTGGGATTCAGTTGATCGGCCTGACACACTGTGTCCTTTATTTCCCGTTCCAAATCCGGCACCAATTTGGTCATGATCAGACGTGTTCAGAAAAAGAGATAGAGTACCCTGCTGCATTTCCAGTCCGAGGCGTATAGCTAGTTCGGTATGCCACAACATGGAGGGCAAGAGAGCTTCTGGTCCCCGCTCCCACTTTTAGTTGCACCCTCTCTGATGAGTGCATAGCTTGGCTTAATGAAGAGGCGCAGGTTGGGCCTACTTTGGCATCAGAGGCTTCCACAAGCTCTAGGAGGGGATGCAGGAACACCTGACTATGTCCCGAATTTATTTGCTTTAATCAGTACTTTCAAGTTTTCTTTATGAATGTAATAAAAAGCAACTTCAATTTGTATTCAAGAGTAGGAGAACTCTGTACTGAAATCAATGTAATTGAAGGTTTTGGGTACTGAAAATTTTCCGTTTGGTCCAAAAATGGTCTAAGTCATAAAAAGATTAATTTGAGCAAAATCAACTTTTATTAAAACTTTTCAAAACCATTTTCGATATGGATCACAACTGGACACTCCCGAGATCTATCACTGAGATGTATAACCCCGGATCCCAGCAACTGGAAAGTTGCCCCTAGTCTGAATAGCACTGCACTGGAGATCACAACCGAGCTCTTGAATGCAGAATAGACAAAGATGACCAACATGATCACACAGACAAAGTTGATTTGGAAGTGTTTATGGCTAGACTTCATAATGAAGTTGCCTACGTATCCTAAAGATGGGAATCAAGCCTTACGCAGTTCGGCTACGGTTCACTCGTGTATTAACACTCTCCTTTTACGCTCTAACTTTTGCCAAGGCCGCCTTTTCTGGATTTTCAACCTTGCGAGCTTAGTTTTTATTATTTCAAATTTTTCATGCTCTAACTTTTGCCTAGGTCGCCCTTTCGGGTTTTCGGCCTAGCGAGCCACTCAGGGAAAGTATTTCTTCAACTTGTCTATGTTGATCGGTTAGGAGAACTCTAGGCCATCTAGGTCCATCAGAACGACAGCTCCACCCGACCAAATAGACTTGATGATGTAAAGGCCAGTCCAATTGGGTCTGAACTTGCCCCTAGGGTCGTGGATGGGAGCTCAGTTGTCGTTGAGCACAAGATCCCCCTCTTTCAAATTCCTGAACTTAACCTTCTTGTTGAAATCCCTGGAAATTCTTTGTTGATAACCCTGGACGTGATACAGTGCTTTCAGCCTTCTTTCATCAAAGAGCATGAGTTCTTCAAACCTGCTTTGCTGCCAATCTGCTTCAGCTATCTGACACTCAGCCAATACTCGTAATGACGGAACCTCAACTTCGATAGGCAGAACAACCTCCATCCCATAAACCAAGGAATACGGAGTTGCTCCAGTAGAAGTTAGAATTGACGTCCGGTAGCCCCAAAGAGCAAATGGTAGCTTATCTGGCCAGTCCCTGTAGGTTTCCACCATCTTCTGCAGAATGTGCTTGATGTTTTTGTTGGCGGCCTCAACAGCTCCGTTGGTTTGCGGCCGATATGTAGATGACTTATGAAAAGCCACGTTGTACTTCTCCAACAAGTTGATCACCTCCTTCTTGAAGTGGGAACCATTATCCGAAATAATCTCATTCAGGGCTGCGTAGCGATAGATGATGTTGTTCCTGATAAGCTTAGTAACATGCAATGCCTTCAACACTGCGTAAGATTGGGCCTCAACCCACTTCGTGAAGTAGTCTATCGCTACCAGAATGTACTCATGCCCATTGGACCCCTTTGGAGTGACAGCCCCAATTACATCAATCCCCCAGATTGGAAATGGCCATGGCAAAGTCATGTTGCACAGCTTCGACGGCGGAATGTTCATGCGGTTTGCATGGATCTGACATTTGTGGCATCGCCGAACAAAGCCAATACAATCCTCCTCCATGGTTGACCAGTAATAACCCTGTCTAAGGATCTTTTGAGCTAGCATCACCCCGCTCATGTGCGCTCTGCACTCTCCTCCATGGATGGCCTCCATCAGGCGCTTGGACTCTTCAGCATCAACACACAGTTTATGAATCCCGAGATGACCCCTCTTGTACAGTTTACCCCCGCAGACGATGAACTGAGCAGCTATTCTTCGAATTGCGCACTTATCTTTGGCATTTGCCCCTGGTGGATAGGCTTCCTTTTCCAAGAAGTTCCAAACATCGTAATACCGGGGGTTCTCATCTTGTACCTCATCTATGGCAGCAATCAGCTTGTAGGCCGGTACGAATTTCTGTTCGATGATGATCGGACGCATCCGGACTCCGAAAGGGATGTCTATCATAGAAGATAGAGTTGCTAATGAATCAGCGAACCTGTTGTTCTCTCTTAACAGATGAGCGAAGTTCAGCTTCTCAAACCGAGGAATCAGAACATCCAAGGTCTGGTGATAGATTCTCATCTTTTCTTCTTTAACTTTCCAATCTCCTTTAGCTTGAGATACAACAAGGTTCGAGTCCCCGATGACATCCAACCGTTTTGCCCCTAGTTCCAGGGCGACTTCTAGTCCAGCAATACATGCCTCATATTCTACCTCATTGTTCGACACTCTGAACCGGAGTTTGAATGCTAAGGGTATGCAGGAATTGTCAGGTGCTATTAGCAGCACCCCTATCCCATACCCATATTGGTTTGACGTTCCGTCAAAGTATATCATCCAAGTCTCTTCTTTGATATACAGAATGGCCTCGTCTGGGAACAGGTACTCAACTACTTCATCTCCTTCAACTGGGTGATCAGCTAGGAACTCCGCTACTGCTCTCCCTTCACTGACTTACGTGCCATGTACTTCAGATCGAATTCGGAAAGCAAAAGCAACCAACGGCTAGCCTACCCGTAAGTGCTGGTTTCTCGAAGAGATATTTGATGGGATCTAATCTCGAAACCAGTATTACAGAGTGAGCTAACAGGTAGTGCCTCGGCTTCCTGGTAGCTCATACCAAGGCCAGACAAGCCTTCTCCAGCGGAGTGTAGCGGGTCTTGTAATCCAGTATTTTCTTGCTCAGGTAGTAGATAGCTTTCTCCACTTTGTCCTCAGACTCCTGTGCAAGCATGCAGTCCATTGTAGTTTCAGTAACTGAAAGGTACAGAATCAATGGTTTTCCCGGCGCAGGCGGTGACAACACAGGTGGGTTCTGTAAATATTGCTTGATCTGCTCGAAAGCAACTTGGCATCGGTCGTCCCATTGGAACTTCTTTCATTTCTTCAGGAGACCAAAGAGTGGTTCACAAGTCAAGGTTAATTTTGTAATAAACCGTCCTATGAATTGCACTTTACCCAAAAATCCTCGCACCTCCTTTTCAGTCCTCGGTGGTGGCATTTCTAAGATGGCCTTGATTTTGGAAGGATCGACCTCGATACGTCTCTGTGTGATCAAGAACCCCAGCATTTTCCCTGTTGTAACACCAAATGTACATTTCTGAGGATTCATTTACAACCGATACTCTCTGATCCGTTGGAAGAATTTCTGTAAGGCGGTGTAGTAGCCCTCTCTTTCCTTGGACTTGACAATCATGTCGTCCACGTACACCTCAACCTCTTTATGGATCATGTCGTGCAAAATTGTGGTCGCAGCCCGTTGATACGTAGCCCCAGCATTCTTCAGCCCAAACGGCATCACCCTATAACAATAGGTTCCCCACGGGATGGTGAAAACAGTCTTCTTCTGGTCTTCGAGTGCCATCAAAATCTGATTGTCGCCTGAAAACCCATCCATGAATGAGAGCAGCGTATGCCCAGTAGGGAAGTCCACTAATTCGTCGATATGCGACAGAGGAAAGTGGTTCTTCGGACTGGCTTTATTCAAATTCCTGAAGTCCACACATACCCGAATTTTGCCGTTCTTCTTTGGCACTGGAACTATATTGGCCAACCAAGTTGGGTATTCAGATACCAACAGGAACCCTGCGTCAATTTGCTTGGTGACCTCTTCTTTGATCTTGAGAGCCCAGTCCAGGCGGATCCTTCGGAGCTTCTGCTTAACAGGTCGGGCCTCTAGGTCAAGAGGGATCTGGTGCTGTACAATCTCAGGATTGATTCCAGGCATGTCTTCGTAGGACCACGCGAAAACATCTTTGAAATCTTTTAATAAAGCGACTAAGCGCTCGCGCTCCTCCGAAGACAACGTGGACCCGATCTGGACCAACCGCGGGTCCTTCTCAGTACCAATATTAATTTTGGTGATTTCATCAACCAAGGGTTTTACAAACCTCTCCTGCACTTGATCAAGCAAATATTGCAAAACCGGAGGAATTTTTTCCTCGTCGTTTTCATCAAAAATTTGAAAATCTTGATTAATGTAATAAATTAAAGGCACAGAAAAGTACTCGGAAGCCACAGCCGTACCATTCTCATTAATAACATCCAGTCCGCCTTCCTCTGTTACAACAGACTCAAAGGAAAAAGAAAAAGACGACCTGGATAAGACAGTGGCATCTGGGTTATCACCCCCAAGAATACCGAACTCAGACTCAGACGAGTTAGAACCTGATTCCGACTCCACAGACTCAGTGGAATCAGATTTCAGCTCACTACCTGACCCAGTGCTGCTCGATAAAAAGCCCTCATCGCGTTGCCAGACGAGGGAGGGTGCGATGGATGTATCCAGAATGTTTGAAGATGGGCTCACAGCCGCTTCATTCCCGATCATGGAAACTGAGAAGTTATCCCCCAAGCACTCCTGTACGATCTGAGGATCTGAGAGTAGACAAGCCAGTGCTACCCCTATTTCAATCTCTGTGCTCTCGGAATCCTCTTCCTTGCATTGCTCAGCCTCAGTTAGTGGGTCTGTCTGCTCTTCGGCAACATCATCCCCGGATAATTGCAAGTCAAAGAAAATCTCAAATCCCGGCAAGCGCCGTCTTTCTGCATTTAGCCATGGCTCTGGGAAGCCACAGAACGGGAAGTCTTCCTCCTCCCGGACAAAGCATCCATTCAGAGTGCCCTGGATAGGTCGGTGCATCAACTCATAATGCTTCCCAGTCTGCTTGGCTCTGGCTCTTCCGGCCATCTCGTTCCCTTTGCTCACCTAATCCTCTTTGGTAGGCAGATAACCGAGGCTAAACGTATATGGGTTATGCGGCACTTCGGCCGACGCTGCAACGCCTTTCCGGCCACTTCGCCCTAATCCCATCCCGGGGATGTGCTAGAGCTTGTTCATAAGGCAGACAGACTGTGCACTGATGTATAACCCCTCATCAACAGCTAGCATGTTCTGTACAACCTGGGCCTCGACTAGGGTGAACCCTGACAAAAACACATCCTCCGCACCATGCTCAATCTCCAGAACTAGTGTAGAAACCTCTGGCGGCGGATGGATTGAAGAATTTCCAAAAATGATTGCCACCCCCTTCCTGTGGGGGTATTTCAGCATTTGGTGCAGGGTGGAAGAGACCGCCTTCACCTGGTGTAGCCACGGCCGCCCTAGGAGTAGATTGAAGGTTACGGGAACGTCCAAGACATGAAAATCAATATCCTATTGCCCTGGACCAACCTGAGTCCGAATCTATACAGTCCCCACCACCTCTCGACTGGTATTATCGTAGGCCCGTATCACCTGGGCAGTAGGCACAAAATCCGTGGGTTTTAACCTAATGGCATATGCCGTCCTCGACGAACACACGTTGATAGTAGATCCTGTGTCAACAAGGATCACCGATATCCATTTCTCTCTACACTCGACAGAGATGTAGAGTGGTTTGTTATGATCTGAGCCCTCAGGCTGCAGTTCCTTGTCAGTGAAGGTCAATATCGAGGAAGCTCCTCCCGGAAAAACCAGCCCTACCAACTGCTCAGGAGTAGTATCGATTGAAAGCTTGGCCCGATCCATGGCTATAAGGACGACTTGTCTGTGAACTCTTAAGGCCATAAGTAGTCCCCAGATGAAGATGTCTGCTTTGATTTTCTTAAGCTGTTTCATTACAGTCTCCTCCTCGAGCAGTTTTTCTTTCTGCCTCTCCGCTTCTTTGTCCTTTCCGGACACCTTTGGTTGATCCAAGTGTGGGGGCTTAAAACATCGCACACTCTTGGTCATGTGGTCAACCTCCTCAACATACCAGATATCATCCGGTTGGTTATGCCCCCAATCCTCGTCAGTGTGGGCAAGGCGTAAGTCGTCGTCTTCCCACGACATCCTGTCAGCCACCGACAGGCAGCTATCCGGTTCCGTTGTAACTATTCTTGTGCTCACAGCATGTTTCATCCCCGCAAGGGCTTTGGCCTTTCTAGCCCTCTCCAGATCTTTGATATTTTCCTGCTCAAACTACTTCAGTGCAGCCTGCTGTTCAGTATCTTCTGTATTCAAACTGCCCAGATCCCGAGCAAAATTCTTAACACTGGTGCTCTCCGGCGATTTCTCCTAATTCTCGGCCATTCCGGCCACTATTGGTATTCTCATTCCCGACGGTCCCTGTTCTGGCTGAGATTCTTCAACAACATCTGGTTGGTTGTCAAGCCACCCAGTATTCTCTGCTAACCCATCCAAGTCGAACCAGTTAACAGTCACGTCCCCTGAATCCTGCTCTTCAAAGAACTACAGATTTGCGATCTCTTCTTCCAGCTCTGCGAGGTCATCTATCCCCTGATTAGGTCCATCCTCCCGAACCACACAGATCTCTGCCCCAACCGGCAACTCTACCCTCGGCCTAGCCTGGTCTGTTGATGTGATATAACCACTCGGGTTGTACGCAAAGCTCGCAGACCCCTCAGGCTCTGAATCATCATTCCTATCTGCCCCCAAAGTCATCCCAGTTCTGTCTTCAATAGTCACCACCACCAGTTCAGGTTGGGTTTGGGAGGTGCTCAACATGCACAAGTTTGTGTTGTCTGGGATGAACACCTCAGGCTTGGGTAGGTGGGAGGGTGTGATATATATGCTAGGGTCGTATGACATAACCCCAGTTTGGATCAGGTTTATGCGTTTAGGTGGTGGAGCTTGGTTATGTGGTGGGAGAGGGTTGGTTGTGACATTTGGTTTTTCTGGAGGTGCGATCACCCTATTGTCAACGTGATCCTGGATCTCATGACGCAGTTTATAGCACTGGTCGTTGTCGTGACCATGCTGTTGGTGGAAGGCACAGTATTTAGCTGGGTTATGGGAGGGAGGAAGTTTGTCTGGTAATGGCCGCGGCTCTAGGGGCTTCAAGTGCCCTTTCTTGATCAAAACCCCCAGGGCTTTGGACAGAGAAATGTATAGCGGAGTAAAGGTTCTCTGGCCTCGGGTTGGATATCTGGCTGTTTGTGAGCTGGTACCGGACGCACCGGTGAAGGGGGTGGCTGTAAGTGTTTTTGGAGGGGTGGTGGTGACCATGCCCACATTGGAAGTTCTGGCAGTTGTAGCACTACTCGTGTCTGCATTCGTACTGCGAAAAATTCCCTCTTGGGCTGCTCTCTCTCATGGTCAATGAGACCCTGCTTCATGGCGTTCTCAATCTGTACCCCGATCTCGGGTAAATTCGCAAAGGTGGGAAGGGGTAAGACGATCATCTTTTGCATCAGCTTAGGTTGGAGATTGCGCACAACCATCCGTATCTGATCCTTGTCAATCGGCCTAATGGTCATCATAGAGGCTTTGGCCCTCCAACAGGTTACAAAGTCAGAACAGCTCTCTTTTGGCTCATGTCTGGTTGTCTCGAGATCACGAGTTGTGATCTCGATCTGCGTGTTGTAGAAGTATTGAGCTACAAAGGCCTCAGCCATCTCCTCCCAGCTTCTCTTGATAGAATCCTCCAGCTTTGCGTACCAAATAGCCACAACACCCGACAGGGTCCGGCCGAATAGGGAAAACTTCTGCAATCTGGAGAGGCCCATTGGCCTTAGAATATCTGAGAACAGCCGTAGGTGTACCATGGGATCCCCAGAACCGTCAAATCGGTCTATATGCGGCATCTTGAACCGGTCCGGCAAAGTAACCACTGAATCGGTGTATCCATCCTCTATATCCAGAATGGAATTAACGCCTTGAGCCTTCTTGAACAGTTTTTCTAACTTCCTCACTTTCAACGCTGTTGGATCCACCTTAAATTCAAATGGTGTATCCACTAGATTGGTCGGTGCTTTGGACAGCTGAGGTAGGATTGGGGATGGTACCGGCCCCGTTAGGACGTCCGTATTTTCCTGGACGTTTGCAGTCTCCCTGAGTGTTGGAACTCTAGGTGGGAGAGGAGGTGGGTGCGAAGCAGATGCTCCGGCTTGCTGTGGTTGTTACTGTTACTGAAGTCTGGCAATCAGTTCTGTCTGTTGAGCCACAACCTCTGCCTGGCGCGTAGCAAACTTTGCCTGGCGGGCAGCATCCCGCTGCATGGCTTGCATAGTCTCTTGGAGCTGACGCATCATGTCCTCCATGCTTGCCATAAGGTGTTGATCTAACTGAACAATAAGTGTATTTGTCTCTGTAGTAGAAACGAAAACCTCAACCTGACTACTCATTGGCGGGGTGGATAAAGACCGCTGATCCGGTAACTGTTGTACTGATGAACTGCACCTAACTGACCTCCGTCTAGTAACCGGGGGTAATGAAAGGAACACTGGTTGTCCGTCTATCAGATCCTCGGATCGATGAAGTCTTCGACCTCTAACCCAGAGTGCTTAGGGAATATCTGCCTGGTCGGAAGCAATTGTGCTAAACTACTTTGCAAAAAGATAAATAAAGCATAATAAGGAAACAAACAACCAAAAAAACGGATAGCATAACGGCTGAAATAAAGACAACACATAATTGGCATTTGTAAGCTGAATACACTGTTCTCAACACTGATCATTGTTCCCAAATCACTACCCTAGATCTGATACCCTCAGGTAAAACTGATTCTCCCAAATACCGATGCCCGCAGGCCTGATACCCAGACTTGCAAACTGATACATACAACCCTGTAGAGACACACTCTGATAGCACATATCAAGCAAGTAAGAGCCAAAACACCCCTATGGAGGGGTAGGGTTTCCCTGTCCTATTTTGTCAGGAGCTAGGGTTTCACTACGCACACAGCAGTTTCAAACAACCTACAATCGGGTAAGCAACCTATCCTAGTTTGGAATAGTCACTATGGATTCCGATATGCACTAGGTCGAATGGCCAAAAAAGGTGCCTCGGTGAAAACCGAGGTTTGTGTTCCCATCGTGGCTGAGCCCGCAACCGGTCAGCCTTATGGCACACTTCTCAAAGCAAGCCTTCGACAAATTGTTCAGGAATAGCAGACGGCAAACACTGGGACTTAGGCACACCAATGCAAAGAAACACATAAGTGTAAAAAAAACAACATATCATGAGTTCGAGTCAAGTTCTCTAAATCGCCAGCAGAGTCTCCAGAAACTGTAGACCGCCCCGAACTCCGCTCCGCGTACGAGGGCTCAAATTGTAGTTCTTAGCTACTACAGTTCGGACTCCTGTCACGGTTTTGAATCTAATCTCACAAAGTGCAATGTAAGATTGATAAATCACCAAAGAGTCCAAATCCAACAAATCGTTTTGGAAAATCGATTTTTAATGAAGAAGTGCCAAACATGGACTGCTTTACTAGATTTCAGAGTCGCCACCTAAATATTTTGTTTTTGGGAAACTTAGGAAACCTTGACTCGTGCCTAAGGCCACGTGTCCGTCATTACCAAAGTTGCCTCGGCTTGGGAACTTGGGTACGAGAGGGGAAGGTCATGCAATGAGCACCCTGTAGACGCGCCCGAACGCCGCGGGAAAATCCCGTTTCGTTCATTGGACTGACTACTACAGTTCGGACTCAATGTCACGGTTCTGAATCTAGTCTCGCAAAGTGCAATGCAAGACCAATAAATTACCAAAGAGTCCAAATCCAGCAAATCGTTTTGGAAAACTAATTTTTGTAAAGAAGTGCCAAACATGGACTACTTTGTCAGATACAGAGTCGCCACCTAAATATTTTGTTTTGGAGAATTTAGGAAACCCTGACTTGTGCCTGAGGCCACGTGTCCATCACCACCAAAGTTGCCTCGGCTCGGGAACTTGGGTACGAGAGGGGAAGGTCATGCAATGAGCACCCCTGCTCGCCCGATCAAAGATCGGCCACTACTAACATGATATCTTGTTTTCGAAAACACATGCATTCTTATTTCAGTTATTAACCTAGAATTACTATGTGATGCGCACAACATACAAATATAGACTAGATCGCTTAAGTTGGAACAAAGCATTGCATATTTGTTTGTTTGAAAAAAGGTTTGAAGTTTGCTACTCGCAAGTAGGCTAAATCAAGGATTTCAATGAATTGTTCCAATTCAAGCAATCTAACCTTCACCCACAGGCATTTAGGTAGTTATATCACATAAGCAATTTAGCCTCATGGCAAGCATACTGTCATGTTAACACTTACACACATGCAAGATGCTAAAGCATAAACACTCACAGTGTACTCCGAGCCCAAACAAAGAACTAGTTAGTAATCATGCATGATCTTAGTTCATGTTTAGATGACTAATGCAACACATGCGAAATGCAATTAGAAATAGGCTCGGCTATTCTAAGATGGCATATGAAATGCAATTTTGATAACATGCTGTTGAACACGTATTCAAGTTGGAATTGAAAGTACAATGCGATTAGTATGATGCGCTGAGCCCGGTGCATGCAATACAGATGAATGGATGCACGCATGCAAGCATAAGGATGCTAATTGAAACATGTCCTAAAACTAACCATCATAAGTAGGTAAGTAAAAGGAAGAAAGAATTTGGGGTTGGAAGACATGCACACATGCACGCACGCTTATTACAAATTTCGTCCTCTCGACGGAGAGTCCGAATAAATAATACAAGCCAACTAAGTAACTAACTAACAAGCTAATTAATTATTACACAACCAAATGAATAACAAGCTACAACTAATTATTACAACACTTAATTAATTAACAAATTAACTAATTAATTACAAATTCGAATACTAACTAACAAGTAAGCATTAAAATATGTAAACTAGGTTGTTCCAGCTCTGGCTGAAGGAGAAGAAGATGCATGCTCGGTTGCTGTCCCAAAAAACTCTCCGGTTGCTCTTAAAAGGCTCTGTTTGCAGGGTGTCCTTGAGAACTAGCTGCTGGATCTTACCAAATCCTTGCTGGAGACTACACCAGTGGCCTGCCGGCCATGAGAGGTGGCTACCGGCCATCCTGCCGGCCAAAAGTGAAGTACTGCCGGCCATTTACAAGGCACTGCCGGCCACTGGTGTGCTGTGACACCAAGCTGCAGTAGAGCACAAAATAGAAAAAAAGGAAGGTCTCCCAAGGGTATGTACGCACTATGCCACCCCATATCACCTCAAAACATCAAGGGAGAGGCATAGTCAGATCCAAGATCATCAATCACGCATCCCGATGCATGATGGCCAAAGATCCAACTTGTGCAAATCGATGTAAAAATGAATGCACACATAAACACATAAGGCCTAAAACTCTATCATGTATGATCAAGAGCGTCGACGACCGAGAATTGAGGCACGTTTCATCACTTGGAGTATGAAATGTCCCTCGTTTCTCGTGCCCAGATTAACACTTAATCCAAACAACAATGCAACATAAGCATGGCATACACAATGCGACTCAAGCATGCAAACATGCGATATGACTTAAGCATGCAAACATGCAATGCAATATGAACAACCTAACAAGGCTAATGACATGCACAATGCTAATGCATGCAACAACTAGCATACACAATGCAAATGTTAACTAGTATGCACAATGCAATGATGGCCTACTCAACGCAAAGTACAAGGCACACACAATGCGATGAACATGGCATACACAATGCGAAGTAATATAAGCATGCAAACAACATGCAATCAATCATTCTCAATGGACTTAAATGAAAATGGACAGACCTCAGCCATGCCCAAATCAGTGGCCATAACACCAAAATGAAGGCACCAAAAGCATATATAAGCATGCACATGTGTAGACACCCCATTTTTGACCGTTCTCAAGACTTGGACGTCATCGTTTGAATACTCGATGATCATCCATGCTTGTGTTCATTCCCTTCTCAGAGGTTCTGAAAATTAGGGTTAGACAAGTTATATCTATCTATCTCAATATCTCCCTCTCTCTGCATTTGTGTGTGTATTTGTGCTCTAAAGTGTAGTATTGTCTTACTATTGTACACAACACACACACTAGAACACCTTTCTCTTGGAGCTGTGGTCCCTTGAGGTTGATTTCAGAGTTCTTGGGTTGGTTTGAACTCAGAAAACTTGCTAGAGTTTTGTTCTTGAAGAAGTTCTACAAGGGTGAGCATTCTTGCTTTAGATACCCTTTTCTTGCTTAAGCTTTTAGTTCTTCTTGCTTATTATTTTAAGCTTAGCTTATAACTGATAAAAGTTCTGTTTTTAATTGCTTTAGACTTTTGTTTAAGGTCTCTTTTTGGTTTGGGGTTGTTTACCCCCTCCAAGGCCTTGTTAGGCCTTGTTTTAGGCCATCCTTTTTGGCCCTTGTTTTGAGCTTTACATGACCTTTCTATCACTGAAATCCAGAGGATTTTCAGTGGTGGAAAGATGGTTTTGAAGTCCTAAATAGGAGAGGGTCATCCCCTCTCCTTGTTGTTTTGTATGCTTGCGTAAATGGCTTATGTTGGTTGCTTGTATGCTTAGCTTGTTTTAGCTTCATTTCAGTATATATTAGGCTTTGTTTTGCCATGATATAGCACTGTTTTAACTTGGTTTGGACATACCATGCATGCTTCATGTACTTGTCTTGTAATCCCCTCATTTGCCTTAACATGTATCTAGCATCTAAACTACCATGCTTGCATGTTTTGGCTACACTCCATGAAGCTTTTAGCCTTGTTGTAGCATGCTTAAGCTCTGATTTGAGTTGTTTTGACCATGTGTGCCATGCTTTGTATAGCTACCATGCATTTTAGCTTGTTAGCTTTGGGTGTCCAAGTCACTAGCATGCTTTACTTGGACCATTTCAGTGATTTGGCATCATTTGTTATGTGTTTTCAGTCCATGTTTCATGCTCCTACACTTGCACTTATCACTCCTTTAATGCTTTAAAGAGTTTGTGTTTTATGCCTCATGAATGTGTCATTGTGTATGCCATCATGCTTAGGCCTTTGGGATGCCATCTAAGTGGGTTTTTGGGCTCATTTTAACATGCCATAACTCTGATTTTATTGGCTTAAGTCATGCCATGTTTGGTTTTGATAGGTGTAGTGTAACACTTCTTTGGTAGCCTTGTATGCCTCATGTTTTCGACATTGTGTTCTAGCTTGTGTTGGCTAGTTTCGAGCTTGCTTTTGGTCTTGTTTAGACCTGCCTTGGGACTGTTTTAGGTCCCTTCGGCCCTTTGGGGCTTGCCTTGCATGGCCATGGTTTGAGTCCCTTGACTAGTTTCAAGTTTTAAGCTTTCTTGCATGCTATGCTTATGATTATTTGGTTGATTTGGCATCATCCCTTGCATGATTTCAGAAGCTTACCATGCTTGTCACATGTCCATGTTTGTCTCCTTTTAAGTGTTCTTGAAAGTTGCCCTTTTATGCTTAGGTGTTAGGCTAATTAGCATGCATGTTTGTATGTGTATTTCATGCCTTTGTTGCATCATTTGGGCCTATTTGAGAGCTGTCCTTTTTAGTTTAAATCCATCCTTTGCATGTTGTTGCATGCTTGCCTTGCATGTTGTCGCATGCTTGTTGCATATTTAGTACCTTGCATATTGTTGCATGCTAGTATGTTGCATGCTTGTTTCATGCTCATATGTTGCATGCTTGTTGCATGCTCATCCCTTTATCATGTTGTCACATGCTTGTCTCACATGTTGTTGCATGTTTATCTACCTTTGCATGCCTTGCACGCTTGAATGTTCATGTTGCATTTTGCATGCTTGTTAGGGTTGCATGGCATTTGGCATGCTTGTTACCATTAGCCTTGTATGGCATTATCTTTAACATACTCATGTTGCATTAGCTTTGCTTGCATGTTTGCATTGCATTGTGTGTGCATCCCTTGCCTCTTGATTAAGCATGATAGAGGTTGGGGCCCCTTGGGTGTTTTTTGTGCATTTCATTCCATATTAATTGCACATTTGGCTCCTTTGGCCATCATGCATTGAAATGCGTGATTGATGGCCTGAGGGTCGAGAACCATACTCCCTTGAGCTCATGACATGATAGGGAGGGTGGTTGTGCATACATTGTCTTGCAAATGTATTGCCATGCTCTGTCTGTCCTCTGCTGCAGCAAAAATAGCATTTTGCAGGAAGATATGGCCGATCGGCCATCTGCAGTGCCGGTCGGCTACAAACATCTGGCCGATAGCTTCACATATGGTCGATGATTAGTTCCCCTTGGCCGATGGCCCCATCTTTTGGCCGATGACTTCCCACAGTGCTTAGAGAGTGGTTCAGAAGCATCATGGAAATTTCCACACTTTGCAGAGGTACAGAGCAGTGCAGACAGAGGCAACATGTAGCATGGCGATGGATTTCCGAGCGAAGCCGATCAAGCATGCATTTGTCCTTCTTCCCCAGGCTGATTTACTGTTTTCATAACTTAATTAATTTGTTTAATTAGTTAAGTGGTTTTGTAATTAATTAATTAGCTTGTTAGTTAGTTAATTTGTATTATTCTTTTGGTCCCTCCGTCGAGAGGGCACAATTGTGTAATAAGCGTGCGTGTGTGTGATGCATGTCTTCCAACCTCAATTTCTTTCTCCCTTTTACTTACCTACTTACGATGGTTAGTTTTAGGGCATATTTCACTTTAGCATTCCTTATGCTAT
The DNA here is from genome assembly GCA_036172215.1 of Camellia granthamiana. Lineage (NCBI taxonomy): Eukaryota > Viridiplantae > Streptophyta > Magnoliopsida > Ericales > Theaceae > Camellia > Camellia granthamiana. Next base: position 17,122,861 of record CM069911.1, read on the forward strand.
GCATGTTTGCATTTATTCATCTGTATTGCATGCACTGGGCTCGGCGCATCATACTAACTGCATTGTATTTCAATTCCAAGTTGAATACATGTATCAAATTGTTGCATCTCACATGCCATTTTAGATTAGCCGTGCCTATTCAAATTGCATTTTGCATGCGTTGCATTAGCCATTGCTAACATGAACTAGGATCATGCATTGATTTTTAACTAGTTCTTTGTTTTGGCTTGCAGTACACTGTGAGTGTTTATGCTTTAGCATCTTGCATGTATGTGAATGTTAACATGAAAGCATGCTTGCCATGAGGCTAATTGCTTATGTGATATAACTGCCTGAATGCCTATGGGTGAAGGTTGGATTGCTTGAGTTGGAACAATTCATCGAAATCCGCATTTTAGCCTACTTGTGAGTAGCAAACCTCAAACCGTTTTCAAACAAACGGATATGCAACGCTTTGTTTCAAATTAGGCGATCTAGTCTATACTTGTTTGTTGTGCACATAACATAGTAAGATTAGCTAATTAACTGGAATAAGAACGCATGTGTTTTCAAAAACAAGATATCATGTTTAGTATAGGCCGATCTTTGATCGGGCGAGCGGGGGTGCTCATTGCATGACCTTCCCCAATCGTACCTAGGTTCCCGAGCCGAGGCAACTTTGGTGATGACAGACACGTGGCCTTAGGCACGAGTCAGGATTTCCTAAATTCCACCAAACAAAATATTTAGGTGGCGACTCTGTATTTGGCAAAGCAGTCCATGTTTGACACTTCTTTCTTAAAAATCAGTTTTCCAAAACGATTTGCCGGATTTGGACTCTTTGGTGATTTATCAGTCTTGCATTACACTTTGCGAGATCAGATTAAGAACCGTGACATATTGAGTCCGAACTATGGTAAGCAAGGCCCTCGGGGCGCGTCCACAACATGCAATGGCCCATCAAAGAGGCCTAAGAGCACAACTCTCAAGAGTGCTCAATGAGTGATAAACATGGAAGTGTAACAACACTAAGGGCTCTGAAATCAAATCTGAAATGATGCCAAATCATTCAAACAACACAAGTAAAGCATGCGAGAGGGCCTAAGGCACAAGGCCATTAAAGGGACTACACAAAGGGCATATAATACATGGCACAAATGATTGAACCAAACATGGACAGAGGTTAAATAGGTCTAAACAAAGACCTAAACATGCTGAGATAAAGGCTCAAAGGTCAAGGTATGCAAGCATACAAGTTAGGCCACAAACAAGGCGACAAATGCACAACCCTTAGAGGCACTCAAAGGGTGAATGAAGTGAGAACATAAGCATGCTATAAGCTCTGAAATGAAGTATTAAATGATGTCAAATCATTTAAATATGTCAAAGATAGCATGCATGAGTCATCAAAACACAAAGCTAGTAAGGCCCATTACACTACAGCTATACAAAGCATGAAGGATATGGCAAAGGCAACCCAAAACAATCCTAAAACATGTTGAAGTGATGCTAAAACATGCATGGAAGTAAGCCAAAACAAGCTAGCATGAGGGGCATAAGGTACAATGCATACAAGGCAAATAAGGTGGATTACACTACACCTATTAAGACCAAGCATGAGATGACTTAAGTGACAAAAATCAGAGTTATATCATGGCATAATAACCCCAAATAAGCACTGAAATGATGGCTCGCAAGCTAAGGCATGAAGGCATACACAATGATTCATGTTAAGGCATAAAGGGGCAAAATCTCAGACGCATTGAATAAGTGACAAATGTGAATGCATGACCATGAAACATGGACTGAAATCACATTATAAATGGTGCCAAATCATTAAAATAGTCCAAGTAATGCATGCTAGAGGACTCAATACACAAAGCTAACAAGCTAAATTGAACCATAGCTACACAAAGCAAGTCATGCATGACCAAGACAACACTAATTAGACCTTAAACATAGTAAAACATGAACAAATTCTTCTCAGAGCTAAACCAAAAGCATGCTAGAATGACATGTTAAAGCATGAGACACACTAGGCTAAATCATGGAATTACACTACAAGTGTATTATGCATGCATGGAATGACAAAACCAAGTAAAAACAGTGGCATGCCATGCTAAAATAAGCCCAAATACATGCTAAGATATGGTCAACATTGACTTAACAAAGGTGCTCAAACATGAGGCATATGAATCTAGTAAACACAATACAAGGAGAGGGGATGACCCTCTCCTATTTGGGACCTCAAAACACCCTTCCCACCACTGAAATTCTTCTGAGTTTCACTGGTGAGAAGGCCAAAACAAAGTGGTCCCAAAGGCTTAAAGAGAAGGCACAAAAGCAAGAAAAAACAAGGCCTAAGAGGGGGGAAACAACCCCCAACGAAAAAATGACCCTAAACAAATATCTAAAGCATGCAAAAACAGAACTTTTTTTAGTAGGAAGTTAAGCTCAAAACAGCATGCAAATAGGTTCAAAAGCTTAAGCAAGAATGGGGGTTTAAAAGTTAAGTTTCTCACCCTTGATGACCACCTTCAAGGCTGCAACTCCAGCACCCTTTTTGATCAAAAACCAGTCTAAAAGCTTCAAAAATAACCTCAACGGACCGTAGCTCCAAGAGTATGGTGTTTGAGTGTGTGTTTATGTGTAAAAGTGAGACAAAATGACACTTTTAAAGCATAAAAACAAGAACAAAGAGAGATATAGATACAAAGTTGTATGTATATCTCAGACCTCAGAATTCCCAACCTCTGAAATGGAGGAGGAGCCTCTCCTTATATAGAAGAGAGGCAATGTAAAGCTTGTTAAACAAGCTTGAAAAGAGGCTCATCCCTCCATACACGTGTATGGAGGAGAGATGAGTGAAAACTAGCTGGCTCAAAAGATCTGGAGTGAAATCTACTGAGACAAAGGGTTCTGCCGGTCATCAGTTGTGGCCGGCAGTGGCTCACTGATGGCCGGCAGGCATCATCAGTAGCAGGTAGGGGAAAAAGTAAGGCCGGCAGTGCCAAACAGAGGTCGGCAATGCACTATGAGGATCATACTGAAAGGCCCAATACAAGGTCCAAAAATAGGACAGAAAGGATACTGGGTTTAGAAAGCTCAAACCTGTGATGTTCCGCCGCGAAAGTCGAGTACTCGACGAGCAATCGAACTTGTGGCTGGATGAACCGGCAAGCACAACCAAGTCTTGAGGACGGTCAAAAATGGGGTGTCTACAGTTGCCCCTCTTTGATAGAACTCGAAAGTCACAAAGTGACGGGAGTGAATGTCAAAGCCCGGAGACGACCCATTTTTGACAAGGCCGAAGACTCAGACAAACATTCAACATAACCATGTAGAGATGTGCCCGCAGGCTGGGGCAAAATGCAAATGACATGCACAATGCAAGAGCATAACTTATGATTATGCAAAGAAAACTGTAATGAACCAATTATATACAATAAATGCAACAGTTTTAAGCAAGCGAATACCAATCAAACTACATTACATGCAGAAAGGATGTAAGAGAATTTATGCAATTCTCACTACATCTCACGCGGAGTACATACAATACCGTCCGGTTTGTCTGGTCGCGCCAGCTTCAAATGAACCGTACATACAATATCGTGCCTGCAAAAGAAAGAAACTCAACAGGTACAATATCATTAGAAACATGCATAGCAGTGCAAATGAAAAGTGTGTCACAACGCGAGTGAAGAGGTGCATAACAATGCAATCCTGAGGGTGCGAGACAACATGGGTGGAAGGGTGCAAGACAATGCAACCTAAGGGTGCGAGACAACGCGAGTGGAAGGGTGCAAGACAATGCAACCTAAGTATGATGCATAACAATGCGGAAGGGATGCAAGACAATGCAAGTGAAGTGTTCATAACAATGCAATGCACTAACAAGTGCAGATAAGGTGCACAAAATAGCGCGAACAATGCAATGCACTAGCAAGTGCGGGTGAAATGTGCAAAATAGCGCAATGATACTATGTAATGCACAAAACAGTGCGATGCGCAAGATAGCGGGATGCAATGCACTAACAGGTGCAGATAAGGTGCGTAAAATAGCACGAGCAATGCACTAACAATTGCAGGTAAAGTGAGCAAAATAGCGCGAGCAATGCACTAACAGGTGCAGGTAAGGTGAGCAAAATAGCGCGAGCAATGCACTAACAGGTGTAGGTAAGGTGTGCAAAATAGCGCGATGCATAAAATAGCGCGAATGAAATGCAATGCACTAACAGGTGCAGATGAGGTGTACAAAATAGCGCGATGCGCAAAATAGCGCGAATGAAATGCAATGCACTAAGAGGTACAGATGAGGTGCGCAAAATAGCGCGAATGGAATGCAATGCACTAACAGGTGTAGATGAGGTGCGCAAAATAGCGCGATGCGCAAAATAGCGCGAATGAAATGAAATGCAATGCACTAACAGGTACAGATAAGGTGCGCAAAATAGCGTGAATGAAATGCAATGCACTAACAGGTGTAGATGAGGTACGCAAAATAGTGCGATACGCAAAATAGCACAAATGAAATGCAATGCACTAATAGGTGCAGATGAGGTGCGCAAAATAGCGCGATGCGCAAAATAGCGTGAATGAAATGCAATGCACTAACAGGTTCGATGAGGTGCGCAAAATAGCGCGAATGAAATGCAAAAGATACGAGCATTTTCTATGCAAGATGAGAGCATGTAATGAAGTGCACAAGATAGTGCAATGCGCAAGAGAGCATAAGTGTAAACTACACAAAACAGTGCAACGCACAAGAAAGCATGAGTGTAAACTGCACAAAATAGTGCGATGCGCAAGAGAGCGCAAGTGTAAACTGCACAAAACAGTGCGATGCACTAAACAACGTGAATGATTTGAAATGCACTAAACAGTGCAATACGCTAAACAACGCAAGTATAAATGCAGGATTTTAAGGTCTCCTAGACCAAGTGAGTGCACAAGACAATGCGAGGCAGGGAAGAATGCACAAAACAGTGCTAACAAGATGCACAAAATAGTGCAATGCAGGGGGGTGTGCACAAGACAGTGCGATACAATGCACTAACAAGTGCAGGTAAAGTGTGCATAACAATGCAACTAGAGTGTGCGTGACAACGCAAGTAAAGAGGTGCACGACAATGCAACTAAAAGGGTGCATAATAATGCAAGTAGTGTGCATAACAATGCAAGTGAAAAGGTGCATAACAATGCAGGTGTAACGTGCATAACAATGCCACTGAAAGGGTGCATAACAATGCAAGTAAAAAGGTGCATAACAATGCAGGTGGAATGTGCATAACAATTCAAGCGGAATGGTGCACAACAATGCAGGTGGAATGGTGCATAACAATGCACGTGGAACGGTGCATAACAATGCAAGTGGAACGGTGCATAATAATGCACGTGGAATGGTGCATAACAATGCAGGTGGAACGGTGCATAACAATGCACGTGGAATAGTCCATAACAATGTAGGTGGAACGGTGCATAACAATGCACATGAGACATGCATAGCGAGGCAAGTGCAAGAAATGTATGCTCCATGCAACATTAAGATGCGCATTTCATGCCAGGGTGAGAAGTGCACATTCTATGCATGCAAGGTTAAAACATGCTTCATGCAATATACATACTTTATGCAAAAAGATCAACGACGTACATCCAATGTAACGTGTATATTCTATGCGACAACAAGAATAAGTATAGTACAAGATGCATTTATGCAATATGTGTGATGATATGATACATGTTACAAGCAACGTAGAGCATGATGTCTAGGGAATGCAATAAACAAACAAAGCGGCGCTTTAGAAAGCACCTCATGGGGTGAATGGCGATGAACCGCTCTACTCTGATGGGGATCTCCCCTTGTGTTCTTTGAACACTCACCTTACGTTCTTCGAACTTTTTCCTTCAACTCACAGTATAAAGGTTTTGAAATGCCGGCAAGGATTCTTCACATAGAACACTTTGGATGCCACTTTTCTTCCTGACCATATTCACAACTTTCCCTATTCTCCAACGGGGTGACAGACTAGGTTGGTTCAGTATCCAGAATTGAGGTGCATACATGCTATCTCAACTTATGGGGCTTCCATACAGATTTCAAGCCAGGGATTCACCCCTGGGTATTCAAACCAGACTTTAGTCTCGAAAATTCCAAACCTTTGTGTTCTAGGCAACAGCCATTCGAACTCTAGTTTTCACCGTCGGAGTTGATCTCCTAAGAACTCATTACAAACATAGCCAAGATGCCTCTGGCAGGGAGTGGTACTCAGGGAGAGCACTTCTGATCGCCCTTTTGGCATGGAAATGGTCAGCACAATATTCTGTTTACTTTGAACACACAGCTCAAACATACAGCTCATAACACAGTACTCTGTTTCGCTGAACACACAGCCCATACAGCACACTGCTCATTCTGAACACACAACCTATACAGCACACTGCTTAGTCTGAATACACAGCTCATAACACAGTACTCTATTTCTCTGAACACATAGCCCATACAGTACACTGCTCATTCTAAACACATAGCCCATACAGCGCACTGCTTAGTCTGAATACACAGCTCATAACACAGTACTTTGTTTCTCTGAACACACAGCCCATACAACACACTTCTCATTATGAACACACAGCCCATACAACGCACTGCTTATTCTGAATACTGCTCACTCTGAACACACAGCCCATAACACAGTATTCTGTTCATTTTGAACACACGGGGTGAAAAGACGGAACTTTGCAGAAGTCGAAACAAACTCAGATGCTTCGAATTTTCCCTCTTTTCTTTTGCCTCGTAGTCCAGAACCCATAGCTTCAGATAGGTTCTGGTTTTACTGTTCTGACATGACCTGGGTTAAACCCTGCGGTTTATGAAAGAACAAATTTTTGTTTTGCACAAATGTGGAGAATGGCACAGCACTCCGAGCACAAAATGATTTATTTTGAAATTAAGAAATGAGAAAAAGGTTCTCAACTGGGTATTGAGCCTACGACTGAACACAGCAAAAACGACTCAACAACGGAAAACAAAGGTAAAACAACCTAAACACGTCTATTGACGCTCAAAACGACTCAAGATAATAATCAAAACAAACCAAACAACACACGTACACCACTTAGATGTGTTCCAATAGTGAGAGACCTCTCAGTTCGCGAAGAGCCAGTTTCTTCGGGCATTGTTTCCCACCCTTTCTTATTTGTGATTCTCACATCACTCGGCCCTCAGGCTTTGTTTTTCTGAAAATGCCCTTTTCTTACTTTTTCTCTCAACACACCTCTCTCTATTCTTCAATCTCTCTAATTTTTTATCCCTCCCCTGGGTGGTTGATGGATAAACAGAAAGTTGTAGGCTCTTGCCCCTAACATTCCGCTAGATTCTTCTTCTTCCGCTCACAACAGTGAACTTCCCCACAGAGGGGTTGTGCTATAACTGGGTGTGTAGCAAATCTGCAGCTAACATCGATTGACGATGCTCTGCTGGGGAGTTTGGACGTGATCAAATCCGTCCAAATGAGGGAGTGCAATATCTTGATCCATTCCAGTTTGTGCTTCGCGCTTGGCTTGATACCTCGCTGCATGGAGGATGAGAGAGCTTTCTGCCCCTTGCTGTTAACTTCGGTCGTGCCCTTTTCCGGCAAATAGAATGCCCTTTCTGGCAAATGCATTGACAACAGGGAAAAGACAGGTAGCCTAACTCAACTGTGCCTTTAGTTCATCATTTTGACCATTTTTTGTTTTGGCTTTCTACTAAAACAATTTTGACCAACATGAGAGTTAGATTAACATACTTTTTCAATTTTCTGATTTAAAATCATGCAAGTTAGGTTATGAGCACTGCAAATTTTTCTTTTTGGGTCGAAGATATGGTCCAGTTTTTTTGGAAAAAATGAAGCAAATTTTCGAGAAAATTAGTCAACTACAGTAAAAATTCTCAAAACCTGTTTTTGCAAACGGCCACTGCTCAGCGAGCACGGAACCTACTCTTGAGATGCACAACCTCAGATCCAAAACAATGGAAAATTGCCCCTTGTCTAAATGGCATTGCACGGCAACGGAAAGTTGCCCCTAGTCTGAATGGCACCGCAGCACATGGCAACCAGTCCTCACAGTGACAATTACCACCGAACTCTCGGATACAGAGAAGACAAAGATGATTAGAACCATTACATGGGCATAGTCAATTTGGAAGTGTTTATGGCTGGACTTCAGAATGAAGTTGCCTACGTATCCCAAACATGGGAATCAAGCCTTACATAGTTCAGGTTAAGGTACACTTGGGTATTAACCTCTCATTTTACGCTTTAACTTTTGCCAAGGCCGCCCTTTCTGGGTTTTCAACCTTGCGAGCTCTGTTCTTCTTTTCTTTTCATCTTTTCATTTTCTTTTTATTTCTTTTCTGCTCTTTTTTCTTTTTTCTTTTCTTTCTTTTCTTGCTCTAACTTTTGCCTAGGTCGCCCTTCCAGGTTTTCGGCCTAGCGAGTCTCTCAAGGGTAAAAGTGTAGCTTTGTCCATGTCAAATGGTCTTGAGATCTCAAAGCCATCTAAATCCAGGAGAGTGGCTGTTGTTCGCTGATGATGTAGGAGTCCATTCAATGGGGGCTGAATTTGCCCCTAGTGTTGTGGATAGGAACTTAGTTGTCCTTCAGCAATACTTTCTTCTTTCCTCCCTTCTGGGATTTGGCATTGTTACCAGTCTTCATTGATTTGCAGAATGATTCATCTTTGGCTCTTCGAGCACGTCTGACATTTTTGCCCCTAGTTCAAGGGCTGCTTCTGATCTAGCTTTGCAAGCTTCCTTTGATCACATCTGATCTTCTTGATCTGACTTTTCTTGCCCCTAGTTCATGGGCTGCTTCAAATCTGGCCATACAGGCCTCACATTGTGGTTGACCATTGAACATTCTAAATTACGGTTCAAGGTTTGAAGGCAAATGGGGGTCGAGTCTCGAGGCTGAGAGCGATCTTAGGCTACAAAATCTCAAGAGCAATTCCACACAGATCTTCGTAGGACCGCGCAAAACATTTTTTGAAATTTTTTAAGAAAGCGACTAATCGCTCGCGCTGAAGACAATGTAGAACCAATCTAGATCAAGCTAGGGTCCTTCTCAGTACTCACTTTAACAAACATGATTTCATTCATTAAGGGCTTAGCATGCCTCTCTTTCTCTCAATTGATCAATTTTTTGCAAATCCTGGGAAATTTCTCCCTCTTTGTTTTCATCGCAGTGTTAAAAAAAGGTTTTGAAAAACTTGGGTCAATGCAATGATTTCAAGGCACAGAAAAGTAGGTGAAAAGCATTGCTGTTTCATTCAAAACTTGTGGCACAACTGGCACAAGGCAGAAGTAAACACAAAAGTATGAAAATCGCTGCTGTTTCATTCAGATCTTCTGATGTAATTGGCTCTATGGCAGAAACAGACTCAAAAGAAAGCGAAAAGACAAATATAAAACAAAATAGTGATGTCCGAGGTAACACTCATGAAATCACCCGACTTCAACAAAACAGAACTAACTCGATACAACAAGACAGACACGACTGACATAGTACAAAAAAGACTGACTATATACAAAACAACAAAACTGACTGAATACCCAAGTCCGATAGTACAAAAACTAGCATTCACAAATGCTCAAAACAGTGCGTGCCATACGCCATATCTGAAGTAAACTGAGCGCCGCCCGCAGGTGGTTCATCCCTTGATCACATACTCGCATTATCCTCGAAGTTCACTGATCCAGTGACGATAGACTTTGCTGAGCTTGGTGGGAGGACGGCCCCGTTGTCGAACAAATCCTGTATTTCGTGGCGAAGATGAAAGCAATTGTCGGTGGTGTGACCGGTCTGTTGATGGTACGCACAGTACTGGGTAGCGTCATGACTAGGTGGAAGACGACTAAGGAGAGGCCGAGGCTCGAGGGGTTTGAGATGCCCCTTTTTAGCAAGAATTTGAAGAGCCTTGGACAAAGGCATATAGAGAGCATGGAAGACCCTGCGAGCTCGGGGTAGAAACTTCGAGGTTTGTGGACTTTTGTTGGACGCACTAGCAAAGGGGTCGGCAGGCTTGGCTTGGCTTGCTAATCTTTCCCAAATGCAGAATTAGGGTTGGACGGAACGGTTCTGGTACGATGGCCCTTCTCCCGATTTTCCCCTTGGCTTGAACTGTCCTCGGCTTGAGTGGGGAAAGTGTCATCCACAGTTTTTGCAGCAACTGCGAGAACTTGTTGCTTGTTCAGTCCCCCGGCTTTTAAAGCCTCAACAGCCCACATGAGTTGTTCATAGGGATCAGTGTCTGCCCCTACCTCGTTCTTACCACTAGCCTCAGCTTGGTCGAAGGTTTGGGTTGCTACATCAGTGCGAAACCCGGTTGTTGTTGACATGCTATTACCTATACTTAGAATAGGTTCAGGTTGGCTGAGTTCAATTACAATTCGCCCTAAGAGCGGGGCTCTTCTGGCATGAAATTCCCGACATACGATGTGGTCGGAAGTGGAGCCGACATTCCGTAGGCTAGATCAGCCATAGATCTTTGAAGATCGCCGATCATTCCCATTAGCTCAAAAGTGGTGGGCTCACGGGTTTGAAATGGTTGGGGTTCCCAGATTGGATGTGCGGCAGGTGACCTGGGCGGGGGTTGCATTTCAACATTGGTCTCACCCTGCATGGCGATTCCTTGGTTTAATGCTGCTGCCATGACCACAATTTCTTCTGAATTCTGCGTCATCACGAGTTTGCTGAACTGAACAGAGGTGATGTGACTGGTGACTAACGGATCAGATGAACTGGTGAGCCCTGACTGGCCTTTCTCTACCTTGCCTCAGCGAAGGAAAACTCTGGCTGCTCTGAACTGAATCTCTGACCTGACAAAGTCTATCAGCACAAATCAAATGAACCTCGGGGGATATTGGAGCCTTCTAAAGCTATGGTTCCAAGACTACCTTGCAAAAGAGAAAACAGGCAGCATCACAGCCCAATTTCATCGATACAGACATGAACATAGCTGAATGATTGTATTCATTACTAAATTCTGCCCAAAATTCTGCTTGTAAACTGATACCCTTAGGTAAAACTGATTTTCCCAAAATACTGATGCTGATGCTCGCAGGCCTGAGACTTGTAAACTGATATATGTATTCCTGTAGAGGCACACTCTAAAAGCACATAGCACGTAAATGAGAGCCAAAACACCCCTATGTTAGGGTAGGGTTTCCTTGTCCTATTTTGTCAGGAGCTAGGGTTTCACTATGCATGCAGCGGTTTCAAACAACCTACAATCGGGTAAGCAACATGTCCTAGTTTGGAATAGTCACTATGGATTCCGATATACACTAGGTCGAATGGTCAAAAAGGGTGCCTCGGTAAAAATCGAGGTTTGTGTTCCCGTCATGGCAGAGCCCGGTACCGAGGTTTGTGTTCCCATCATGGCAGAGCCCACAACCGGTCAGCCTTATGGCACGCTTCTCAAAGCAAGCCTCCGGCAAACCGTTCAGGAATAGCATACGGCAAACATGGTGTCCTAGGCGCACCAATGCAAATGCAATGCAAAGAAACACATAAGTGTAATCAAAACAAGATATCATAAGTTCGAGTCAAGCTCCCTAAACTCCCCAGTAGAGTCGCCAGAAACTGTAGACGTGCTCGAACGCCGCGGAAAAATCCCGCTTCGTTCATTGGACTGACTACTACAGTTCGGACTAAATGTCACAGTTCTGAATCTAGTCTCGCAAAGTGCAATGCAAGACCGATAAATCACCAAAGAGTCCAAATCCGGCAAATCGTTTTGGAAAATTGATTTTTGTAAAGAAGTGCCAAACATGGACTGCTTTGCCAGATATAGAGTCGCTATCTAAATATTTTGTTTTGGGGAATTTAGGAAACCCTGACTCGTGCCTAAGGTGTGGACGCGCCCTCGGGCTCTCCGATGCTCTTCCACAGTTCGGACTCGTTTTTGTTACGGTTCTTAATCTGATCTCGCAAAGTGCAATGCAAGACTGATAAATCACCGAAGAGTCCAAATTCGGCAAATCATTTTGGAAAATAGATTTTTATGAAGAAGTGCCAAACATGGACTGCTTCGCCAGATACAGAGTCGCCACCTAAATATTTTTTTATGGGGGAATTTAGGAAACCCTGAGTCGTTTGCCTAAGGCCACGTGTCCGTCATCACCAAAGTTGCCTCGGCTCGGGAACTTGGGTACGATTGGGGAAGGTCAGCTATGAGCACCCCCGCTCGCCCGATCCGAAGATCGGTCTCTACTAACCATGATATCTAGTTTTGAAAACGTTATGTGTTCTTATTCCGGTTAATTAGCTAATCTTACTATGTGATGCGCACAACACAAAAGTATAGATTAGAACGCCTAATTTGGAACAAAGCATTGCATATCCGTTTGTTTGAAAAATGATTTGAAATTTGCTACTCGCAAGTAGGCTAAAACACGGATTTCAACGAGTTATTCCAACTCAAACAATCCAACCTTCACCCACAGGCATTTAGGTAGTTATATCAACTAAGCATATAGCCACATGGTAAGCATGCTATCATGTTATCATTCACACTCATGCGAGATGCTGAAGCATAAATACTTACAGTGTACTCCGAGCCAAAACAAAGAACATGTTAGTAATCATGCATGATCCAAGTCCATGTTAAATGGCTAATGCAACGCATACAAAATGTCACTGGAATAGGCTCGGCTAATCCTAGGATGGCATGTGGAATGCATAGATAACATGTATTCAAATTAGATTTGAAATACTTATGCAGTTAGCATGATGCGCCGAGCCCGGTGCATACAATACTGATGAATGATGCACGCAATACTGATGAATGATGCACACATGCATAGCATAAGGTATGCTAAATTAAATATGCCCTAATACTAACCATCAAAAGCAGGTAAGTAAAAGGGAGAAAGAAGTGGGGGTTGGAAGACATGCACACACGCACCCACACTTATTACAAATTCGCCCTTGCTCGGAGGGACCAAAAGAATATACAAATTGATTAACCTACAAGCTAATTAAATATTACAGACCACTTAAACTAGTTAAGCAAATTAACTAAGCTAATAAAGCGGTAAACAGCCTCGGAAAGAGGGTCCAATGCACGCGTGCACGGTTTCGCTCGGAAATCCACCGCCATGCACAAGCTGCCTCTGTTTTCACTATTTTCCTCCTCTGAAGACTGCACAAGTCCCAAGGTATACTCTATGAACATTGTGGAACACCACCGACCAAGTGGAAACATCACCGACCATGTCAGGATGGTCATCGACCATCTATGAAGCTCTCGGCTAGACATTGTTGGTCGGTCGGCACTTGGTGTAGTCGACCGGCCAAAACTTCCTGCACAAACCTGTTTTGATAGCAGCAGAGGGCAAAACATGGCATGGCAATGCATTTCAAAGTAGTGTGTGCACCAACACACCCCATATCATGTTTATGACTCAAAGGGGTATGGTACTCGATTCTCGGACCACCAATCGCGCATTTCAATGTGTGATGGCCCAAGAAACCAAGTTGTGCATTTTGATTTCAAATGTAATGCAAACCAAACAAACAAATGAGGCCCAACCTTTATCATACTCAATTCAAGAGGCAAGGCATGCATGTTCAATGGAATGCAACTTAGGCATGGAGGCTAAGTATGCAACATGAACATGTAAATGAGCAAGCAAACATGCAACAACATGTTAGGCAACCAAGAGAGGGAATGCATGCCAAATGCATTATAACTTAAACATGCAACAACATGTCATGGATTAAGCACACAACGAGGCACATTTGAAATATCATGCTACAACATGTGATTCATCAAATATGCAACAAGTATATGGCATCATACAAGGTAAGCATGCACCAACATGTAAAGGGTGGACTTATACCAAGATGGACAGCTCTTACATAAGCCCAAAACAGTGGCCAACATGCTCAAGAATGAAGGCAAAATGACATGCAAACATGCATGCACACAAGGACCAACACTTAGGCATATAAAAGCAACTTTTAAGCACACTTAAAAGAGGAACATCATGGACATATGGCTTGCATTGTAAGCTCTGAAAATCATGTATAGGATGATGCCAAATCAAGTAAACAAGACAATCAAAGCATGCAACAATGGTCTAAGGCCTAAGGCTCACCAAAGAGGTATTGAACTACACTTAGCAAAACCAAACATGACATGATTTGGTCTACCAAAATCAGAGTTTTAGCATGTTAAAACAAAGCCAAAAACACATTGACATGGCATCCTAGAGACCTAAACATGATGGCATACACAATGACACATTCATGGAACATAAGACAACAACCTTTTAACACATTAAAGGGGCATCAAATGCAAGCATACAAACACACCACAAGGACTGAAATGGCATGGCAAGTGGTTCCAAACCACTGAAACAAAGCAAGGATGGCATGCTAGAGGGGTCAATGCTCAAGGCATACAAGAGAGGTTGCGTGGTAACTATACAAAGCTAGCCATGGATGGCCCAAATAACTAAAAACAGACCTCAAACACATCAAAACAAGCATAAAAGTTTCACAAAACTAGGCCAAAACACATGAGCATGGTAGTCTAAATGCTATGCACATGTTAAGGCAAATCATGGCATTACAAGACATGTATGCAAAGAAAGCATGGTGTGTCTAAACCAAGTAAAAATAGTGCTATATTATGACAAAATAAGCACAAATAACACTTAAGACATGGCCAACATGCACTTAAAAATGGTGCTCACACATGAGGCTAAAATGGCACATTTTGAAGGTAACAAGGAGAGGGGATGGCTATCTTCTTCTTAGGACCTTAAACCACCATCCTCACCACTGAAATCCCTCAAGATTTTAGTAGTGAGGAGGCCCAAACAAGGTGGTCCCGGAGCTCACCAAAATAGCACAAAAATGGGGCCAAACAAGCCCTAAGAGGGGTCAAACAACCCCAAACAACAAAGCAACCTTAAACAACTATTTTAAGCAAGTAAAAACAAGACTTTTATATGTTATATACTAAGCTCAAAAACAGATGCAAGGTAGGCAAAAAGACTATGCAAAAATGGGGTAAAAAGGGCAAGAATCTTACCCTTGAAGACCTTCTTTAAGAATGGTGCTCCAAAAGCTTCCTCAAGACCAAAACCAGCTCAAGAACTCTGAAAATCACTCCTTAGCACCTCAGTAGCCAAAGGAAAGTGTAACTCTAGGTGTTTGTGTGCAAAACTAAGCACAAAACACCTTAAGGTAAAAAAGAGAGGGAGATAGAGATAGATAGATACACTTATGACCTAACCCTAACACAGAGCTCCTCTGGACTTTTTGTTGTAACCCTAGAGGAGGGGGAAGAGGCCTCCTCTTTATAGAAGATCACTCTTGCAAAGCTTTCAAAACAAGCTAAGAAAAAGTGAAATCCCTCCATACATGTGTATGGAGGGGGTGCAAGGTGTATGCCAGCTAGCACAACTGGCATAAAAATTTCTGCAAAAGCAGATGCACAGTGGTCGGCCAGCCAAAAATGCCATTTTGACCAATAAATGGTCGACCGACCAAAGATAGTGCTGACCGGCCAAATATTTGGCCGATAGAAACAAAACACAGCCGGTGGCCTGAAGCCATGGCCGGTGATGTGTGGGGATGGCCAACAAGCCATTCCCTGCTCCTCAAAAGCAAAACACAAGTGTTTGGTGCAAAACCAAACACAAAACAGTCGAGTCGAGAGGTCCTGAGGCAAGGCGCATGGCCGAGACCTTCGGGAACTCAAGACAAACACAAACATGGATGATCACCGAGTATTCAAACGGTGACGTCCAAGTCTTGAGGACGGTCAAAAATGGGGTGTCTACATAAGGCCACGTGTCCGACATCACCAAAGTTGCCTCGGCTCGGGAACTTGGGTACGAGAGGGGAAGGTCATGCAATGAGTACCCCCGCTCGCTCGATCAAAGATCGGCCACTACTAACATGATATCTTGTTTTCGAAAACACATGCGTTCTTATTCCGGTTATTAACCTAGAATTACTATATGATGCGTACAGCATACATATATAGACTAGATCGCTTAAGTTGGAACAAAGCATTGCATATTTGTTTCTTTGAAAAATGGTTTGAAGTTTGTTACTCGCAAGTAGGCTAAATCGATGATTTCAATGAATTGTTCCAATTCAAGCAATCCAACCTTCATCCACAAGCATTCAGGCAGTTATATCACATAAGCAATTTAGCCTCATGGCAAGCATGTTGTCATGTTAACACTTACACACATGCAAGATGCTAAAGCATAAACACTCACAGTGTACTCCGAGCCAAAACAAAGAACTAGTTAGTAATCATGCATAATCCTAGTTCATGTTTAGATGACTAATGCACCACATGCGAAATGCAACTAGAAATAGGCTCGGCTATTCTAAGATGGCATATGAAATGCAATTTTGATAACATGCTGTTGAACACGTATTCAAGTTGGAATTGAAAGTACAATGCGGTTAGTATGATGCGCCGAGGCCGGTGCATGCAATACAGATGAATGGATACACGCATGCAAGCATAAGGATGCTAATTAAAACATGCCCAAAAACTAACCATCATAAGCAGGTAAGTAAAAAGGAGAAAGAATTTGGGGGTTGGAAGACATGCACACACGCATGCACGCTTATTACAAAATTCGCCCTCTCGACGGAGGGTCCGAATAAATAATACAAGCCAACTAAGTAACTAACTAACAAGCTAATTAATTATTACACAACCAAATGAATAACTAGCTACCACTAATTATTACAACACTTAATTAATTAACAAATTAACTAATTAATTATAAATTCGAATACTAACTAACAAGTAAGCATTAAAATATGTAAACTAGGCTGTTCCAGCTCTGGCTGAAGGAGAAGAGGATGCATGCTCGGTTGCCATCCTGAAAAACTCTCCGGTTGCTCTCAAGAGGCTATGTTTGCAGGGTGTCCTTGAGAACTAGCTGCTGGATCTTACCAAATCCTTGCTGGAGACTACACCAGTGGCCTGCCGGCCAAGAGAGGTGGCTGCTGGCCATCCTGTCGGCCAAAAGAAGGCACTGCTGGCCAAAAGTGAAGTACTGCAGGCCATCTACAAGGCACTGTCGGCCACTGGTGTGCTGTGACACCAAGCTGCAGTAGAGCACAAAATAGAAAAAATGGAGGGTCTCCCAAGGGAATGTACGCACTATGCCACCCCATATCACCTCAAAACATCAAGGAAGAGGCATAGTCGGATCCAAGACCATCAATCACGCATCCCGATGCATGATGGACAAAGATCCAACTTGTGCAAATCGATGTAAAAATGAATGCACACATAAACACATAAGGCCTAAAACTCTATCATGTATGATCAAGAGCGTTGGCGACCGAGAATTGAGGCACATTTCATCACTTGGAGTATGAAACATCCCTCGTTTCTCATGCCCGGATTAAGACTTAATCCAAACAACAATGCAACACAAGCATGGCATACACAATGCGACTCAAGCATGCAAACATGCGATATGACTTAAGCATGCAAACATGCAATGCAATATGAACAACCTAACAAGGCTAATGGCATGCACAATGTTAATGCATGCAACAACTAGCATACACAATGCAAATGTCAATTAGTATGCACAATGCAATGATGGCATACTCAACGCAAAGTACAAGACACACACAATGCGATGAACATGGCATACACAATGCGAAGTAATATAAGGATGCAAACAACATGTAATCAATCATGCTCAATGGACTTAAACCAAAATGGACAGACCTCAGCCATGCCCAAATCAGTGGCCATAACACCAAAATGAAGGCACCAAAAACATATATAATCATGCACATGCAATGGCCCATCAAAGAGGCCTAAGAGCATAACTCTCAAGAGTGCTCAAGGAGTGATAAACATGGAAGTGTAACAACACTAAGGGCTCTGAAATCAAATGTGAAATGATGCCAAATCATTCAGACAACACAAGTAAAGCATGCGAGAGGGCCTCAGGCACAAGGCCATTAAAGGGACTACACAAAGGGCATGTAATACATGGCATAAATGATTGAACCAAACATGGATAGAGGTTAAATAAGTGTAAACAAAGACCTAAACATGCTGAGATAAAGGCTCAAAGGTCAAGGTATGCAAGCACACAAGCTAGGCCACAAACAAGGCGACAAATGCACAACCCTTAGAGGCACTCAAAGGGTGAATGAAGTGAGAACATAAGCATGCTATTAGCTCTGAAATGAAGTATTAAATGATGTCAAATCATTTAAATAGCTCAAAGATAGCATGCATGAGTCATCAAAACACAAAGCTAGCAAGGCCCATTACACTGCAGCTATACAAAGCATGAAGGATATGGCAAAGGAAACCCAAAACAGTCCTAAAACATGTTGAAGTGATGCTAAAACATGCATGGAAGTAAGCCAAAACAAGCTAGCATGAGGGGCATAAGGCACAATGCATACAAGGCAAATAAGGTGGATTACACTACACCTATTAAGACCAAGCATGAGATGACTTAAGCGACAAAAATCAGAGTTATATCATAGCATAATAACCCCAAATAAGCATTGAAATGATGGCTCGCAAGCTAAGGCCTGAAGGCATACACAATGATTCATGTTAAGGCATAAAGGGGAAAACCCTCCAACGCATTAAATAAGTGACAAATGTGAATACATGACCATAAAACATGGACTAAAATCACATTATAAATGATTCCAAATCATTAAAATAGTCCAAGTAATGCATGCTAGAGAACTCAATACACAAAGCTAACAAGCTAAATTGAACCATAACTACACAAAGCAAGTCATGCATGACCAAGACAACACTAATCAGACCTTAAACATAGTAAAACATGAACAAAATCTTCTCAGAGCTAAACCAAAAGCATGCTAGAATGACATGTTAAAGCATGAGACACACTAGGCTAAATCATGGAATTACACTACAAGTGTATTATGGTAAAAACAATGGCATGCCATGCTGAAATAAGCCCAAATACATGCTAAGATATGGTCAACATTGACTTAACAAAGGTGCTCAAACATGAGGCATATAAAGCTAGTAAACACAATACAAGGAGAGGGGATGACCCTCTCCTATTTGGGACCTCAAAACACCCTTCGCACCACTAAAATTCCTCTGAGTTTCAGTGGTGAGAAGGCCAAAACAAAGTGGTCCCAAAGGCTTAAAGAGAAGGCACAAAAGCAATGCCAAACAAGGCCTAAGAGGGGGGAAACAACCCCCAACAAAAAAATGACCTCAAACAAAGATCTAAAGCATGCAAAAATAGAACTTTTTTTTAGTAGGAAGTTAAGTTCAAAATAGCATGCAAATAGGTTCAAAAGCTTAAGCAAGAATGGGGGTTTAAAAGTTAAGTTTCTTAACCTTGATGACCACCTTCAAGGCTGCAACTCCAGCACCCTTTTTCATCCAAAACTAGTCCAAAAGCTTAAAAAATAACCTCAACGGACCTCAGCTCCAAGAGTATGGTGTTTGAGTGTGTGTTTATGTGTAAAAGTGAGACAAAAAGACACTTTTAAAGCATAAAAACAAGAACATAGAGAGATATAGATACAAAGTTATAAGTATGTCTCAGACCTCAGAATTCTCAACCTCTGAAATGGAGGAGGAGCCTCTCCTTATCTAGATGAGAGGCAATGTAAAGCTTGTTAAACAAGCTTGAAAAGAGGCTCATCCCCCCATACACATGTATGGAGGAGAGGTAAGTGAAAACCAGCTGGCTCAAAAGATCTGCAGTGAAATCTGCTGAGACAAAGGGTTCTGTCGGCCATCAGTTGTGGCCGGCAGTGGCTCACTGATGGCCGGCAGGCATCATCAATAGCAGGCAGGGGAAAAAGCAAGGCCGACAGTGCCAAACAGAGGCCGGCAATGCACTATGAGGATCATGCTGAAAGGCCCAATACAAGGTCCAAAAATGGGGCAGAAAGGATACTGGGTTTGGAAAGCTCAAACCTATGACGTTCTGCTGCGAAAGTCGAGTACTCGACGAGCAATCGAACTTGTGGCTGGATGTACCTGCAAGCACAACCAAGTCTTGAGGACAGTCAAAAATGAGGTGTCTACACACCCCCGCTCGCCTGATCAAAGATCGGCATTTACTAACATGATATGTTGTTTTTGAAAACTCATGCGTTCTTATTCTAGTTTATTAGCTAGCTTACTATGTGATGCGCACAGTATACAAGTATAGACTAAATCACTCAAATTGGAACAAAACATATCATGTTTGCTTGTTTGAAAATGGTTTGAAAGTGCTACTCGCAAGTAGGCTAAGACGTGGATTTGCCACGCTCAAGTGGGCTTAGGAAAACATGATTTTGCCACTTCAAGTGGGTTTAAAACTCACATTTTGATGAATTGTTCCAATTCAAGCAATCCAACCTTCATCCACAGGCATTCATGCAGTTATATCAGTTAAGCAAATAGTCTCATGGCAAGCATGCCATACATGGCAACATACACATCTCATGCAGTATGCTAAAGCGTAAAAGCTTACCTAGTACTCCGAGCAAAAAAAGAAGCTAGTTAGTAATCAATGCATGATCCTAGCTATGTCAAGAATGCCTAATGCAACACATGCAAAATGGAACTAAATAGGCTCGACTATTCGAAGATAGCATATGAATGCAACACTCGATAACATGCTTTAAAACACGTATTCAAGTAAGTATATTAAAGTACAATGCAGTTTGTATGATGCGCCGAGCCCGGTACATGCAAAACAGATGAATGATGCACGCATGCGAAGCATAAGGATGCTAATTGAAAATGACCCTAAACTAACCATCGAAAGCTGATAAGTAAAAGGGAGAAAGACGTGGGGTTAGAAGACATGCATCACACATAAGCACATTTATTACAACAATACACCCTCTCGACAGAGGGTCCAAATAATAAGCTAACTAGCTAATCTAAGCTAATTAAACTAATTATTACAAAACAAAACTAATTAACTAACAAGTTAACTAATTATTACAAAACAAGCTAATTAGCTAACTACACTAGCTAATTAAATACAAATGAGTAGCTAAATGCATTAACTACTTAAGCACAGAACCAAAGCATTCGCTAGCTTAAGCAAAGCAACTAAGTAAAGCAAATAAAAGGGGCCTCGGGGCGAGAAGTGCATGCATGCTTGGTCACCTTGTTTGGAAATCCATCGCTATGTCCTAACTTGCCTCTATTTGCATTTGATTTCAGATCACTGTACAAACCTCCAGATAGCTTCTACTCCATCATGGGAACCTCCAGGAAGGCTGCCAACCACTTATTGGTGTTGAAGACCACCTGTAGACCACTGACATTTGCTGCAGACCAGAAAAAGTGGTTGGCCAGCCACTTTTACTGGTCTGCCGACCAGAAAATTCTACCCAATTCCATTTTGTTGCAACAGAGAACAAGAAGGGGCACGGCAGTGTATTTGCAAGATATATGTGCACAACCACTCTCCCTATCATTTCTTAAGCTCAAGGTAGTGCGGTTCTCGACTCTTGGGCCACCAACCGAGCATCGCAATGCACAATGGCCGAGAAGCCAAGATTGCACATTTCAATGTAAATGAATGCACAAATAACACATAAGGGCCTTAAACTCTATCATGTATGATCAAGAGCGTCGGCGACCGAGAAATGCGCACGTTTTATCACTTCAAGTATGAAACGTCCCTCGTTTCTCGTGTTTGGATTAACACCCTATCCAAACACAATGCAATGCATGCACAAGATTCCAAACACAATGCAAGGCATGCACACACAATGCAATGCATGCACATGCAAACAAAGTCCTTAAGCATTGAGGCACACAACACTAAGGCTATACAATGCAATGCACAATGGACTAAACCAACCCCAAATAGACTTCACGCATGCCAAGACAATGGCCAAAATACTCTTAAAAGATGGCATGAAAGGCTAGAAAATGCATGCTCATGCATTGACTCACCAGTTAAGCATAAGAGCACAACTCTCAAAAGTGCTCAAGGAGTGACAAATGTAAGAGTGTAGCCACACTATAAGCACTGAAATCATGTATGAAATGATGTCAAATCATCCAAACAACATAAGCATCGCATGCTAGGAGGCCTAAGGCACAAAGCTACCAAGGAGGACTACACAAGAGGCATGCAATATATGGCACAAATGAATGAACTAGCCACAGACAGAGCTCAAATAGGTCAAAACAAAGACCAAAACATGCTGAAATGGGAGCTCAAAAGTCTAGGCATGCATGCACATAAGCTAGGCCACAAACAAGGCAATAATGCATGACCCTTAGAGGCACTCAAAGGGTGAAAGAAATGGGAACATGGCAATGCTATATGCTCTAAAATAACATGTTAAAGGATGCCAAATCATGAACATGTCACAAATGAAGCATGCTATGGTGCTTAAAACTCAAGGCTAGCAAGGCCAATTGCACTACAGCTATGCAATACAAGAACCATATGGCCAAGACAACCCAAAACAGTCCTAAAGCATGCCAAAATGATGCTAAAACATGCATGGACTAGAGCTAACACATGCTAACATGAAGGGCATGAAGCATGGAGTATGTAAGGCCAAAATGGAGGATTATACTACACCTACCAAAACCAAGCATGAGATGGCTTCGCCAACAAAAATCAGAGTTATGGCATGTCAAAATAACACCAAAAATGGGCTAATACCAAGTCAATACATGCTAGAATAACAAGCTCACTCATTAGGCATACAAGGCTATCAAAGAGGATTTACACTACAAGTGTAAGAAGCAAATGAGGGATGCTCTAACCAACCAAAAACAGAGTTGTATCATGGCAAAACAAGACCAAAAATACATTGAAATGATAGCCCAGAAGTTTAGGTAAGATGACATACATAATGGCTCATGTTTAAGGCATAAAGAACCAGCCCTCCAAAGCATTAAAAGAGTGAAAGATGTGAGGGCACGACAATGAAACATGCTCTGAAATCACATAACAAATGATTCCAAATCATGAAATGTCACGCCCCAAACCCGCCCCTAGAAGTTTGGTGACGAGACCGGCCAGTAATCCGTGGATTACCACAGGCCTCTCTATACATGACATAAATAAGAAGGGGCTCACGGAAGCACATGCAGAAACTATAGTCCAAGAGCTGTGCATTTATATGAACAAGTGTATATACATGCCCAAAAATGATAATTACATCTTATGTTACATAACATGATCAAAAACATTACATAAGTACAAGTCACAAAAACAAGAGACAAGACTCTCCCACGGCCTTCCAGGCCTAGCCCCAGCTCAGAGGCATACAAAACTCCAGGTTAGGCTTCAAAACGGCGGCTCGGCTCGAGACTCCGCCTAGGCTTGGCTACCTGAAGGCTCACCTATAATACATAAATACAAACAATGAGCTAAAGCTCAGCAAGTAACATTTAAGTAAAAGGGTTAGTGAACGAATCCCAACATTTCATATATACAGTCATAAACAGTCAACATTCATAATGGCATAATCCACAGAACCTTTCATAACCTTTCATAACTTTCAAACAGTCTAACATTTAACAGTCTAGTCTACGAGATCTCGTGACTGGCCATGAGCCTTCATCTTCATGCCCTGACCCAGGACTGATCAGGTCGTGGGCCCGCATGTTCATGTCGCACTCATGACTTCGCTATCTATGGATGCCATACTAGATTTGCAAATAGGCCATTCGTTCACAGAAAACATTATCATTTCAAAACATATCATACATATCACTTTTGAACATACTTTCATACGAACATATCATTTACAGAAATGTTACTTACAGTGCGTTTCCAATACCGGTTGCACGGTCTTCGAAGTTTGTCCTGCAATTCACATTATAAAACATTTCTTAACAGTTATCATCATCACACATTACATCATTCATGCCTCTCTTTCTTTCCTTTACTTTAATTCATATCATTTCATTCATTCTTTACTTCATTTCATGTTCATTTTATGCTCATGAGATGCTAAATGATGCAATTAACATGATAGAATCATAAGGAATAACTTCCCAGACTTTTCCTGAAAAATGCCTTCCCGCTCGAGCGCCCACATGCCCGCTCGAGCGGACAGTTCAACTTGCTAAAACTTCTGGGAGGGTGATTTCTGCGCTCGAGCGTGCTCCCTTCCGCTCGAGCGGACAGAGCAAACCTCCGAAACTCTGGTTCTTCTTCCCTCTTTCAAATTCCCATCTCTTCTTTACAAAATCAACTTCTAAAACATGAAATACAACCTCTCAAACATATGATCAACACTTTAATTAACTCATTACATCTTCAATCGAAACTCAAATGCATTAAATAGAAGATCAAACCCATGAAGTTAGATGAAAAACCATGTTCATGCACTTTAAAGCTTCATAGCTCTACATCCATGGAGGTTTCCCTCAATACACCAAGTATACTTGAATCATGCTATATATGCTCAATTTAAACATAATTTCTCTTCAATCCTCTTATTTATCATGAAATTAGGGAAAAGATCCTTACCTTGATCTCTTGTTTGGAGGAGTTAAGCTCAATCCCTTTTTTTTTTTCCTCTTCTTCCTCCTTGATCTCTCTCTCTCCCCGAATTCTCTCTCTTCTCTCTCTTTCCAGATTTTTCTTTGAGTCAATGAGTCAAAAAGCCACCATCCTTATCTTTACATATATAAATATATATCTATATCAATTAACCCATTGTGCCAAATCAAATAAGCCAAACAAGGCCCTTGCACTTTTCCATACATTCTAAATAATCCATTATGCCAATACACGGGTGCCAAACAAAACTTAACGAATCGGATAAATTTCAGTCTTCAATTTAATTTCCCGAACAGTTCTACACATTCCCGACATCACATAGACATATTTAATTTTGTTTTCTGAACCCATTACTGTCATCAATTTCAGTCTCAAAGTAGTAGCATCAACAGATATTTTTCTAAGTCAACAGATATTCTTCAATTAAATCATATAAACACATAATTATTTACCGGTAATTACGTTACACAGTTCCGGGTCATTACATGAAAATAGCCAAAGCAATGCATGCTAGTGACTTGGAAACTCAAAGCTAGTGAGTTAGAATGCACTATGGCTATACAAAGCAAGGTATGCATGACCAAAATGACTTAAAATAGAGCTTAAGCATGGCAAAACATGATTAAAATCTTGTTGGAGTTGAGCCAAAATCATGCTAGAATGATGGTCTAAAGCATGATGCATGTTAGGCTAGTGAATAGGATTGCACTACAAGTACATGAAGCATGCAATAAGTGATCAAACCAACCCAAAACAGAGCTAAAACATGCTGAAATAAGGTCCAAGACATGCTAAGATGGAGCCAAAACATGCTAGAAAGACATGCTACTTTGATGAGCCACAAGTAGGATTACACTACACATACAAGAAGCATGCGAGGGGTGACTAAGACAACCAAAAATAGAGTCATGGAAGGTCTAAAAGGTCACAAAAAAGTGCTCAAACAAAGCTTCAAGAAGATAGAAATACATGCTCTTTTAATGAGCCATCAACACAAGCATACAAGAAAAAAGGAGGGGAGACAACCCCCTCCTATTTGAGGCCTCAAAACCAAGTTTCCACCACTGAAATTCCTCTGGAATTCAGTGGTGAAGAGGCCAAATAAGGATGATCACAAGGGCCTAAAGTGATAGCTCAAAAGCCTAGCAAACAAGGCATGCAAGGGAGTAGATCACCCCCAACACCAAAGAGACCTCAAACAAACATCTTAAACACTGAAAATCAAAAAAAATTTATAGTTTAAAGTTAGGCCTAAAACATCATGCAAATGGGGCCAAAAGCTTAATCAAAACAAAGCTTTAAAGGGGTTAGAGACTTACCCTTGTAGAACAACTTCAAGGAAGCAACTCCAGCAACCTTTTTGGATTAAAAGCAATCCAAAAAACACAAAACCAGCTTCAAGATGCCTTAGCAACAAGAGTGTGGTGTTTCACTATGTGTTTGTGTGCAAAAGTGTGAAGAAAATGCACTTTTAAGCACAAATATGAGAGAAATGAGGAATTATAGAGATAGAGATGTATGTATAGTTTCTAAGCAAATTTCCAAACCTGAGACAAGAGGGAGGAGGCTCCCTTTTATAGAAAAACATGCATGAAGCTTATTGAGCAAGCTTGAAGCTCCAAGCAATCCCTCCATACACGTGTATGGAGGATGCCTTCTGTGCCCAACAGCTGGCACAGCGGGCAAGAAAATATCTGCAGGAAACTGTAGGAAAGCTGCCGACCAATTGAAGTGGTCGGCCAGCTACTTGCACTGGTCGGCCGACCAGCACAAGTGGTCTGCAAGGAGACCAAGTGGTCGGCAAGGGGGGGGAAGGTGGTCTGTACCAAGAAAGCAAGGTGGTGGCATGGCTACCAACCACTTTTAGTGGTCCAAAGACCACCAAGATGAGTTGGCCGACCAGAAAACTGGCTGGCAAGCAGGAAAAGTGGTTTTTAGGGAGAGAAACTGGTCTACAACCCCTATTCCACCCTCCAAGCAAGGAAAACAAGGTTTATGCCCAAAAAAAACCAAAAAAGATGCAAGACAAGAGTCCGCGAGTCAAGGCACGCAGCCGAAAACCTCGAAAACTAGTCTACGGGCACCAAAAGTGGTCTACGGAAGGGAAAAGTGGTCTATGGCCACAAAAAGTGGTCTACAAGACCTCTGTGTCCCTCTAGACCAAGGCAACAAGGCATGGTCCAAAAACCAAGCCAAGAGGAGAACGCTAAGTGGTCCCGAGACAAAGCGCCCGGCCGAAGACTCCGAAAATCGGAAACTAGTCTACAAAAGGGAAAAGTGGTCTACAGACCTCTCTCTCCCTCCAGGGAAGGTCAACAAGGCATGGTCCACAAACCAAGCCAAAACACAAAGAGTTCAGAAGCCCGGAGGCAAGGCACTCAGCCGAAAACTCCGGAAACTCAAAACGAGCACAAACATGCGCGATCATCAAGCGCTCAAACGATGACGTCTGAGTCTTAAGGTCGGTCAAAAATGGGGTGTCTACAATAGTTTTAAGAATGAAAACGGTTGAAATTTTAAAAATATAAAATATTTTAATTTAAAATTATATTATTAATTACTAATATAAGATACATAATTCTTTTTAGGTCTGGCATTGGTCCAGTTCGAGATCGGACTGGACAGTACTGTTGGACCCATGGGGAACCACCACAGGTCCCGTTTTTATAATCCGAACTATTCAATATGTAGAACTTGTCAAGTACTATATGCCTATAAAAATCACATTGATCGGATATCGATAACTATGTGATCAAAACTGTTTTTTGTCAATCGTTAATTTGTTCACCGTCCATTTTTTTTATACAAAACTAATTTGATCACATAGTTATCGATATCCGATCAATGTGATTTTTTACAGCCTTATAGTATTCGATGAGTTCTACACATTGACCGGTTCGGATTATCAAAATGGGACCCGTAGTGGATCCCCATAGACCCAACAGTATCGTCCAGTCCGATCTTGGACTGGACCAAAGCCGAACCCATTTTGAAAATTTTAGGGTGCTCCCACCCACACACGATCATGGGCATGATAAATTACGGAAATGTCCAAATTGGTCTAACTAAAAACGAATATGATGCAATGAGAGCACAGCATTTA
Source organism: Camellia granthamiana (assembly GCA_036172215.1). Lineage (NCBI taxonomy): Eukaryota > Viridiplantae > Streptophyta > Magnoliopsida > Ericales > Theaceae > Camellia > Camellia granthamiana. The sequence continues at coordinate 17,150,493 of CM069911.1, forward strand.
AAAAAGGACAAACAAATTGACATGAATTTACAAAATAGTCCAAAGTCTTGTCACCTCTAAAAGATAATATGAAAAAAAAAAAAAAAAAAAAGAGGAAGAAGATAGCCATGGTTGGTGTACATACCAATTACCAACTCTCTCTTATAATAAAAAAAAAAAAAAAAGGTGTATAGAATGGTTACTTATTGACCTACTCTCTCTTATTATATATAATTTTACTGCACCTTCCAGGAAGGTGGTTTTGGCATTTCATTTGTTGCCAGCTTCCCTTTTCTTTCTCATAGATTTACTTCTAAGCTATCCATTACAATCTGTTTTGATCTTTTAGTAGTGTCTCAGATTTCGATCAAGTAACTAAACTACCACCAAAGCATCTCTTGAGATTTTCTTTTTTCTTTTTATTTTTTATTTGTTATTTATTTATTTATTTATTTTAGACTGCCTTGCATATGTTTGATTTTTCACTTAATTTTTAAGTTCTTTCTTAAAAGATGCTTAATAGGATGATTGATGATATCTTTCCATCTGTGTCTATTTGTGTTAGTAAAATTTATTCTTACTCCCAATCGATAGAAATTAAACAATAATTTTGATTAAAAAATTAAACAAGAACAATCAAGCAATTGTGGAATTGGTTCAAATCCCTCAAAAGAATGAGCATTTCTTTGGAACAACTGAAAGTTACAAAGTAAATGAAGCAAACAACAAGTAATTTCAAAAGTGAAACTACTGAAGTTCACAGAAATTTACAAAGTATAGTAATGAACTACCCCAATTTCGAAAGAAAAACTACTCCTAAATTATGCTAAGTCTAAAACTAGCTTTTTGGTTGTTGTTTGATGTTCCCTCTTTCTGTAAATTTCTAGCCTTTATAATTCTTTTTTCCCATGCCCCCATGATCTTCTCAATCTGCAATTGTTGCTTTGTGACTACTACAATTGCTTCCCAGCTTCTAGGCCTTCCAATCACATTAGACCTTCATTTTTGTTTGTCGAACTGCCCCTTCTTCAAGTTATCACTTGCCTACAAGCCCTTCTAAGTCTATGATCACTGCCAGTAACTGCTCCATCATCCAATGTTAACCCATAGGCACAAACCCTGATGACCCTTGTTTTCTGATGCCAACTATCTAACCTGGACTTAGCCACGTGTCCTTAATTGACTGGACCACCTGTCGATAGAGCCTTGAAATTTACTTGCCAATCCTTTCCCTACTGTTGTAACTGCTTCTTCATCTTTCTTCAGCACTTTACACAAACCTGCTACATCTCCCCCATGATCTCTAGCACTACCTTTGATAGAGGAAAACATTTTACTAAGGCCCATAACTGCTTGTAACCTCCTTTGCTTCTTTAAACTATTTATCTTTGACCCAACTCCACTTTTAAACCTCCAGCCACATCATCACACAATTTCCCTTTAATTAATGAGCATGATCGATAGAAGAAAGCTTTCCAATTCACAAATATGGTTTCCTGTAAATCAGTCCACCAAGCCAATTAACCAATACACAACTAGCTTATGACCCTCTCAACCAATTGATGCACATGATCAAGTCTTTCACACCACGTAGCCCATTGACTGTTGCAAGACTTAATTTTGACTTCACTGCCACATGTCATAAGCAACTTTTCATTCCCTGTTGACAAAAGAGTTACAAAAATGGGTGCAAACAATGTCCCCTCTAACTCTTTAAAAATGAGACTTGCTTGAATTCTTGAAGAGTTACAAAATCAAAATTAAATTGATGGTATCCCTTTCAACAAACAAATATATATAAAATATATGCCTTGGGCCAAGAAGTCTGATGGTCAAAGACCATACATATGCCAAAGTAGACAATGTATATATTTTATAATACTTCTGAATGTGTAAATTTTCCAAGCAATGTTGGTTCATTAACCACTTTACTAAAATTGAATTTTGGTATGATCCACAAATCCAAAAAAGATTTTGAATAACAAAAAACATAGATGGCCTTAAAAACTCATACATGTTGACATCTTGAATAATGTCAAAAAATTTTAAATTCATGAACATATGGTTGTTAATCATTTTCAGCCATATTTGGCTTAAGATCACATTTCTTTCTTTCACACATTAATGGGTTAGAAATATTTTTTGGAAACCCAGAAAATATTTCTTTGTGAAATTGCCCCATGCCATGGAGCTTTTATTCTCATGGCCTTCTGTTTTTGCAACCATGACAATCGATGGAGTAACAACACCCACATTTGAAAGTGTCTTGTGGACCCCCACCCTTGTTTGACACTGCCTTCTAGAAAAATCATCAATAACACTTCTTAACTCACCAACACCTATTTTTCCTCAATTGAAAGAGATGCAAGAGCCTTCTTCAATTATGAAATCAAAAGGCTAATAGGCAGTACAGAAGGGCCACTAATTTGGCTTTGATGCCTCGTTTTTTCCATTGTTCCAAATTAGGATGTTGTCCCACTGGGTGTGCCAAAAATTGTTAGTAAAATTTATGCTTATCCCAATCGACAGGAATTAAACAACAATTTTGAGGAAACAATCAAACAAGAACAATCAAGCAATTATGGAATTGGCTTAAATGCCTTAAAAGAATGAGGAATTCTTTGGAACGACTAAAAGTTACAAAGTAAATGAAGCAAGCAACAAGTAATTTCAAAAGTGAAACTACTGAAGTTCACATAAATTTATAGAGTACAATAATGAACTACTCCTATTTCGAAAGAGAAACTACTCCTAAATTATGCTAAGTCTAAAACTAGCTTTTTGGTTGTTGTTTGATATCCCCTCGCTCTGCAAATTTTTGGCCTTTGTACTTCTTCTTTCCCACGCCCCCATGATCTTCTCAATCTGTAATTGCTGCTGTGTAACTGTTGCAATTGCTTCTTGGCTTCTAGGCCTGCTAATCACATTAGACCTTCACTTTTGTCTGTCGAACTGCTCATTCTTCAAGTTATCACATGTTACAAGCCCTTCTAATCTTCCGTCGACAGAGAAAGACTCACTTTGTTCATGCTTTCTCTTGAAGGACTGCCCACCAAGTCCATGATCACTACCAGTAATTGCTCCACCATCCAATGTTAACCCATAGGCACAAACCCTGATGACCCTTGTTTTCTTTTGCCAACTATCCAACCTGGACTTAGCCACGTGTCCTCAATTGACAGGACCACCTGTCGATAAGGCCTGGCAAAAACAGGTGCAAACAATGATCCCTCCTAACTGTTTAAGAATGAGAAGTATTGAATTCTTGAAGAATTGTGTTAGGTTTTTATTCTTGGCAATCTCGTTTGACAAAACGCCTTTCAGTTGTACTTGTTTTCGCACTTTTATTTCAATGAGGCTATGAGTGTTTAGATGCGAATCCAACCCGAATTGTGCCTTGCAGAGAAGTTTGTGATGTTAATACTTTCAAGATTGCCACTTCACTGATTATGACGGGGATCGAGCTGCCCGGTCAGCTCGCGGGGGTCCGAGGGACAGCGCCCTTTGGTGGGACCGGGGCAACGCCCAGGCGGTGTCGAGGGGCAGCGCCCCCGAAGTAAAATGCAAAATTGCATTCGAAGTTGCATGTCCGCCATTGCTCGCTCGAGCGAAGGCTGCGTCTATAAAAAAAACCTGAGAATGATGATTTTATGCTCGAGCGTAGGTTGTTTGGCTCGAACGAAGCCACTTATGGAAAACACGCGTTTTTGGTTCCTTGCTCGAGCGAGAGAGTCTTCGCTCGAGCGAGCTTCGCAGTCCCAGATTTCTATAAGTATGTGTTTCTGTCAAATTTTAGGATTACTGCTCCAGATCTTCTTTTTAGATATTAAGGTTTATATTTGGGGATATGTTGCTAGTTTTCTTTGATGTTTAATTGAGTATTCAACTCATGGGTTAAGAAGAATATATCAAAGGTTTGTTTGTTCATTCTGTACAAAAGAGAGAGTTGTTCTTCGGTGGATTCTGAAGAATTTGAGCCTGAAGCTTTGGTGGATTCTGGAGTGGCTCATCGTCAAGACAATTCTGAGGTGAAGACGGGGCTAGAAGAAACACGTAGGGGTTGGTTCAATTTGGGCGTGGATTCGCTAGGTAATTGAGAGTATATCTGTGTAATTCCTTTATATCTTCTTAGTGGATTATTTTGTGGCTGTTTCCCATGGTTTTTTTTATCACAATTGGAGGTGCTCCAGTTGTGATTTTTCCACGTTAAAATCGTTGTGTCGATTTGTCTTGATTGTTTGATTGGGATTGTTTTATTGCTTTAAATTGATACATAATCACAAATCAATATCTAGCGGATTTCTAGATTTTTCAAATTGTATAAAAAATTAAATTGGTAGCAACCCTTTCAACAAACAAACATCTATAAAATATATGCTTAGGGCCAAGAAATCTGGTGATCAAACACCACATTATTAATAATCATATGCAACATAATTGACAAAATCACAACTCAATCCAAGTAAGCTACATTCAACAGAGCATATTAAAAATATTTCAAATATGTGATGTGCAAATGGCTAAGTAGAACCACCTTCCACAAACACAATATGTTTGTGCAAATGCGACTACTGTAATTTCCTTTGGTCTTGTGTTCATATTTGATTAACACAATTTAGACCAAAAAGGTTTCTTCATGCACTTGAAAATATGATCACATGCTTCCAGCTGTTAGTGTTCAACAGTGAAAACACACTTTTGCTTAATTAGTCATAACTTCAAAGATTCAAAGTCAGAAATAGAGGCCACACTCGAATAGCCATTATCTAGCTTGCTTTATATACATTTTCTGAATGTATATTTTCCAAACAATGTTGGTTGATTAATCATTTTATTAAAACCAAGTTTTGGTGTGATCCACATATCCAAAAAAGACTTTGAACAACAAAAGCCATAAATGGCCTTAAAAACTCATGTATGTTGACATCTTGAATAATGTCAAAAATTTTAAATTTATGAACATATGGTTGTTCATAATTTTCAGCCATATTTGGCTTAAGATCACACTCCTTTCTTTCACACGTTAATGGGTTAGAAATATTTTTTGAAAACCTAGAAAATATTTCTTTGTGGAATTGGCCCCTTGCCATGGAGTTTTTATTCTCATGGCCTTCTGTTTTTGCAACCGTGACAATCGATGAAGTAACAACACCCACATTTGAAGGTGTCTTGTGGACCTCCACCCTTGTCTGACATTACCTTCTAGAAAAATCATCAATAACACTTGTTAACTCATAAACCAGCGCCTGTTTTTTCTCAATTGAAAGAGATGCAAGTGTCTCATTTAATTGTGAAACCAAACTGCTACTAGGCAGTACAAAAGGGCCACTCGTTCGGTTTTGATGCCTCGTCTTTTCCATTGTTCCAAATTAGGATGTAGTCCCACTGGGCGTGCCAAAAATTGTTAGTAAAATTTATGCTTACTTCCAATCGATAGGAATTAAACAACACTAAACAATCAAACAAGAACAATCAAGTAATTGTGGAATTGGTTCAAATGTCTCAAAAGAATGAGGACTTCTTTGAAACAACTAAAAGTTACAAAGTAAATGAAGCAAACAACAAGTAATTTCAAAAGTGAAACTACTGAAGTTCATAGAAATTTACAAAGTACAGTAATGAACTACTCCTATTTCGAAAGAGAAACTACTCCTAAATTATGCTAAGTCTAAAACTAGCTTTTTGGTTGTTGTTTGATGTCCCCTCTCTCTGCAAATTTATGACCTTTATAATTCTTCTTTCCCACGCCCCCATGATCTTCTTAATTTGCAACTGCTGTTGTGTAACTGCTCCTGTGTAACTGTTGAAACTGCTTCCTGGCTTCTAGGCCTTCCAATCACATTAGACCTTCACTTATGTCTGTTAAATTGCCCTTTCTTCAAGTTATCACTTGCCTACAAGCCCTTCTAACCTTCCCTCGACAGAGAAAGACTCCCACTTTGTTCATGTTTCCTTTTGAAGGACTGCCTACTAAGTCCATGATCACTGCCAGTAACTGCTTTACCATCCAATGTTAACCCATAGGCACAAACCCTGATGACCCTTGTTTTCTGATGCCAACTATCCAACTTGGACTTAGCCACGTGTCCTTAATTGACTGGACCACCTATCGATAGGGCCTTGAAATTTGCTGGCCAATCCTTTCCCAACTTCTGCAACTGCTTCTTCATCTTTCTCCAGCACTTCACACAAACCTACTACATGTCCCCCATGATCTCTAACACTACCTTTGATAGAGGAGAACATTTTACTAAGGCCCATAACTGCTTGTAACCTCCTTTGCATCTTTAAACTTTTTATCTTTGACCCAACTCCACTTTTAAACCTCCAGCCATATCATTACACAATTTCTTTTCAATTAATGAACATGGTCGACAGAGGAAAGCTTTCCAATTCACAAATATGGTTCCCTATAAATCAATCCACCAAGCCAATTAACCAATACATAACCAGCTCATGACCCTCTCAGCCAATTGATGCACATGATCAAGTCCTTCAAACCACGTAGCCCCTTGACTGCTGAAAGACTTAATTTTGACTTCAAGCAACTTTTCATTCCCTGTTGACAGAAGAGTTACAAAAATTGATGCAAACAATATGTTAAATGTGCAATATTGTATGCTGGTTTGTTTCCTTTTTGCACAACTATCAACATGTATGAGTTGTGATTATTTCATGTTAACATCTCAACATGATAGTATTTAAGCCTTTATAGGGTTTACCATGAGTATTGTTTCAATAATTTGAACTGTTTTGTAGAATTTTCAATATGTATCATTCATAATAAAAATTAGGTCGATTAAAAAATTGTAATATATTCATTATATCACATTGTCCTTAAAAAAATTAATGGTCTATTTTCAAAAATATATTTATTGTCTATTTTTTTATAAACCAATACGATAAAATGAAAAAAAATTATGATTATCAGATTGAACTAATTTTTTTTTTTATGAATGATATATATTAAAGATCTTATAAAATGAACGGTTTAGACATTGAAATGGGACCTGTGATGGCATCCACAGACCATTAAATTCTCTTATATTAAAATATAAACATGAAATAAACTCAAACGACTGTGTTTTTTCACATTTAATAACTAATTTTAATTTTTTATGCTTCAATTATTGTATAAGAAATTAGAGCATGCTTTTAAGCTGGAAAAATGCACTATTTCAGTTTGAACCGATAATGTAATGATTAAGTTTTTTTCCCCAACTCAACCATGCAAGTCATTATTTTAAATTTTAAAATATTTATCTTGTATTTAATATAGAAAAATTGCAAATAAATGGTATTTTCATAAAAAAAAAATTAATTTTAATTATTAAAAATGAAAAAGGTTCACCACTGATTTTCAATTTCTTTTGAAAAGTTACAATGAATTGCTATTTCTCCTTTAACATATAGGTTTGTTGGGTAAATGTTAGATTTTAATATTATTTTGAATTGGACTTAAAATGAAATTTTAACCTAAAGTCAGACTAGGCCGGACTTCAAACTAACAATTTTTACAAACTCATGTGGCATGTTATAGGTTGTTAAATTGAGTTCCATATTACATTTGAAAAAAAAAATGTTTGTATACATGGACCCACGTAAATAACAACATAAGAGGATTCTCATGTGGTATTAATCATCACTTGCTTACCACCTTTGTGATATATATAAGCAGACTTGAGTTTATAATAAAAAAATTATTATAAATTGTCATATTATTATTATTTATTTTCTTTTATATATCTTTTTATAAAAATTAAAAAATCTACTACAATAGTTAATTCCTAAACAGGCCACAGTATGAGGTGGAAACATCATTTATAGGACCATCTTCTCTAGGAAAGTTGATAAACGTTTTAAAGAATGGTCATTTGCAAACTATAGGAAGAGGAGCCTTTGCCTCTGTTTTATGAGAAATGTTAGGGATCATGAAAATTTTTTCATGAAAATAATCAAGAAAAATTTGTGACCCTTAGATTATCTTGATTAATGTGTGGTGTTTTATTGTAAGTATAATTTAAAGATCACAAATCTTTCATGACCATTTTCATGAAAGACTTTTCATGATACCTAGCATTGCTGCTGTTTTATTATGCTTATTCTTCATTTATTTTATTTTATTAGCTGGGCAACATCATCGTCAAAAAAGAAACACTAAAATTTTTTCTTCTACCAAAAGTTGGTCCTCTCACTTACTTGCACAATCTTTTGCTCACTAATTTAAGCACAGTTCTGGTGTTTTGGGTATCAGGCAGTGTTATTGAAATGGAGCTGTTGAGGAAATTAAGCGGCCAGGATGAAAAGATGCAAACACTCAGAAACAACTTTGAAGCGTTGGACAGCCGAGCAGCTGACGTAAAAACAGAAGTAGAAGATGCAGAATTGCAAACGGGAAAGAAAAGGAAACACGAAGTTAAAAATTGGCTAAGAAATGTAGAAATGATGAAAAATGGAGTCCAAAACTTAGAACAAGAAGTACAAGAAAGGAAAATTTCTTTGCTCTTGTTGGGAAATCGTGTTGATAAATTGAATGCAGAAACTCCGTGAGCAAGGTAGTTTTCAAGGGGGGCTTCTACTTGACGTGTGTGCGACCCGAGGAGAATCCCTGTTGTCAACAGATTTAACAGGCCAAACAGCACAGCAAAATTTGGAGAAAATTTGGGCATGCATAATGGATGACCCTGAAGAACTACGCATTGGGATTTGGGAATGTGGGGAGTCGGCAAAACATCCCAAGCAGTGAACATCCATAATAAACTTATAGAAAAATCTGAAACTCTTGATTATGTCTTTTGGTGTACTGTATCAAAGGACCATGATTATAGCATTGGTAAGCTGCAGAGTGACATTGCTAAATGTTTGAAGTTAGATTCGTCAAATGAGAACGATGAGAAGAAAAGGGCAGCAGAATTGTCGCAAGCATTTGCAAGAAGGGGGAAATGTGTTCTCTTTTTGGATGATGTGTGGGATAAAATTCATCTACATAGGGTTGGAATTCCTAATGGATGTAAGTTGATCCTCACTACTCGCTCATTCGATGTATGCCGCAAGATGGGTTGCAAAGAAGTCAAAGTGGAACCTCTTTCTAAAGCAGAAGCTTGGAACTTATTTTGGGTGAAACTTTGTAATGGGGAGGACACGACACTTTCTCCAAACGTAATAGATATTGCAAAGTTTGTGGCAGCCTAATGTGATGGTTTGCCACTCGGGATTATTACCATGGCTGGAAGCATGAGAGGGGTGGACGACATCGTGAGTGGAGTAATGTGTTTGAACAACTGAAGGAACTTATAATGGGGCATGAAGATATGGAAAAGGATGTATTACCTTCATTGAAACTTAGTTATAGTCGCTTGACTGGCACAAAATTGAAGGATTGTTTCTTGTATTGCGCCTTGTATCCTGAAGATTGGGGATTACCAAGAGATGAATTAATAAGATATGAAAAATCTAGAAACCCCCTAGATGTTGATTTGTGATTATGTAACAATTTTAAGCAGAATATAACAATCCCAATCAAACAATCAAGAGAAAGAGACACAACGATTTTACGTGGAAAAACCACAATTGGACACCTCCAACTGTGATAAAAAAAATCACAGGCAACAACCACAAAACAATCCACTAAGAAGATTTAAAGAAATTACACAAGTATACTCTCAATTACCTAGCGAATCCACGCCTAATTGAACCAACCTCTATGTGCCTCTTCCAGCCCGTCTTCATCTCGGAATTGCCTTTACAATGAGCCACTCCAGAATCCACCGAAGTTTCAGGCTCGAATTCTTCAGAATCCACCGAAGAACAACTCTCTCTCTTGTGTAGAACAAACAAAACCTTTGATGTATTCTTTTTAAACCGTGAGTTGAATACTCAATAACCCATCAAAGAAACTAACAAAATATCCTCAAATATAAACCTTAAGAACCACAAAGAAGATCTGGAGGAAAAATTAATGAGTAGTCTAGTTTTGGGAGAAAACCAACTACTTATAGAAAATCCAAAGTAATCCTGTTTTTGGAAGAAAACCAACTTCTTAAAGGACTCCAAAGTAATCCTAGTTTTGGAAGAAAATCAACTTCTTAGAGAAATCCAAAGTAATCCTAGTTTGACCCAACATGTGAATTTAAAAAATTACAACCTTGGGTTTGATCCATGGAATTTGACAACAAAGAGTCCTAACAATCTCCCCCTTTGTCAAATCCCGGACAAAACCATGCTAAAACAGTTTTCCTAACAAAAACACTAAAACAATTTTCCAATCAAAACAAGAACAACACCACCAACTAGGAACCAACACTCATAACCAAATCTAAAATCCATGCTCTTGAACAATTATCCTGAAAGAAAACAACTACACACAAGCCAACCAAAAATATGTGGAACTAGATTAAATAACAAAAGATAAGTCCATCCATAAACAAATGACAATCCAACTGTACCAAAGAAGGATAGAAGCAAAAGTAAAAACAACTGTACCATGTACCATAAAAACAACTTTCTCTCCTTTTTTGTCACGAATTGACAAAGGAAGTTTAAACAACTAAAGCAAGATCATAGATCACACAAGTAATGAAATGATAATGATTAACTGAACTCCCCCTCACTAAAAGCAACCACAAACACTGAAAACAGTGAACAAGAAAAAAGCGACAAAAATAATATGGTGGAGCAAGCAAGGAATGTCAGATTAGTACCTTAAAACACACAAGACTATCCAAGAAGCACAATTACTTGAAAACACAATGTGCATAGCCTCTAGAAGATTCATCATAAAAGAAAGTGATGCATTATGTGAAAAGCATAGATCCTATGAGAAAAGTGTGCATGACTCTTGGAGTTCGACAAACACTAGATTCAAATCCTAGTAGTGATATGAAAGCTGGACCTCTGATAAGAGAATTTAAGCACAACTAAGGAAAGTCAAACCACTAGGAATCAAGGGGTATTTGGTGAGTAAAGGCGGAGGCTCCCCCTCAATCAATGAATACCTTTTTTTTTTCTTTTCTTTTTCACATTTTTTTTCCTTTTCTTTCTTTTGCACATTTTTTCTTTTCTTTCTTTTGCACATTTTTTTCTTTCTTTTTCACACTCATTGGCGGCTGATACGCTCAAGAGTATGGAAACCGAACCAGAGAAGTATGGATATAATAAGGAAGGCCTGGTTGGTGACTCTGAGGTAACCTTTTCCTCATGCCTGGACTACAAAGAACAAAGGGGAAAGCCATGGAGATGCAAAAAGATGGAAGATGGTTAAGAGACTCAACATCACCCATGATATGCTAGTATAGGTCAATTCCTCTAGAAAAGCAAAAAATACAATGCCAGAAGTCCATAGATAAAAATTATCACTAAGGCGGAAGACTCCGATATTTGCTAATCCAAGAGTGTATACAGAATGAGACATACTAATTAAAAAATACACACTTCAACATGAGTAATGACCACAAAAAGCACACACATATTAACATGTAATGGATATTCTTATCAATTCCAATATGCACCAAGGATCACTCAAAAAATTTAAGCTTGTAAAACCATACTAAGAAAATCTTTTTGGATTTTTTTTTCTTAACCAAAGCAAGACAAAAAAACGAACATGTACACATTTTTTTCTCATAAAAAAAACAAATAGAAACCCAAAAACTAAAACAAATAAACAAATTAACACAAGTCAATTTTTCTCACCCAAACCGCTTTAGTATAAACAAAGTTGTGAGCATTGCGGTTTTTGGGTGGTGTCTTGACGTTTTGGTTCCCTTTCCCTTCAATGAGAACCTGTCTTGAATTGGTTTTCAACTTCCAATCAATGAAGTGTCTCCTACCCCACGAGATGTTGGAATTTCTTCCATCTCTGTGAGACACTCTCTCATGCAACTTATAACAATAAGGGTGAATATGACCATGCATACCACAATGATGACAAATAAAAACAGGGTGTACAGGGTGTACCTTTTTTTCTTTTACCTTACCAACTGTAGGAAGTTTGCAAAGTCCATCCTTATGTTGAATTTTTTGTTCTCCCTTTCCTTGAGTTCTTGTATCATGAGATGTGGAAGCACTCTGTTTTAGCCCTTTCTTACCACCAAAGCCAATGCCACTCTTGTCAGAACAAATTTGTTGAGACCCAATGATATTGTCCAAAGTCTTTGATCCTTTGTTCCAAAGACCAATGGTAGCCATAACACACTTGAGTTCTTCCTTTTTCTTGATCATTAGTTCGCAAAGCAACTTGAGACATCTCGAGAGTTTCAATCTTTTCTTCATATGTTGCATAAATTTGCTGTAGCTCATTCCTCTCTGTCTCACAAGTCAAGAGTTTTGCACAAAGAGCTTGTCGATCATTAGCTATCTTGATGGCATCAATCCTAGCCTCGGAAATCTCCTCCTTAAGTTTGACATTCTCACATTCACATGCTTTGAGTTTTGTTGTGAGTTTGTCATTTAATTTGAATAACTTAAGAGACTCCTTATACAACTTTTCATAAGCTTGCTCAAGCTCTTCATTATCACTCTCCGAGGATTCATCATTAGTGGTATTCTCAACCGACCTCTTTGAATCCATTATCACAAATCAAACAAGATCTCGTTCTAAAAAAAATATTTTTGTTTTAAACAAAATAGAACGACTGTAGACGTCCCCGAACGCCCCGGGAGGGATGAGTCCCATTCTGTTCATTTTGGGGTTCACTACAGTTCGGACTCAAATTGTCACGGTTCTTAATCTGAACCAAAGAGTCCAAATCCGGCAAATTGTTTTTGAGAAAACAGATTTTTAGAAAAGAAGTGTCAAACATGGACTGCTTTGCCAGATACAGAGTCGCCACCTAAATATTTTATTTTTGGGAAAATTTAGGAAACCCTGACTCATTTGCCTAAGGCCACGTGTCCGTCATCACCAAAGTTGCCTCGGCTCGGGAACTTGGGTACGATTAGGGAAGGTCACTTCGTGAGCACCCCCGCTCGCCCGATCAAAGATCGGCCTCTACTAACCATGATATCTAGTTTTGAAAACATTATGCGTTCTTATTCCGGTTATTAGCCTATATTTACTATGTGATGCGCACAGCATACAAGTATAGACTGGGTCGCCTGAATTGGAACAAAACATTTCATGCTTGTTTATTTGAAAATGGTTTGATGGTGCTACCCGCAAGTAGGCTAAGACTTGAATTTGCCACTCTCGGGTGGGCATAGAAAACGTGATTTTGCCGCTATCTAGTGGGCTTAAAACTTACAACGATGATTTGTTCCAATTCAAATAACCCAACCTTCACCCACAGGCATTCAGGCAGTTATGTCACATAAGCAATTAGCCTCATGGTAAGCATGCTATCATGGCAGTCACTCACACACATGCAAGGATGCTAAAGCATAAAAATTTACCGAGTACCCCAAGCCAAAACAGAAGCTAATTAGAAATCCATGCATGATCCTATCTATACAGAAATGCCTAATGCAACACATGCAAAAATGCAACTATAGCAGGCTCGGTTATTCTAAACATGGCATGTGAAATGCTACAGCTAACAAGTATTCAATTTTGAATTGAAATACAAATGCAGTTAGTATGATGCGCCGAGCCCGGTGCATGCAGAATAGATGAATGAATGCAAACATGCTATCATACTGTATGCTAATTGAAATATGCCCTAATCTAACCATCATAAGCTGGTAAATAAAATGGAGAAAAACGTGGGGTTGGAAGACATGCACACACACACGCACCCTTATTACAGTTGTGCCCTCGCTCGGAGGGTCCGAATAAATAATACAGTCCCGAATAAATATTACAGTCCGAATAATTACAAAACCCTAATTAATTAACAAATTTAACTAGGAAAGCATTAAATTTGGCATGCAAGCCAGGGACTGCCTCAACTCTACTCCGGATGATGAATGATGCATGTTCGGGTTGCCTTGGTCAGAAAATCCCTTGCAATGCCCCGGTTTGCCTTTGTTTGCAATTGTTCTCAGAATGCGTGCCAAACTTCGGAAGGCTGCTGATTCTTGATTTGCTGCAACAGAGAGCAAGAAAGGGGCATGGCAAAGTATTTTCACATATGTATGCACACCTCGATCCTCGTGCCACCAATCACGCATCTCGATGCATGATGGCCGAGGAGTCGAATTGCACGACTGAATATGAGATGAATGCACATAAAAAAAAAACACAACAAGGCCTAGACTCCATCATGGGTGATCCGGAGTTTCGGCAACCAGGAATTGAGACACGTTCCGTCACTCGGAGTACGAAACGTCCCTCGTTTCCCGTGCTTGGGCTAACTCCTATCCCAAACACAATGCAATATGCATGACATGCATGAATGCAACTAAGATACAACCTATCATGCACAATGCTATGGAATGGCATACACGATGCACGAGGTAACATGGCATACACAACGCTCTATCATACAACCTAGCATACACAATGCTATGAATTGAAATGGCATACACAATGCGTAATGGACTTACACCGACATGAGTGGACCTCAGCCACACTCACATCAGTAGCCATTAGATGAAAATGAGACAATCGAAATGCGTGTACACGTGCACGCAAACCGAAGACCGATCCTAGGGCACGAATGCCACTCTAACAAGGCATGGTAAGGCATGGAACATGGTATGCAAACATGCAAATTTCAGCACTGAAATATGATACAAAATAGTCCCGAATCATGGAAATATGGCACCCGATGCATGAGGTGAGACCCGAAACTCAAAATTAGGCACATGGAATGACTTACAGCTATACAAAGCATGCATTATTTGATCATGAAGTATAAAGACAGAGCCAAGGCAATCCCAAAACATGAACATTTCTAGTTCAAAGCATGGCCAAAAGATGCTAGCAAGATAGACTAAAATGGTATACAACTTTGACTAGCAAACATGGTTTAGATGGCAAGTATATGATGCGCATGGAATCTCACCAAACCAGCAAAAATCAGTGAATAAAATATGTGAAAATAGGCCCAAATAACCACTGATATGCAACCATGGCATGCAAAAATGATGAGTTATTTTAGAGGGCCATGCAAGGGATTCTTAAGCACATACAAGGTGGACACTTAGCATGGGATAAACAACTCTGAAAATCAAATATGGTAGTCCCAAAACTCACCAAATTGACCCTGAAATTGGTCCCGGACACATGTAAAGAAAGGTCTCTTTGAAAGGCCTTGAATGGGATTGGTCTACACATGCATCATAGACATAAAATGTGGCCAAAAGGGCCTTGGAAAGAACCAAGGCAGACCTCAAAACTCACAGAATGAGGCCTGAAACAAGACTTTGATACATGCAAAATAGGGTCTCTTTGGAAGGCCTAAAAGATCCCCAAACAAGACAAGGAGAGAGGGGGTCACCCCCCTCTAATTTTGGTCCTCAAAAATACATCAAGGCCACTGAAAATCCACTGGATTTCAGTGGCTAAGAGGCCAAAACAAGGCCAATGCAAATGCTCACATGTATGGCTCTAAACATGGAGAGATGAAGCATGCACAGGGGGAAGATGACCCCAAACAGAGATGGGACCTAAAAAAACTTGAAGATGATGTCAAAACAAGACTTTTTCCAGTTTATGACAAGTCTCAAAAATGAGGACAAATAGGGCTAATCTATCATACAAAAATGGCCCTAAAAGAGAGAATAGAGACAAGGGGCAGCAACCGGCCCCAAATGGAAAAGAGCCCTTCAAAAAAGTTGAATAGGGGCTCAAAACAAGGCACTTCTAAGTTTATATCAAGCCACAAAAATGATCACAAGTAGGGCTAAACAAGCATGCAAGAAAAAGGCCTAAAAGAGGGATAAAAAGACAAGTGGTAGAAGATGGCCTCAAACAGAGGAGAGCCCTTCAACAAAGTTGAAGAGGGGCTCAAAATAAGGTATTTTACAGTTTATGTCCAAGTCCAAAACAGCTCACAAATAAGCTTAAAAAAACTATGTAAAAATAGGCCTAAAAGAGAGTTAAAGAAGCAAGTGATAGAAGGAAGCCTCAAACAGAGAAAGACCATTGATCAAACATGAAAAGGGGCTCAAAATATGATCATTTTTAGTTAGGGTTGGAGCCCAAAAATGTAAGCACAAGGAGCTAAGATATAGACCAAAATAATGCACAAAAGAGGGAAAATGGGACTCACCCTTGTAGCACAAATCTCCAGCAGCTTTTGGACCAAGAAAAGGGGCTTCTAACCTCTGAAAATCAGCCTCAAGATGTTGGAATGGAGTATGGAGTTGATAGGCTATGGGTTGGTGTAAAAATGGTGCAAGATCAAGGGTTAAAACAATAAGGGTTGATAGGTTAAAGATGGTTGTATGCAAGCCTTCTAGCACAAAATGCTCAAGAGTTCTTGAGAGAGAGGAATGTGGAGAAAGTGGTGTAGAGAGAGAGGCTCTCAAAACTTGCTCAAGAAGCTCCAAGTGTTCTAACCCTTTGAATATATGATATATGGCCTCATATATAGCAAAAAAACAAAGGTTGGTCGAAATATCTAAGTTGGGGACTTGTGCTTAACAGCTGGAGGTAAAATATCTAAAAAAACTGATTTTTTACATTGTTGGCCGGCAGTACATCACTGATGGCCGGCACTGCATCATCGATGGCCGGCAGAGAAAATCTGCTCTCCAGGTCCAACTTCAAACAGGCATAACTCCTTCATGTGAACTCCTTTTTAGGTCATTCTTGTGTCCAAATTGAAGCCCCGGAAGTAAGCTTTCCAATGGCACCAGCCTTGCATCAACATTCCAACTGTGAAAAAAGTTATACTTGTTTCGGTGAAGCCGCGCAGATTTGGTCCTACCCGGATCCATGCCGAACTTCTCCCAAACTAGTTTTCTTCTCTCTTCTCCTCTTTTCTTCAACTCCAAA